>CM055817.1:4584206-4612827 GCA_029582265.1 Zoroaster sp. YZ-2022 | reverse complement strand
GTAAACACGTGGTTCTATAGTGAAAGTATAACCTGTAATACATGTAAGTAAACAGCGTGGTTCTATATGAGCAATGTGTATAACTGTAATACATGTGAAGTAAACAGCGCGGTTCTATATGAACAATGTAACTGCTTTAACAATACGTGTAAGTAAACAGCGTGGTTCTATATGAGCAGTATATGTAACTGTAATACGTGTAAGTAAACAATGCGGTTCGGTATGAGCAATGTATAACTGTATAATACATGTAATGACAGCGTGGTTCTATATGAGCAATGTATAACTGTAACCCATGTAAGTAAACAGCGTGTGGTTCTATATATGAGCAATATATAACTATAATACATATAAGTAAACAACATTAGTTCTATATGAGCAAAGCCCTCTATTGATGTATATAACTGTAATACATCTAAGTAAACAGCGTAGTTCTATATGAGCAATGTAACTGTTATAGCCATATGCAGTAAACAGCGTGGTTCTATATGAGAACAATGTATAACTGTAATACATGTAAGTAAACAGCGTGGTTCTGCTGCAGGCAACTGAGCTAACAAAAAGGTAGTCATTAGGCGACGTCGTTGTGACATCGGTCGTACGTTGCCAGTGACGTTAGATTATAACATCGGGACAACGGAAATATTGTGGAGTTTTTAGACATCGCGGCGACGTTGGATTATAACGTTACAAACTGACGTTCTCACAACGTCCTCACGACGTCATCACTACGTCATCACGACGTTCTCACTACGTTCTCGCATTTAAAATAACATTAACAGAACGTTTATGTAAACACACTTGACGTTTGTTCTCGTTAGACGATGTCCACATATTTGAACACCAACACCTTGTTTGTAGATTTCGTGTATATTTTATTACTGGCAAGTTGGCCTTTGCTGCAAGGGCAAGATATGGTTACAATTGAATATAGCTGGCACTGATCTGAACCATCTCAATCCAACATGGTTCTCCATCTGTATACTTACCTTAAATGATGATTGGCAGAAGACTGAGAAAGGATGGTTTGGATTTAGCCGTTGACTGTTCTTCGTAGCAGAAATGAATCGACCATGATACGTGTACGTGTCGACGCGTGGCGTGATGAAGAAAAGATGGCGACTGGTGGTGTGCGTACGTGTGAACGTACAGCTTTACTGATAGTGCGCTTGCGTGGGGAAATGTATGAGCATATGCCCCATGCAGGGCGGATCCAGGAATTTTGTATTGGGGTGGGTCAGGGCAGGAATTTTTTCGAGGAGGGGTCAGGCCCGTCAGATTTTTATGTCCGATTGTTGCCGGACAGGCGAACATATAGGTACCGGTAATACAGCAGCACATTGTTACCGATGCACTTATACACGTAGTATAATGCTCTCTGTATGCAAATATTAACCCCTGCAGGAGATGTCATCTTTTTTAATTGATATTACTATATATTTTTTATTTTTTTTTGGGGGGTCAGGCAGGGGGGGGTCAACACCCCCCCACCCCAGATCCCGCACCTGGTGCCAAGGTGATTATGCACATTTGGTTAATCTCAAGTTGAAATACATATGACAATTCTTAAAACTTTTTTCCATTAAATGTGTGTGCTATTGGGTGTCGAAGTATTTTAAATATGCCTTAATTCCGTACAAAATCTGGGTGAGAGGTCTGATTCAGATTATCATAATACCCAGGAGCCATGCCCAAACATGAGTTAAAAGCTGGTTTCCATTTGCAGGGGCGGATCCAGGAATAGTACGTCATGGCATTATTTTACCGCGAAGAAGTTTGTAATATATTAATCGTTCTTCAAAGGTATAACGTGGAAGTTGGTGTAATTTATTATACTACTTAATTTGTCGAATAATTAAACAAATACCGGTATATATGGGCCATTAAGTGAAAACTTTAAAGAAGTTTCCTGAAGGTCACCGTGAATACTAACATTCGACATTCTGACGTTGTTAAATGTTTCAAGCAACATTTCAGAAAAAAACGTTACCAACCAAACATTTTCAGCAACGTTCAGATAACGTCATCAAAACATTTTCCAGACGTCGCAACACTGCTGGGTCTACAAAATGACGTTAACTTTAACACGTTAAAATAACGTTAGCTTTACAACGTTTACAAAACAAACATTCAAACGACGTTAGGATAACGTCATCGAAAAACATTTTCCACAGGGCACAAGTTAAGGTCGCAATTCGACGTTACCATAACGTCCTGATAACGTCATTATCTAACGTGACCAAACGTGACGTTCCAGTAACGTTATGATGACGTTATGTGTTTGCTGGGAATGTATAACTGTAATACATGTAAGTAAACAGCGCGGTTCTATATGAGCAATGTATAACTGTAATACATGTAAGTAAACAGCGCGGTTCTATATGAGCAATGTATAACTGTAATACATGTAAGTAAACAGCGCGGTTCTATGAGCAATGTATAACTGTAATACATGTAAGTATACAGCGTGGTTCTATATGACCAATGTATAACTGTAATACATGTAAGTAAACAGCGTGGTTCTATATGAGCAATGTATAACTGTAATACATGTAAGTATACAGCGTGGTTCTATATGACCAATGTATAACTGTAATACATGTAAGTAAACAGCGTGGTTCTATATGAGCAATGTATAACTGTAATACATGTAAGTAAACAGCGTGGTTCTATATGAGCAATGTATAACTGTACAAATTGCTTTCTTGCAGTGTTTTCTTAGTAACCAATAAAACTACCAATATAACATGTAGAATAATACACATTACTACATGGCTATTGGCACACTTCATGTAAGTAATAGACTTCTTATTTTACATATTGAATTGACATGTATGACGCTTTAAAGGGGACTGGACATGGATTTAAATCAAACAGTTAAATATGTGATCGTTTTATTCTTTTATATCGATAAAAGATCAATACAATGTTTATTTTGTGTTTTTATTTTTTGAGAGTGTTATTTTACATTGTAAAATGGCTGTTCAGACGTCATGTCGGGAAGAGAATTCGATTCAAAACTCGGCTCAAAATGATGGCTGCACAAAACTATGTGAGCCGATGGACCTGTACTCTTGTCAGTCGAACTTTGCTCGTCCAAATACAGCGATTTTAGGTCACTTCAGGAACAGATGAAAGCTAACACCGTCTTTGGTGGTGTTGCTGCATCTACAAAAACACATCTTCCCGGCATTTATTAGTTCACGGCAAAATCACGGAAGAAATGAAATCGACGTTACGTGTGAAAACGTTTGTATGTATATGTACATCATGTACATCGGATCTTGACCTGACGTCACATATCTTATGCAAATGAAGCTTCCACCAAACACTTCAAACATTGTTTTAAAATACTTGTACTCATAAATCAATGATTAAATAGACACAGGTGGGTCTCAAAACAATATTTTATTACAAAACGCCTTAAGTACACACAATAAAGGATGTCAGTCCCTTTAAAGCCTTTTAGCTGGTGAGGCGGGAAACCACTAAAAGTAATAGTATGAGTGACGTCTTTCTAAGACTTATCTGTAATTGTCTCTTTACAGCATTCATAGTACGTCTAGGTAGCACACTGTAGAACTCGTGGATACGATAGGATGTGCTACCCACTACCTGAACTGAAGATCTGACGTCACACTTTGAGGCTCATGAATTATGCCAGATACTGGAGATTCAGTTTTGATCTTGGGTGATGGCAGTTTCAGGACAGTTACAATAAAAAGGTATGTGGATTAGTTACAAATGACTCAATTGATACTGTGGCAGGAAATCCCAAGTCTGATTACTTTCTCAGAGTGGAGATGATCCTCAGAGCAATCTCAAGGCCAAGGTGCAAGTCCGTTTTGGAGAAAATCTACCGTTGATTAATAATTGATTGGCAATCCCTTTGACGGTCCTGAGGATGATCAGAGCACACTGATCGAAACGTCGAGTTGTACCTCCAGTTCTTTTCAGAACTAATTACTACTCAATTGAGAATTTCACATGGTGTCACCGCAATTAGTCTTACTTAAGTCCACACAGGTCTGATCAATATTTGTCAGCACAACTCAAATTAATTGGTTTATTCATCAATATATCACAGAGGTAATAATTCAGACTATGTGTCAGAGTATTCTTGTCTCCTTTACTTCACAATAGTCCCCTAATAATACACTTTGCATGCACCGCAATTGCTCCAAGCAACGTCTTTAACCAGTGCACTTCGCAACCAATGCAACTATTATTTTTAGTTTATTTACAAACAATTTTTTTTCTTCATTTACCCATTTCCAATAATGTTTTGAAACTTTTCAATTATTTAAATAAGCTTTGCCCCTTAAATTAGGAATGTTATTCTAATCTGATGACTGGGTTATAGCTACATGTAACTGAGGTAAAAGTTACAGCCAATTGGTTGATTAAGATTTCAGTTGTAAACATTAAAGCTTTGTCTGATTATAACCCTAACCATTCCCCCTCCCTTACCCTTAACCTTCACTATTAATTTTCAGAGGCTCCTTACAGTTTCAGATGTTTTTGTCCTGTTCATTTTTACAGAAGTTATAATGTGTTAAATATTTATTTGATAATATTTGCAGGACATCTTGTGAGAGAACAGTTGTATCTATTGCAGTCATCAAGATCAAGCTTCCTCATCAGCAGCTGCTACCTGGTATTGTGAAGACAAACTACTTTGCTTCTCCTTGTCTATGGTATTTCTTGTGTACGTTTTTGTGTCTTATGAAATACACAGCTGAGACAATAACAAATAATTTATTTATTTATTTATTTATTTTTTTTTTTTTGGGGGGGGGAATTTATTGACATGTCTGTGGTGAAAATTACAGTAAACAACGTTATTCTTAGACATGTGTTTGTTTCATAATTTTTGATTGACTCTCTCGTTAGAGGGGCCTGTATTTTGTATATAGGGATGCAGTGTTTGGGGATTGTTCCTTTCATTTGTAGTCTATTTATGCGATGAAACAACTCGCATTTTACAGTTTTTCCAAGAAATGTTCACATTATGAGGAGGAAGGTTGGTTATTTGCCCACTTATGTTTCATTATGTATATGAATATAGGCCCCTTTTTCTGTCAATCCGGATCCGCCCCTAACAGGGGTAACTTTGTAAAACTCCCATATTGTCATAATAAGAAATAAGAAGTATTTTTGAAATGTTCATGGAGCACAAACAATTTTTTGTTTTAGAATCATTGAAAGGAAAACACTGAATACTAGGAATAAACTGATATATGCATGATGCCTGGTTATCCATTTGAAACTGCACATAACATGATAGATGAACAAAGTACGTTTAAACCTGTCATTTTTCAGTGGGGCAATATTTTTACATTTTTCCCAGAAATATTACCTCTGGAATACACTAGATGTCCTGAGTGTTTCCCAAGTCAAATTTAGAAAAAGTTGTTTTCTTTAAAGGGTGCACCCCACTAAATAGTGAGAAATTCTTTGTTTTTCTGAAAAACAAAGATTTGAGGCCCATACATTTGAGGGATCCTTGACTTCCATCTTTGAGTATTTTGGATACACTAGGCCCTGAAAAGTGGTCCTAATTTGATTTCAAGCGTTAAGGCCTTTCTCCAAAATGGATGCTTGTCAGTATGGGTATTTTCACTAGTGTAGAGGGAGGTTTCCATTGGGATGAGAATAACTCGACAGGCCTCTGGAAAATCAACATCAATCAATAGTTTTAAAAAAAAATTTTTTTAACATTTTAAGATTTTTTTAATGACTTTTTAATATTTTGTATTTAGCATTGGTTGTTATGGCAGTTTATTTAGTGGGATACACCCCTGTCTCTTTTCTTGAGGACAGGGTGCTAGTCTAGCTACTACCCAGTAGTCTTAAGCCAGGTTCATCCGAACGCGAAATGAATAGTGACGTCAAAAAGTTGAACACATTTCAACTTGCACCAATCATTTGTCACGAAAGCTGCATACACCACACTTTCTGCAATTACTTTTAGTCATGAATTGGTGCATTGCTCCTATTTTATGAATTGTATTGCAAGATTTAACCATGGATAGCCATTTTATGAGACTTTGAAGGTCAATAACCTTGAGAGACCCAATGCCGTCTTCAAACGGTTAATTTGATTAAATAATGAATGAATGTCGCCTCTAGCCTCTGATTGCAATATTGAACTTGAGGTTTACAAATAAAATAGTAATATGAATTCAGAAGAAAACAACCCATGTTGCTCGTTTGTTTTGGTTTGGTTTCTGGTATTTACATATTTGTATTTTAATGAGGGCAAATGAAATTGACTGACCATGTTTGAAAACAAAATAAATAAAGATCAGATTTGGGATTCGCACCTGTAACCTCTCCGCTACCATTCCAGTGTTCTTCAGTGCATGCTTTGTGACTATTACCATACTTGCCCAGGAGAGGCTAGCCCCCTCCAAAACAAAAAATTAAATAAAAATAACAACCTGGAAAACGTATATCGCCGATTCTGAACCCCTGGTTGGGCTACATGTATGTAAACATACCCCCAGTTGTAATTGTATGGGTGCGAATCCTAGGACATGGGGTTAGGTATGTACATAGATGCCTTTTAGCCCAGGTATCCATTTTGTCAGATCACCCAAATATTGTACAACATGTATATTGAACTATTTTATGAGAGTATTGGGATAGTTCAAGTTAAATACTGACCATGAAGCCCATTAACACAAGTTGGTGTAAAGATATTAAACAAAGCTCAATAACTTTTAAATGACTATTTATAAACATGTGTAATTTCAAGAAAAGAGAAATAAATGCATATTATCATATGATCATTTTACAGTTATCCTTCAAATTACATTGTGTTGTCTTGTATCTGTGAAAATTGAAACAGTTTAAACTGGCGGTGTGTTGTGAAATCCCCCCTTGTCCACTGTTTATTGTTGAGGGATATCACACTGCGAAATGTTTCCAATGGAAATCTGGTTTTACCTCAACATTGAATGGGGTGGGGGGGGGGGGGTATTATGGTGGTGTGCCAACAGGTTCTGCACACCATTGTCTCTGTTTTGATTGTTATCGTAATATGTATTCTGTGCATCAAACAAAAGATCGTTAATCTACCGAGCCTTCCATGAAGATCGGTGCGATTTCGACAATACTCATCTTTAAAATAATTACTTGTTAGACCGTTAGCTAAAGTTTGGTAGATAGGGTTAATCGTGACATTTGAGACAGGCATATTTAAGAGCGCCCTCTGTATTATTCAGTAGATACATGTGTGGGGGAATTTGAATTACAAAATCATTCGATAGAGAACACTTGAGTGCATTATAATGTATACAATAATAATTAAAAAAATACCATTTTTGTAAGTAATTCTTTTACCTATATGTATGTGTTTAGTTTGTTTTGTGAAAAAAATAAAAATAAAAAAATAAATAAATAGTTGTGGGCCCGCTTATTTTGGTGTCATCAATTGGTTTGTTATTTTACCTGGATTGCAATGGACCATTAAAATATTCCTATGAGGCCAAAATGAGGCAGAAATCACTTTTCCACTGATGCCAATGATGCTGGATTTATTCAACCGGCGTCTTCGTCTGAACAACAAAATACACCATTGTCATCGCCACAAATATTTTATGAAATAGCCGATTTCAAAGTATAGGTTTTTTCTAATATAAATTTGGAATGTTTTGCAATTGCCAGAAATTATGGGTAACATAACTAATACAACGATACATGTTTAAAGGGGCAATAGCGTCACGATCAGAGCAGACTTTCAACAGGGAATGGAATCGGTGTCCTAGTTTAAGATGAACACAGTGACTGAAAATTACTGTCTTATTTATGCAGTATCACCAATAATATGACCTTATCATGTGGAGTAATATTTTCAGGGACCGAGTTAATCTAAAACTAGCACTCCGATTCCATGCCCTGTTGATCGTGATGATAATGTCCATTTAAGTTATCTCGAAACGTCGAGTTGTAGCCTCCAGTTCTTTTCAGAACTAATTACTACTCAATTGAGAATTTCACATGGTGTCACCGCAATTAGTCTTACTTGTCCTCTTCACCATGCAAAGCTACAAGTTTTACCTATCTCCGTATTTAAGTAGATTGATTTCCTAACTCATTTTATATACACGTTTTTATTTGTTTTTATATTGTGATATTTACTGATGCTAGTGATAATGACTTATTTAATAACAATAATTATACTATTTCTAGATGTTATAATAACTGGTCTTAAATTTGATATCACGGTTTGAATTATTTAACCATTAATATCCCCGGTGATTGTTCAATGTGTTATATACTTTCATTGTAAATGTCAGGAGTCTCTGTGTTTTATTATTCTTTAACATCCATTAATACCTTTGCTCACTCAAACATTCCTTCTATGTACGTCACATGTATGACAAGTACCCACTTTAAGTTTGAGTAAGTTTACTTATACATGTAACCAGTGTGATGTATTATTCATTTGGGCTACGTCATCCACTTATTCTTCATATGTAAATATTCTTCATTTAAATTCAAATTAAGCAACAATCAACCGAGCACACCATTGATTGCGGGTTTTCTTCGGATCATTCAAAATAGTTGACCGAAGACGACATAGCATATTATTATACCATTCTCTCCTTTGCCTTATCTTCTACATCTGTTGTATTTATAACTTAAATTTGCATGTATGCAGTCCAAAGAAATTAGTATACAGTTTCCTTCAGTTAAACCATATTTTATGATTATTCGATGATTCTTGTTGTATTCTTGTTAAATGTTGTCCCCCGAGATTTCAGAAAGTAACAATCTCTGTAAATATTCCTAAAGTTATAAGTTTATCTGAGGTGATTTCAAGGTGTTTTAATTAAATGCATTAATTTTACATTTCACATTGCATTTAATGTACATTTTCCCAATATGGTGGTCGTCACCAAAGTTTTGGCGGGAACCGCTGCTAAAGCCTTTGATCGTGCCATTATTTCATGTATCCCCTGGTTACAAGCGGTCCTAGCTGTTTATTAGCCTGCATTGTCATTATTTTCACGAGGAATAGCTCACCCTTTCATAACGTCACATAGTTGACACATAGAAGCGGCATTTTCATTGGGCGTTTGAATTCATCGCATGGGGGCGTAGCCAGGAATTTTGATAACTCAAGAATGTTGACAAACAAGGGTCACGTGCCATGTGTCATGTAAAATAGACCAAAAACACGTGCTATACATTCAGATATTTGTAGAAAACAAAACAAAACAAAACAAAACAAAACATTAAAAATTTAAATTATGTTAAATACTAAAGACGAATTGATAAGTTGTCAACATCGGAGGGATTCGTAAGTTGGCTGGAACCAAGCAATAACTGCTTCAGGTGATAACTACTTAATTAGTGAATGAGCCCAGGTTCCACATTAATAAATCTCTGGCCAGTGTCTGTCTTCATCCCCAAAGGTGATTGTGCGAAAACAAAACTGCTTAATTTTCTAAAACATATAGTTTCATATGATAATAAAAATAATTTAAAAACCTGTTCAAAAACATCATCGAACCCACCTAATTACACATTGAATTTCATTTGGAGTTCATGATTAGAGAAATAAAACAAAGTCAAGTACCTGAACACGAATTTGCTGCACCGGCGTACAATGTTTACAACACAGTCTGGACAAGTTTAGTCAACAGAGGGCGCTAATTACTCGTTTATGTCGTTTCTGGTTGAAGACGCCGTCGCTAAAATGGACTTTTCCAAGGCAAGGAGGCATGGTGGCAATTTTGCGGGCGATTTCTTTTAAAGTCAAGTATTTACTCAACATTATGAACAATTTATTATTGTTAATTTGTGGATTGGAAACTATCTCCTTAGATACAGCTGAACAGGTTGGAAGCAAAATCTTGAAAAAAATCGTATGAAATGTCTGGGTCTTAAACAACTGCGTCATGGTATAATTATTTGTTATGATAAATGGTCACTAGGCAACTGTGGGGCGGGGGAAACAAGTAAATTTGTCTGGTCATATTAAAGTTGTATCGGTAAATTTACTAACACACACATTTTGCGCCTCCCCCAACTCTGATGTCATCAGGCAAATTGGCTCCACCCCCCTTCCCCAAAGAAAATGTCTACGCTACGCCTCTGTGTGCATCCACCGGCAAACCTGCAATCAAGGCCATGGAGAGGGCCATGACAGAGGCCAATGGCACAATAAGCCCACTTCACTAACCAGATTCCACTCCGCGACAGCATTGTAACCAACATCCCTATTTAACGATATATATAAAACCAATATGTTTGATTCTTTAATTAAATAGCTTGAAATAAATAATTGCGCCTAATTGATTTTCTTGTCAAAACGAAGTTTTTCCTTTATAGCAAATTTTCATATACTTTGAGATGATGATTGTACGATACGATTCCAGATCTCAGACGTTGATATGCTAGTTATTTGATGTTCTTTTGTAAATACAAAGTGTTATTGGAAAGATATTTGGACGATTTCATGGTTAATTTTGTGTCAAAACCTGATTTTTAAAGGTTTGTTTTAATATTTTTTGCTCATTGTATAAATTGATGTCATCAATATTACCATGGATGTTATTATATCTGCTTTTATTGTACTTTTGGATAAAAAAATACAATTTTTGGGTCAAAATATATAAAAATCATGTTTTTGGAACAAATTGACCCAAAATATTGCTTAAAGCGCCCTCTAGTGGTATTTTAAATGCTGTCACATTGTTGCCTGTACTAAAGACAACATTTGTGCCAAATGTCATGGCCAACGGACACAAAATAAGGAAGTTATGGGAAAAATACTATTTTTGACCAAAGATGAGGAAAAAAGTTTTCAAAGCCTCATTCGATAGATCGCATCAAACCAATCATGCCTACGAAGTTTCATGAAAATTAGCTGTTGACTACAGAAAATACGGAGTCTGTTTGATTCAATATAAACATAAAACAACCAATCTGTTAACCCGAAGTTGTCTTTATGCAATCCAAAACAATGTATTTTCCTAAAAGAGACAACACCTCGGACACAATCATTTTTAGGGAAGTGTGTTAAATAAAAATGTTACTATTTGGTTAGTGATAACCCGAGGATTTTAATTAACATGATATCACAGGCGTAGCCAGAAAGGGGACCAAATCATTAACTCAAAAGTGTTGACAAAGAGGGGCCATGTCCCCCCTCCCCTCCCCCTGAGGAGCCTGAATGCAACAGCGGCTGACTCATTTTGAAAGTAGTGGGGGTACACAAATCGAAACAAGCAAGCCAGCGAAATTTTTCGAACTCACGGCGTGGAGTGCGGTGCCATTTTGGGAAACGATTTGTTAATATAATTGTGTAAATAACGGATGAGTCCAATGTTGACCGAAGACAAGAGACCATCTTACAGTTCTCTCCTTTGCATTCTTATATTCTACATTTACAGAATAAACCATAATTTTATCCAGAAAGTAGAGAGCCGCTGTCCTCTCCCAAGTATTTCAACCCATATCAGACCAGGGTCACATGATTTTAATAAAACGTGGTTCAAAGAAACTCATCCTTCCTATAATTTATTCACATTAACGTTGTCATTTTGTAGACACGTGACGTAATCTTGAGATCAAGTCTATATATGCCTATTAGCTGTATTATTAAATATACTACCACAAATAAACTGATAAATGATCATGATTGAGGACTCAGGGCCGGCTGCAAATGTATCGTGTTTCTAAGCTGTGGTTTCAGGTGGTTGTTGTCCCTCCCCCCCCCCCGTTGAGCGACTTTACAGAGTTTTGGGGGAAATTTGTCTGGTCATATTGATTGGTTTCCTTTGTTGTCTTTTATATTAGGAGTTTTATTAATGGTATAATAAGTTATCTAAACAGAGAAATAGATGTGTTCAAAGAAGTTATTTGTTGTTAAAGAAGAATCACCGGAATTGGTAGTGAAAGATTTGTGAATATTGTCAATTTTCTCAACAAAGAAACTGGCAAATTTATCCGCCAAATATTTGTCAGAGTCACTGGTGGGGAGCGTTGGTTCCTTTGATTTATGCAACAAGTTATTTACAATTTTGAAGAGTTTTTTTCTGATCACCTGAACAGTCGTCAACTTGTGCAGAATAGTGGTCAGTCTTAGCTTGATGAATCAACTTATTTGCAATTCCACGTTGTTTACAGTACTCTTGTCTATTAATTTCAAGCTTCGATCGGATCCATCTCCTTTCTAGGTGGCGAAGTTTTTTCCTGGCGGAGCGAATTTCATTCGTAAACCAGGGACTTGATGATCTTAATTTGATGGTTTTAGATTTTACAGGTGCATGTTTATCAAAATGAGGTTATCGTTCTCATAATGCACAACAATGAATACATTTGAGTTATCCAAAAGTTGTAACAAAAATACCCAACTTGAATGACTCGAGGTGTAGCCAACTTTCAGCTTAAGCTTAAAGTTTACCCAACACCGAAAACATCACACATCACACAACAATTCGTCCCTAATTTGCCATAGTGACCAATCCCGAATTAAGTTGGCATAGTGACCAATGCGGTATTGGTCACTTTGCCAAACTTGAGTACAAAAATAGCCAGTTAGAGCATTCGTCATTTGAATGCATGCTCTATCTTCAAAACTATAAGGAATACATGCATGTGGATTAGATACGGTACAATGGTAGGTATCTTCCTGAATGTACTAATGGGCGGGGAAAAACGGGAAAAAAGTCAGATAAACATTAAGGAAGTTATGGGAAAAATACTATTTTGGACCAAAATATTTCCAAAGATGGGTATAGCTTTCCTTAAAGGTGACCTATGAAAGCTTCCTACGGAGTTTCATGAAAATCGGCTGTTGAATACAGAAAATACGAAGGGGAGCACAATAAGCCCCTCCCCGGGTCTGAGAAGGGAAAAAAAGCTCAGTCTTGATAGGGGTAAGGTGAACTACGAATTTGTAATATTTTCTTTGAATTCTGGTAAACAACTACACTGTTATAATTTAGTCTTATTTAGAGGAGATACTGAAAATGCATATATATTTCGATTAGCAAACACAACTTGGTACTCATAATTATTTTTCATTGTCAGACATATAATAACGATCAAGGTCGAATGATTGATAAATGTGTGTTAACAAATTCATAAATAGCATCTCAGACGTAAAGATATCAAGGAATGTGCTATCAACATTCATACTCCCTCTAGGGTTAAATCATCATATGATCTCAGATTTCAGAGGTAGGCCTAAAAGCATACTTTTTGTAATATTGTAAGTATCAAACAATTTGAACCATTATTTTTTGCCAGATGTTCTCTTTCTGGTATAAATACAATAAACAACTCTCGACAGACAACTCTCAATATTATATATTGCATAAAAAGCATTGAAAATACGACCAACAAATACATTTCTTTATCAAAATGGGGATTTATTCGCACCCCTTCGGCGATAAAATCGCAAACCTTCGGGGGGGGGGTCGACACGGCCGGGAGCCGGCTGGGACCCCATCAGGGGATTTGCTCCGGACCTTGATACCGCATACATGTTTACTTAACTCTTGAATGAATCCCCTGATACAAATCCTGGTGATACGCATGACTTCTGCAAATATATGATTATCTTTTTGATTCAAGATATTTAACAGAAACAACTAAAGAAAAAATACACAAACAAACAAACAAACACAAAAAACTATTTAAATTTCAAAAAATGTTTCAATTGATCACGGGGTCAACCAGGGTCAAGACGCAGGGGGTCTTTTTGACCTTTTTTTGGCTGGAGCCCACTTTGGACCAATGCTATTTCTTAATTAATGCATTGGTGAGCTTATAATTACTCATGGCTACAGACATGCACCCACAGATAATACCTAGGGAATATGGGATTCATGTGACCCCTCATGTCGGCACAGGGTGACCTCAAAAATCGCCAAAAACATTTTCGGCTGAATAAGGTGCCTACTTTGGGTGACAATAACTAAAAAAATAAATGAGATACATTCAATTTGAGTGCAGATTCATGAAAATTGGCAAAAAGTTAGCTAGAGTACCAAATTTGAGCTTTCTACCTGGTACAAAGACTGAATTATGAGCTTTCAAAGTCGGAAAATATCACAAAAATCACTTTTCGCGACTCGCGCGCTCACAAAATGGCCGCCTCGACCAAATTTCAACGGGCCATATCTCGAAAACGACATGGAGTATGATTTAGCTTTTTTGTATGTGTTCATTCTGGCCACATTCCATCATTCTGATGAAGTTTCATCAAAATCTAAGAGGGTCACCTGGGGACCACTGGTTGATTTGACATGGAATGACCCATAAGGGCAAGTACAGTGTGCGGAAGAGCCCACATGGCTGACGTGCCACCTGTCATTTCCAGGAAAGAATGTCGTATCCGACCGCCACTTTTTAAGGGTTTTTGGAAAAAAAATTCCAACCACTAACCAGTTAAAAAATTATTCCATCGATTTTTGGGGGTACAGAAAGCGAAAAATATCGATTAAATCCACTTTTATGATGGTTTTCAGACTTGATTTCCCTTCTAAAAAAATCTTCCCCTTCAGAAAATAGAAGGATCCTATTATAGTTGCCACTGCGCATGTACAATGACCGTGTTGATCACTTATGGAGGAGTTGACAACATCAAACTGACATGACTGAGGAAGTCATCGTATACCAAAAATGCCTGATTTTTCATGAAATACATATCCTGGAATAATTTGAAGTATATGTCCATCATCATCCATATGTTCTCCACCTTACTAGGTACATGTAGGTAAGATTACATTATTGGTTATATTTAATGAGAAAAAGTGGCAGTCAGATACGACATTCTTCAATACAATGCTTACGTTTCATTTTACTTGTACATGTGGATATTCCCACAGACCTTTGATCGAGGGACTGTGTAAATCATCTTGAGGTCCGTCATGTGCCTGTGCTGCAGGTCTACAACCTGCGCGCTGTGTGTGGCATGACGGTCTGTTTTTAACACGCAGTAACCTAATTACATATTTCGCCACTTACCGTTAACTCGCCACTTCATTAACCTCCTACAATCAGTGCAATTTTTGAAACAACCCATTCAGGCCACTCCAAGCCATTAGCTGTTGCCAGTGGCCTCCTATGGTTACCCTTCTGTGCACTGTCACACCACTGAGATTACAGGGTAAAATGGTCTCCCATTGATACATTTTTCAAACATTTACAGTGGCCTTGGGTGACACACAGTTGATTTTGTAAGATTACTTGGAAAGGACAGCAGGCTTGTACATGTACATTGTATGTACTGAAGGTTGCTCAAGAACAGAATTTTGTGGATCGGAGTGGCCTTCATAGGGTTAAAATTGAGTTATCGTATAGTCGCAACCCGGTAATTTAACTAATAATGAAAACCACATTTTTAAACAAACAGTTTACAAATAACTTAAAAATATAAACGAGAAAGCATAACATGAAAGATTTTGACTTGACTCGCCAGAACCAGTTCACGCAGTGTGTGCATTGCCGTCGCCTGAAATTGCGGTGTGAAAACTGCATGTATTATGATCAGCGTTGGAAAAGTTTGCGCATCGCACAATCATATATCGGAACTGTTATTTGACAATCGGTAAGCATGATTATGAACACAAAAATTTACACTTTCCACCAAAGATAATCTGATGTTACTTCCGGATCTACATGTATATATTTGTCAGTCAATCTGTTTTTGCCTGTGGCACGACGTCAGAAATAACGGGTGGTGAAATTACGGGGGTGGCGACTATACGCGAATGCACGTTAGTGGTATATTTGAGTAAATTCAGGAATTCCTGTTTCCCATCTTACAGAACCACGGTTTATTTGTTTTCTTAATAGAAAATAAAGCCATACAAGGAACTACATGTACATGTAATTAAAGCAATTCAAAGAGGTGAAACAAAGTGCCCTTGACCAGCTAACGTTTTGTGAACTTAAAAATGTAAGTATTAAATTGTAGAAATGGTAAAAATTGAAACTATGAAGTGTCAAGTGCAGTACTTTATCCTTTGTGTTCATGACATGTAATATTCAATAATGTTCTGTGGTCTTCTGATTTTTTTTATATTTCTCTACCGATTTGTGAGAGAAATGTTAATGCATTATTACTAACTTGTTATGATAATATCTAATTAAATATAGATGATCCCAACACTTTGCCTATGGTGATTGGTTTAAATAAATTTGCAAACATAAATTAATCATACATGTACTACCGGAGGTTTATGAATAATTCAGTAGTAGCGTCCACAGAACAGACTGTAAAGGCACTTTTTTGGACATTGTGTTTTGGGGTTGCTGCGTGCACCTTGACTAAAGGCTACTCAACATTAGGCTGCTTCTATTGTGTCATAGTGAAGGTCAGGAATGGAAATAGATGAGTAAACTTATGCAAATTTGTATGGTATGTGCTATATGTGACGTGATGTACACATTCATATATTGTTGCTTCCCGATCTGCCACCAATGACAACATGTTAAAAGTCACATGAATATCATCTATCACATCACTAGAAAAACCCTTAACAGTTGCCATTGAGGCTAGTGTGCAAGTTGGTTCCTATCAACATTTTAATGTTTGTTATGTAGGGGGTGAGTTTGACAGGGGGTGAGTTTGCCAAATCTGTGGACTTGACCATTTGTATTTTCGATCAGTCTTTGAAGGTCTTTTTTTTTCTCCTTTGTTAATAAATCTATTATTTTTATAGGTGATCTGGTTTTGTACATGCTTTGTACCTGTGCTACTAGCAGACTTGTATGATTCAGACTTTAACTCAAGTCCAACTCGAGTCGCATATTATAAAGCCCCTATACTGTATATACACTTTGGTATTCTTGAAAAAAACATCAACGTTGGTGATACATCTACTGTAAGTAGTGATGAGAAAATAATAAGTTTGTATGTGAGTACTGATTATGTGAAGCTATACATTTCATTCACCTCAACAGGACTCGTAGATAATACATTGCTGTCTCCAAGACGGACATATCCACCTGATGATTTGATGGATCCAAGCAAAGGTGTGTACTTAAAAATGATGGATTTGAAAACATTTTCTATTTCAGGCATGTCATTTTTCAAAAAAAAAATAAAAATAAAAATTTAAATGCCCAATTTATTTGTTAATAAATAACAACAAATGTTCTCCAAGGCTTTCTTTGCTAATCATAGATTCACTATAATTACTTTCCTTAATTATTCTTATAAAACAAACTTTGGTGATCTTTAAAAGTTTGTTCTCGGTGCAATGCACATACTTAAAGGGAAGGTACATCTTTGGTAATTGCTAAATTACAAAATTATTATACAAAAGATACTTAACCCTAGCCCCTAAGCATTATGTGCTAGTATCCTTCCCCAGTCCATCAAATTCCAACACTATGGAATGACATTGCTGGTTAACAGTACCTAACCCATCATACACCAACAGCACCCTTACAGTAACAGTACCTAACCCATCATACACCAACAGCACCCTTACAGTAACAGTACCTAACCCATCATACACCAACAGCACCCTTACAGTAACAGTACCTAACCCATCATACACCAACAGCACCCTTACAGTAACAGTACCTAACCCATCATACTCCAACAGCACCCTTACAGTAACAGTACCTAACCCATCATACTCCAACAGCATCCTTACAGTAACAGTACCTAACCCATCATACTCCAACAGCACCCTTACAGTAACAGTACCTAACCCATCATACTCCAACAGGCCCTTACAGTAACAGTACCTAACCCATCATACTCCAACAGCACCCTTACAGTAACAGTACCTAACCCATCATACACCAACAGCACCCTTACAGTAACAGTACCTAACCCATCATACTCCAACAGGCCCTTACAGTAACAGTACCTAACCCATCATACTCCAACAGCACCCTTACAGTAACAGTACCTAACCCATCATACACCAACAGCACCCTTACAGTAACAGTACCTAACCCATCATACACCAACAGCACCCTTACAGTAACAGTACCTAACCCATCATACACCAACAGCACCCTTACAGTAACAGTACCTAACCCATCATACTCCAACAGCACCCTTACAGTAACAGTACCTAACCCATCATACACCAACAGCACCCTTACAGTAACAGTACCTAACCCATCATACACCAACAGCACCCTTACAGTAACAGTACCTAACCCATCATACTCCAACAGCACCCTTACAGTAACAGTACCTAACCCATCATACACCAACAGCACCCTTACAGTAACAGTACCTAACCCATCATACACCAACAGCACCTTACAGTAACAGTACCTAACCCATCATACTCCAACAGCACCCTTACAGTAACAGTACCTAACCCATCATACACCAACAGCACCTTACAGTAACAGTACCTAACCCATCATACTCCAACAGCACCTTACAGTAACAGTACCTAACCCATCATACACCAACAGCACCCTTACAGTAACAGTACCTAACCCATCATACTCCAACAGCACCCTTACAGTAACAGTACCTAACCCATCATACACCAACAGCACCCTTACAGTAACAGTACCTAACCCATCATACACCAACAGCACCCTTACAGTAACAGTACCTAACCCATCATACTCCAACAGGCCCTTACAGTAACAGTACCTAACCCATCATACACCAACAGCACCCTTTACAGTAACAGTACCTAACCCATCATACACCAACAGCACCCTTACAGTAACAGTACTAACCCATCATACACCAACAGCACCCTTACAGTAACAGTACCTAACCCATCATACTCCAACAGCACCCTTACAGTAACAGTACCTAACCCATCATACACCAACAGCACCCTTACAGTAACAGTACCTAACCCATCATACTCCAACAGGCCCTTACCTGTTGGATTTTGATGGAGTGGGTACACTTGGCACAATACAAAGTACGAAGAGTGGGAACACAGTACCTAATGAATCCCACAACTTGTTTCTACAGTTTTTTTGATGGGCTCAGACAGTTGTGTGTGCACACATTCAACATGTAATTACTCTGACCCCATTGTTCAGTACATGTGAAACAATGGGTCATCCACATAAAGCCCATAGTGCAGTACACTTCTTCTCTACCAACATTCATCTACATGTACCCTACCCCTTCAAAATACAACACCACCCATCATAATCCAACAGACAGCACAAATTCAAAAACGACCTTCCCCATTCAATCAAAATCCAACACCATATCAAGTGTACACCGTACCTAATCCATCAAACTCCAACAAAACCTGCTGTTGGAGTTTAACAGCATTTTACAAGAGAATCCTTCACTGAAACAACAAACTTGTAATTTCATTTGTAAGTGACCAGTTGATTATATAATTGTAGCCTTAGGTGCTTCAATTAGGGTACATGGGGGAGATGGGTTTTCTTGCCCTAACATCCTGTGGGAGGGGTAGGCAATAAATCCATGAATTACAATAACAAATAAAAGACAACCATCTTTAAGTAGGCATTGCAGTATAAAACATTATTTTGATTCTTGCATAACCTTTGTGTGACTGCAAGGGTCAAAATCAGTCAAAAATCTTGATATACATGTACATGTATACTTGCCAATGTACATGTCTAGCTGCACTTAACGGTTGAACACTGTTAAACCTTACTTGTAGTAAGTACATTTACAGGTCAAAATGAGTCAAAAGGACTGTATTGTCCAATTACATTAATTAATGCTGTTACGGACGTTACATGTATGAAATGTAATGAAAAACAACTGTAAAGAACTGTTCTTTTTAATTATAATTATAAATCCAAGTTATTTATGTATGCATCTATGCTCAAACTATATAATTATAAGAAATTGTGTACATGTATCTATAGTGCTGTCTTCTCATGCCCACATTCCTAAGTCATAGGTTTATCATAGTTAGGCTTATCGCTAATTCTACGTGTACAGATCTATACAAAACAATGAGTCTATACTAGTAAATGAAATGACGAACAAAAGTTCTAGCAGGTCATGTTCAATTCTGCTCCATAGCAACTACCATAATAATCTATTGAAAGTATAATTGTGTAAACTTGTCTGTAACATATGTACATTTGTCTGATTTTTAAGTTGTATCGTTTTCTCAAACTGGAAAGAGACAGTTGCTTTAGGCTCAAGATTTATGGAAAGCTACTTCAGCCTTCTTGATATCTATATCAAACAAAAGCCTGCTCCCCATCACCACAATTTTGGGTGAGTCCAACTTAGCAATGATATCTTCTTTGGGGTGAATGAAGACTTGTTCCTCTCCTGCAGGCCAAGTGTATAGATGGTTTTGTTTAATCATGTAGGAAACGCCATATTGTTCATCACGCTTGGAGACAACCTACAAAATGAAAAGGAATAAGTTGAGAATTCTTAGCAAATTAGAGGAAATCACATTATAATACATTTGCAAGTTGGTATTAAAATAAGGTTGTTTTGTTTGTTTGTTATATTTTGCATTCTATTTTTTAGTTTGATTTCTTTATTGATGATGATGGCGATGATGACGACAACAACAACAGGCTTGAGAAACTTTTTATTTTTATTTTTATTTTATTTCGTTATTTTTATTTTTCCCCTTTTTTGAGTAACTTAGTGAAGGGTATCAGTCTTTCAAGTAAATGACCAGGCCTGTTATAATTACAGATAACATATTGTAAAAATTAATGTGAAATGTGAACTGACCCCATTTCTAAAATTCATTGACAACTTGAATACTGGATATTAACTAATTTAATTAATATTATAATCCAATCCATTTTGAGAAACATTTATTTTACTTTATTTTGTTACTTTTATTTTCCCCCTTTTTGAGGAACTTAGTGAAGGGTATCAGTCTTGCACGTAAATGACTAGGCCTATTATAATTGCAGATAACAAATGTGCATGCTCTTATATTCACAATCAGAACTCTTGTTCAAAGGATTGTTAACACATTTATTTTGTTTAGGCTAAAATGTCATTAAAAAATCAAAAGGCCTACAGGCTGTTTAAGAATAACTAGATGACATGACATTCATGTACATACAATATCAACAATTATCATGATATAAAATGTTAAAACTCACCTAAATGTCAAAAGAAATGACAGCAGATTTCCTTCAGGTCTAACTTGCAGTGAAGAGTAACATGTGCTCATCAATATACATACAGTACATGTGCTCATTCTGAGGAGATGCAGCAGGTCAGGTTGCCTTAGTCAACATACATGCTGCAGGCATAAGCTGTAACGTCCGTGCGTAACGTCCAGTAACAATTTAAGTAACGTCCGTAACGCTCGTTAGCCTATTTCTAATTGTTGTAATTCAAAATTTTTTGCTCTATAATTTAACCCAACAGGAATTTGCAGTAAATATGGTATTATAATAGTTGATCAATTATTTTTCTTTACAGCTTAAAAATGCACAAAACGTTACGGACGTTACACAGTCCCATGGAAAAATAGAACGGGAAAATAATTACTCAGACAAGGGCCACGGGCAGGGATATCAATTTTTTCTTTTTCTTTTCATTAGAAGCTTTATTTGTCATAACTAAATATCTAAAGTATCATTCCCAAAGTACAATTTTATGTGAAAACTGAAGCACCTTCATGACCTACTTTTTTTCATGCCAAATTTGCAATAAATCGTCCTTTTGCGCGTCCATATTCAAATGATGATATAACAACTAAAAAAAATGTTTGAGGTAATATCATTTCAGATTCAGTAAATATAGGTATACCCCTTACAAACAATAGAGGAGAAAAAATTGTAAAATCAATTTGAAATTTTGTCAGTCATGCATGTCACAGTTGGTGTGGAATTGACCATATACGTCATCATCTTGTTGCACCATTTAAAAAACTGAAGTACCCATCCATCATCGAATTTACTGAAGTTGTTCCTATGTTGTGCAGTAGTGTTGGATGAAACTAGTGTTGGTCAAACATTGCCCAAATTTTTATTATGTTTTTTTTTATGAAAGTGTGTTCAAAGAGTAAAAGATTGAGCTAGAAAAGACCTTTAAAATGATATAAAATCTCTTTACGTACTGTATGACAAGAGATACATATAGTATGTTTGAAGTCGCACGGTAATTACATGTACATGTAGGCAAAAGTTGATTAATTAAAACCCTCCTACTGTCAGTGCACTTTTATACAGAACTGATTTATTCCACAAAATTCCACAGAATTCTACTTGTGTGGAATTTTGAAGAATATGTGTACTACTCTGACAATGTGGTTAGGTTCCACCTAATGCCACAGCAGATTGTGGAATTTTGAAGAATATGTGTACTACTTTGACAATGTGGTTAGGTTCCACCTAATACCACAGCAGATTGTGGAATTTTGAAGAATATGTGTACTACTTTGACAATGTGGTTAGGTTCCACCTAATACCACAGCAGATTGTGGAATTTTGAAGAATATGTTTACTACTCTGACAATGTAGTTAGGTTCCACCTAATACCACGGCAGATTGTGGAATTTTGAAGAATATCTTGGCAGAGCAAAATGTGGAAATTTGGTTGTGGAATTATAATGGAAATAGTCTGAGCCCACCAAAAAAAAAAAAACACTGTACAAAAGTTGAGGGAAAAAAAGTACAATGTGTGTGAAAAAAATAACTTATTTATTCCACATACTACCTTGAATAGACAAGAAATAAACAACTGAGTTGCCAGTAAGACCCTAATTGAAAGCAAACAAAAAACAAACAGATTATAATGTCAGCCTAGCAGGCCAGTTCCACATAGTACCATGGCCTCTGAAAAACAAACAACATACAGTATATGCATAGCAGGCCAGTTCCACATAGTACCATGCAGTACTCTGTGGAACATTCAGTAGGTGACCAGTACGAGGGACTTAGGTTTTTTCACAGTGGAACTTTGTGGTACTGATATGCCACTGAAAAAAATAGTATGCAAAACATTGTGGAACGCATGCAATTAAAACACACATGTAACAGATGGGCTAATTTGTGGAATTTTGTGGAACACACAGTACATGTAGGAGGGTTTTTAATCCACATCTCTAAAATAAAATGGCCAAGAGACGCGCAATTTGGATTCAAGGGGTTTATACCAAATATCCTACAAAATTTGAGCAATTAACATGGAATGACCCATTTGTATTTTAACCCATCTGTATGATGACAGTCACATGATACTAGCTGATGGATTGTGACAATTTTACTTCTACAGGGCATGGTGTCTTCACTACAAAGTCTTTCAAAGATGGGATTCTTTGCTTGATTATCGAGGGGCGTGTGTGTCTCATAAAGGTCTTTGAAGGGAGAAATCATTCAAACTTTGATGGACAACATGGTACAGAAGGTAAGTACATGTAACATAATGTAACATAATGTTGTATGTGATATGTTGCATAATTGGCTGTGCTGGTTTAGTTGCCCCAGAGACTGGAGGTAAATTTATTTTAAAAGCAATACCTCACGTTATGGTAGTTTCATTGTAATCTCTGAAAATGTAATTTTGTCAACTTGTTTTTCATTTGCTGGCTCATATACGTTTTAAATAATGTGTTTGCCAGTGTTGACATGCTACCAAATCCACTGGCTATGGTTGAATGATCAATGATAGCACATGGCCTGAAACTAAACTGCAAGGTAATGACTTTACATGGCTGTGTAAAAGTGGGCACGCCGCTCTGCATATTTGTATTGTGTATCTACAACTGAAATTTGTTGCAATTCATCTTGCCATCAAATAAATGGAATCTCATTGAAGAGTTGACAAGTATCAAATTCCAGCTTTCTAGTTTAAATGCCCAGTACATTTGTTTGTTTTCTTAATAGAAAATAAAGCCATACAAGGAACTAAAGCAATTCAAAGAGGTGAAACAAAGTGCCCTTGACCACCTAGCGTTTTGTGGACTCAAAAATGTAAGTATTAAATTGTAGTTTAAGTCATTAATGTAGTTTGAGCCATTATTACTGTTATTATTATTTTTATTATTATTTTTTTTTTAAGTAAGCTTGATGCCATTTTTATTATGTACCATAAGTGCAACTCTCTTAATTGTCTTTTTTTTTTTCATTAACCCTCCTAGTGTTTGACCATTTGAAACCATTCAAAATTTCCACTTACCAAAATGGCCATTGGTTTTGTACACACATGGTGATACCATTTGAAAGTGTTGGTAGCAAGCTTTACTACCATATAAATCCATTCAAATGATTTTTGAATGGTGGATACACTACACCTTGGTGTGTTTACATAACCGAATTGTGGCTTATAAATCATTCAAATGGTTTTGAATGGTGGATACACTACACCTTGGTGTGTTTCACAAAACGAATGGTTTCAAATGGTGCATCAACTTGTCTGAAAAAGGCACCAGAACTAGGAGGGTTAAAAGTCATTGTTTATTTCAAAGCAGTCAATCTCCGTTGCCTAATGTCACACTGGTAAAAATTGAAACTATCAAGTGTCAAGTGCAGTAGTTTATCCTTTGTGTTCATGTAATATTCAATAATGTTCTGTGGTCTTATGTTTTTTTAATATTTCTCTACCGATAAATTTGCAAACATAAATTAATCATACATGTACTACCGGAGGTTTATGAATAATTCAGTAGTAGCATCCACAGAACAGACTGTAAAGGCACTTGTAGCTTTTTTGGACATTGTGTTTTGGGGTTGCTGCTTGCACCTTGACTATAAGGCTACTCAACATTAGGCTGCTTCTATTGTGTCATAGTGAAGGTCAGGAATGGAAATAGATGAGTAAACTTACGCAAATTTGTATGGTATGTGCTATATGTGACGTGACGTACACATTCATATATTGTTGCTTCCCGATCTGCCACCAATGACAACATGTTAAAAGTCACATGAATATCATCTATCACATCACTAGAAAAACCCTTAACAGTTGCCATTGAGGCTAGTATGCAAGTTTGCAAGTTTGTTCCTGTCAACCTTTTAATATTTGTTATGTTTGCCAGGGGGATGAGTTTGCTGAGGGGTGGAAGTTTGCCAAATCTGTGGACTTGACCCTTCGTATTTTCGATCAGTCTTTGAATTTTTTTTTCTTTGTTAATAAATCTATTATTTTTATAGGTGACCTGGTTTTGTACATCTACATGTACCTACATGTATGCTATGTACCTGTGCTTACTAGCAGACTTGTATGAATCAGACTTTAACTCAATTCCAACTTGAGTCGCATATTTATAAAGCCCCTACATACACTTTGGTATTCTTGAAAAAAACATCACCGTTGGTGATACATGTAGTGATGAGAAAATAATAAGTTTGTATGTGAGTACTGATTATGTGAAGCTGTACATTTCATTCACCTCAACAGGACTCGTAGATAATACATTGCTGTCTCCAAGACGGACATATCCACCTGATGATTTGATGGATCCAAGCAAAGGTATGTACTTAAAAATGATGGATCTGAAAACATTTTCTATTTCATGCATATCATTTATCTAAAATAAAAACCAATTAAAATGCCCAATTTGTTAATAAATAACAACAAATGTTCTCAAAGGGTTTGTTTTGCCCGGTCATTCCACCCACCTTCCTTGAATTCCTCTGTGAATCGCACCCTACTTCGAAGGGCACACACTATCAGTGATAAAGAGCACTTGCCATCCGAGTTGAAACATCTTAACGCCGTGTTAAGAGACAGTGGATACAGACCTGATAAACTTACATGTAAGTTCCTCCCAAATAGGAACGCTCCACGTTCCTCTGACGCAACCGACAAAGCTATTGCCGTCCTACAGTACATTGGCCACACTTCACAAATAAAGCATATCCTGAGGGAAGCTGACATTAAGGTCTACTACCGGACTCAAAACAAGTTTCAAACGAAGTTACACACCCACAAGGACAGACATGATCCCATCCATCAAGCTGGGGTTTACCGAATTCCTTGCACTTGTGGTAAAGTGTACATTGGCGAAACCGGCAGAGACCTTACGACCAGGCTCAATGAACACAAGGCCCACGGCCGCAGAGGGGAATGTGACAAATCTACGATCATCAAACACTCCACCGATTTAGACCATGTCATTGACAGGCAGAAGGCAGAGATCATAGCCCCGGAGAAGCACTGGTACACTCGTCGTATCAGAGAGGCTATTGAGATTCATAAACATGACACTGTCCCACAGGACATCAGCTTTTTCATCAGCAACATTTGGCATTCAATCCTACCATCCATCAGCATCCAACACCCCGCAGTCAACTGACATGCCTCAGCGAGCAGGCAACTCACACACAGCAGGAAACACACACAACAAAAACAATGCCACGGTGCATGGCAACCAATCACAACACATCACACAACAGTGGCACCAATCGGAACACTTCCCATTCTACACATAATCCCAGCAAATACTACTTAAGGAGCTGCATCTGCAAACCTCTTCATTCTCCTGCCGAACATTAGAGCAGGCTAATCGAAACGTTGAGAATAACCTGTGAAGTCCCCATGGTTCTCCCTGAACCATATTAACCCGTGAAGTCCTCATGGTTCTCCCTGAACCATATTTCTCACTCAGCGACTGTAGAGAAAAACGAGTTGCCCAAATTGGTTCTCCCTTGAACCTTTCTCACTTAACGAAGGTTGAGATATGACTTGTGCGATAATGTTCTTTTCAGAACCTGTACCTCAGCTTCGCGTTAGTTGAGATAAACACATAGTGTTACCGCAAACCGAAACGATAAGTTAATACTTCTGGTCAGTTTGAAAAATTTGGAGATGTGACACAAGAAGTATCCACAAGCCAATGGATAATTGTTTGGAAACAACAATGGGTACAATAGAGGTCCTTGGTTATCAATAATACACATGTATTAGAGTGGTCCAAGGACATAACAAAAAGAATAATAGGTCCTTCATCAGTTCTTTGTTCTCCAGAGACCTTGAAGTACTTTTGTGTGTAATTATGCATCCAATGAATGTTGCTTCAAAAGTCCAACAACAATTGGAGCAGTAGATGTCCTTGGCTATGCAATTATCGCAAGATTGTGCTCCTAGGACCTCTGAGAACAAAGATTAATGAGGACATATTGTCTCTTTTATTATTTTGTCCTTGGATGATACCCTTTAAACCACATGTTCCAATATATCCTTGGTTCATCCATAAAGTATAACTCCTCTGCCCTGGCTCTACACTCATGCCGTGCAGACATTTTTCTTATTGAGAGGATTTAAAAAGGCTAAATGGGGACTTCTGTCTGTCCATCATCATTTTTGCCCCACATATTCACCATCTATGGGACTTGTGTAGTGGTCTCCACTACTGGGTAACCTCAGTATTTGTGTTAAGAGGTTTCATTATGCTTGGTCCATCATTATTTAAGCTTCTGTCTTAACTTCTTGTTCAGGTAGAATGAATGGATTTAAAGGAACAACCATGCAGAAAGGTACATGTGAGTAGTCTAAATACAAATTAGCATGGGGTTTATGTAACTGGATACTGATGTACTACACAACATTGAGTATTACATGTACATGATATTGACAGCATTTTGTTTGGATTCTACCCTCAATATAAACAATACAATGTCCATAGAGAATGAAGTATGTACTGTTCTTCAATGCTGGAAACTCTGTATCACTGGAAGTACTTTGTGTGTAAATCCAATGAAGATTGCTTCAAAGGTCCAACAACAATTAATTGGAGCAGTAGGGTGTGTTCCACAGGACCTCCTGAACAAAAAGATTAATGAGGACATAATTATTGTCTCTTTTATTATTTTGTCCTTGGATGATGCTTTAAACCATGTTCAACCTGTCCTTGGTTCATCCATAAAGTATAACCTTCCCTCTGCCTAGCCTACACCATGCCGTGGAGACATTTTCTTATTGAGAGAGGATTTAATAAGACTAAATAGGGGCTTCTTTCTGTCTACATCATTTTTTTTGGCCTCAGTATCGTTTTGTGACAGGACGGAATTTGGTGTGCTCTTCCTATGCAATTAAATAGATGTTGTATTTACAAAGACTATAATATGTCCATGCAAACAAGTGACCAGTTGACTTTATACTTTACCAATAAAAGTTTAAAATCGCAGCATGTTGCCATAGTAACAAAATTTATTGCTGCGACAGGACGGAATGATGAAAAGCATACATTTTAACAACACGAACATCTTTTTGGTTTTTAGCGAAAGTAAAAAGTAACCAATTTGAAATATGTAAGTTAACATCAACTGTAAACTTCTTTTATTATATACTTAACAGGAAGCTACTTAGAATTGTGGTATTCTTTCTTTGGAATTCTTTCATGAATAAAAATATAGCAACGCGACAGGACGGAAATGTGTTGGGACAGAATTTGTCCACATATTGTTTTATGTAATTACAGAGTAGATCATTTTGATACAAAACTGAAATAATTGCATTTAGACATTATCCAAGCTAATTTATGATGAGACAATAGAAATTACAATAACCGGTGGTAGTGCCACATGGGGTAATATTGTCCCCATTTACTATCACTGCCCTCTCCCACCCCTATGGGACTGAGGCTAATCCCAAAATCTGAAATGTTCATTATTTAATAAATAGCAGCAATATGTGTGTATGTGGCTGATGTGCATGAACATTGTTGGTTCCCTCAAACAATTAACTGAATTACAATGTGACCCCCTCCACCCACACACAAAAATTAAA
>CM055817.1:4517939-4583706 GCA_029582265.1 Zoroaster sp. YZ-2022 | reverse complement strand
CAAATTTTTAAAAAAATCAAGTTTTGGGGTCAAAGATACCAAAGAAATATCTTTCCAATAACACTTTGTATTTACAAAAGAACATCAAATAACTAGCATATCAACGTCTGAGATCTGGAATCGTATCGTACAATCACCATCTCAAAGTATATGAAAATTTGCTATAAAGGAAAAACTTCGTTTTCACAAGAAAATCAATTAGCGCAATTATTTCATTCAAGCTATTTAAAGAATCAAACATATTGGTTTTAAACTTACAGTAAATAGCGATGTTAGTTACAGGCTGTTGCGGAGTGGAATATGGTCAGTGAAGTGGGCTTATTGTGCCATTGGCCTCTGCCATGGCCCTCTCCATGGCCTTGATTGCAGGTTTGCCGGTGGATGCACACAGAGGCGTAGCGAAGGCATTTTCTTTGGGGAAGGGGGTGGAGCTAATTTCCCGAATAACATCAGAATTGGGGGAGGCGCAAAATGTGTGTTAGTAAATTTACCGATACAACTTTAATATGACCAGACAAATTTACTTGTTTCCCCCGCCACACAGTTGCCTAGTGACCATTTATCATAACAAGTAATTATACCATGACACAGTTGGACCCAGACATTTCATACGATTTTTTTAAAGATTTTGCTTCCAACCTGTTCAGCTGTATCTAAGGAGATAGTTTCCAATCCAAAAATTAACAATAATTTGTTTTTCATATTGTTGGGTAAATACTTGACAATAAAAGAAATCGCCCGCAAAATTGCCGCCATGCCTCCTTGCCTTGGAAAAGTCCATTTTAGCAACGGCGTCTTCAACCAGAAACGACATAAACGAGTAATTAGCCCTCTGTTGACTAAACATGTCCAGTCTGTGTTGTATACATTGTTTTCTTTCTCTAATCATGAACTCCAAATGAAATTCAGTGTCTAATTAGGTTGGTTCGATGATGTTTTTGAACATTTTGTTAAAATTATTTTTATTACCATATGAAACTATATGTTTTAGAAAATTAAGCAGTAAAATGTTGACACAATAAAATACTTTTTATTTTATTGTATTTGTTATATATTTTTTCTTCGCACAATCACCTTTGGGGAAGAAGACCGACACTAGCCAGAGATTTATTAATGTGGAACCTGGGCTCATTCACTAATTAAGTAGTTATCACCTGAAGCCATTATTGCTTGGTTCCAGCTAACTCACGAATTCCTCCGATGTCGACAACTTATCAATTCGTCTTTAATATTTAACATATTTAACATGGCACATGATCCTTCTTTTTCAACATTCTTGAGTTATGAGTTCAAAATTCCTGGTTACGCCCCATGTGATGAATTCAAACGCCCAATGAAAATGCAGCTTCTATGTGTTAACTATGTGACGTTATGAAAGGGCGAGCAATTCCTCGTGAAAATAATGACAATGCAGGCTAATAAACAGCTAGGACCGCTTTTAAACAGGGGATACATGAAATATGGCACGATCAAAGGCTTTAAGCAGCGGTTCCCGCCAAAACTTTGGTGACGACCACCATCTTGTGAAAATGTACATTAAATGCAATGTGAAATGTAAAACTAATGCCTTTAAAGTTAAAACACCTTGACATCACCTTAGATAAACTTATAACTACAGGACTATTTTTACAGAGATTTATTGGTTAAACGGGTGGCTGTTACTTTCTGAAACCTCGAGGGACAACATTTAACAATAATACAACAAGAATCATCGAATAATCATAAATTATGGTTTAATTGAAGGAAACTGTATACTAATTTCTTTGGACTGCATACATGCAAATTTAAGTTATAAATACAACAGATGTAGAAGATAAGGCAAAGGAGAGAATGGTATAATAATATGCTCTGTCGCCTTCGGTCAACTATTTTGAATGATCCGAAGAAAACCCGCAATCAATGGTGTGCTCGGTTGATTGTTGCTTAGTTTGAATTTAATTGAAGATTATTTACATAATTTATGAAGAATAAGTGGATGACGTAGCCCAAATGAATAATACATCAAACTGGTTACATGTATAAGTGAACTTACTCAAACTTAGAGTGGGTACTTGTCATACATGTGACGTACGTAGAAGGAATGTTTGAGTGAGCAAAGGTATTAATGGATGTTAAAGAATAATAAAACACAGACACTCCTGACATTTACAATGAAAGTAACACATTGAACAATCACCAGGGATATTAATGGTTAAATAATTCAAACCGTGATATCAACTTGAGGAATAGTTATTATAACATCTAGAAATAGTATCATTATTGTTATTAAATAAGTCATTATCACTAGCATCAGTAAATATCACAATATAAAAACAAACAAAAACGTGTATATAAAATGAGTTAGGAAATCAATCTACTAAATTTAAACTTATTGTTGGACATTATCATCATGATCAACAGGGCATGGAATCGGAGTGCTAGTTTTAGATTAACTCGGTCCCTGAAAATATTACTCCACATGATAAAGTCATATTATTGGTGATACTGTATAAACAAGACAGCAATTTTCAGTCACTGTGTTCATCTTAAACTAGGAGACCGATTCCATTCCCTGTTGAAAGTCTGCTCTGATCGTGACGCTATTGCCCCTTTAAACATGTATCGCTGTATTAGTTATGTTACCCGTAATTTCTGGCAATTGCAAATTTATATTAGAAAAAAAAAACGTATACTTTGAAATCGGCTATTTCATAAAATATTTGTCAGAATCTTGGTTTTACAGTAATTAAGTGCCCAAATTATGATTTATTTTTAAAGTATTTTTTTATTATCATATACAAAAAAGGACTTGTATAATTAAATAACTAATAACTAATTGTTTATTAGCATAGTTAATAGTCACGCTGTCAACAGTCACGCTCGCCGCTCATGTAAAGGGTACCAAATTCAAATCCACGATATTTCATTTTTGAAAATACACACCATGAGGAATATTCCATTAGTGTCCTGTCACGTCATCATGTGGCGATGGCAGTGGTGTATTTTGTTGTTCAGAAGAAAACGCCGGTTGAATGAATCTAGCATCATTGGCATCAGTGGAAAAGTGATTTTGGCCTCATAGGAATATTTTAATGGTCCATTGCAATCCAGATAGAATAACAAACCGATTGATGACACCAAAATAAGCGGGCCCGCAATTATTTATTAATTTTTTATTGTTTATTTATTTATTTATTTCACAAAACAAACTGAACACGTGCACATAGGTAAATGAGTTATACTCATAAAATTTTTTTTTAATTTTTTTGTTTTATTATTATTATTATTATTATTTTTATTATTATTGATATTGTATACATTATAATGCACGCAAGTGTTCTCTATCGAATGATTTTGTAATTCAAATTTCCCCACACATGTATCTACTGAAAAATACAGAGGGCACTTAAAATAATATGCCCCTGTCAAATGTCACGATTATCCCTATCTACCAAACTTTAGCTGAACGGTCTACCAAGTAATTATTTAAAGGACGAGTATTGTCGAAATCGCACCTATCTTCATGGAAGGCTCGGTAGATTAGCGATCTTTTGCTTGATGCACAGAATACATATTAGGATAACAATCTTTATTCTCACAGGAATGACCATGTATGATTGGAGGCCCTTTCTGTTAATCAAATAATGTGATATTGTGTTGGCAATAAATGAGTTTGTCTTCAATAATAGTATAGTTGAGGTTATTATGTATCAATGAAGTATTTATATCAATGAATATAATTCTGAAATCAGTGAAGTATTAAAATCAGAGTCCAAAATGGTAAAGCAATACCGACAATAACAACATGCCACCCATGAAATGATTTTGAAGGTGCATGATATACAAGCTCAAAACAGAGACCAATGGTATGCAGAACCTGTTGGCACACCACCACAACACACCCCCCGCCCCCGCCCCCACCCCACCCCCATTCAATGTTGAGGTAAAACCAAATTGTTATTGGAAATATTTCACAGTGTGATATCACTTAACAACAAACAGTGGACAAGGGGGAGGGGGATTTCTTCTCATAAAGTTATGTTACTGTGTCAAGGTGTGTCAACAGTTTTGGTCACCATTGTAGATGGCATTATTGTTTTCTAGCTTAAAGGGACAGTATTGTCACGATCAGAGCAGACTTTCAACAGGGCATGGATTCGGTGTCCTAGTTTAAGATGAACACAGTGACTGAAAATTACTGACTCATTTATGCAGCAGCAAAGGTAATATGACCTTATCATGTGGGATATTATTTTGAGTCACTGAGTTAATCTGAAACTATAGCACTCCGATTCCATGCCCTGTTGGTCGTGACGATATTGCCCCTTTAATTTAAATTATTAACACTAATGAAAAACACTATATTTTTGAGTGTATATAAAGACTATACATGTAGGTAAAACACACAAAGATCCAGGGGCCCTCAGCAAAAATAAACTTAACACCAAGGTCAAAGCTGAATCTCCAGTATCTGGCATAATTCAAGAGCCTCAAATCTTCAGTCTAGGTAGTGGGTATCCATGAGTTGTAAGGTATGATACGGTGTGCTACCCGGACGTACATGAATGCTGTAAAGAGACAATTCCAGATAACAAGTCTTAGAAAGACGTCACTCATATACATCTCTGCAATAACATTTTAGTGTTTTCCGCCTACCAGCAGAAATGCTTTAAAGGTCATGCATGTCAATTCAATATGTAAAATCATAAGTCTATTATCTACATGAAATGTGCCAGCCTACTGTAATCCATATTAGTCTACATGTTATATTGGTAGTTTTTAATGGTTACCAAGAAAACATGCATGTAGTAAGTAAGTAATTTGTCTACAAGCACAGGACAATTCAATTCTAATCAAGTGATTTCAACAGTATACATTGCCGATAAACCTGTACAGTTGATTCATGGTAAAATGCTCTCAAATTTAATGCTCTTCTGTGCCTAATATTCTCCTTTAAGATACATTTGTAGAATAGAACCACGCTGTTTACAACAGCACATTATTGTAGCCAAATGAACATGCAACATTTAGCAATGCTAGCTAACCATACTTTTCACTAACTATTTTCACTTGGGTTTGAATTTTGATATGATACTGTATGTTTGGTGGTCATAGGACTATTCTATACCCACTGCATTGGCTGCTTTTTCAAATAAATAAAGACAATGGCTGATCACTATAACAGTGGCATGTCTGCTACCACCTTCAGTAGTGACACGGATGAACGATTACCTACAATGACATACCAGGGACCTGCATGCCCTATAATGTACACCAGAGGTTTTTAACAATCTCAAGAAACTCGGACTACTGCAGAAGCAGGCACGGCGGACGTCATATCCCGTCAGGTATCCACGATATCCCAGGACAACCCCCAACTAAATCTAAGTATGTACCGTCTGGTGTTAACCTCCACGTTGCTCACTGTAATGCCCATTCAATCTGCAATAAGACACTGGTGTTTGTTGATTACGTTCTAAGCCATGGCTTGATATTGACCACCCTGTTGTGATTAATGAAATAACACCACCTGGTTATACTTTCATTAACGTCCCACGACCAGGCGATAAACATGGAGGAATTGCTATTCTGTATAAGTCGTCTTACAAAAGAGTGACTTAGTATTTGAAACAAATACATTTGAATATGCAATAGCATCATACGGAAATCAGTGTTAATTTTGTTGTGCTATACCGACCACCACCATCAGCAAAAAATCAGCTTAAAACATCAACGTTCCTAACCGATTTCGACAACTTCATTGACTGCTTGAATGTGTTGCCTGGGAAACTCCTGCTCGGGGACTTCAACCTCCATTTTGATTGTCCTGAGAAACCCGAATTAGCCCACATGTCTGCCATTCTTTCTGCTTCAGGATTGAAGCAACATGTTACTGAACCCACCCATTCACTTGGTCACACTCTTGATCGGATCATCACCGGATCCAATGATGAAGATAATTTCGTGATGAACCACAAGGTTGACATGAACAATCTGTCTGATCACGCCATAATCTCTTGTAACCTTAACATCGTAAAGCCAAGACTGATGGTGACTTCGCTCACATATCGCAAATACAACAAGATTGGCCAGTGATTTATCATATATGTTACAGAACGTGTGCTACGACGGCAACATCGACCATCTTGTTACCAAACTTGATTCCGCCATTACAACAGTTCTCGATATGCTCGCTCCTGTTTTCTCTTCCACCAAGCCTAGGCGCTACAGACCCAAGTGGTACAACAACCTAGTTGACAACGTGAGACGTGAACGGCGTCGTTCTGAACGCAAATGGCGCAAATCCAGATCCCAACACTGACAGACACGTTTTTGACACGGCCAAGCGTATCGTCTGTGAGACACTCGCTAAGGTGAAAACAAATTTCTACAAGGAATCCCTTGCGAAATCAACTCCCAAGGAAATCTTCCGCATCCTAAACGAACTGACCGGTCACCATCAGCAAGTGCCTTCCAGTTCACTCTCGCCACAAGTGTTAGCCAACAAATTCACTAAATTTTTCGGAGAGAAAGTTGACAACATCAGGTCACACATTGCTGGTCATCAAGCTGCGGACACGCAACCGGTTGTTGAGCACTGCCCCAAACCACACTCTCAGTTCAATTTTGAAACTGTTATCCCAGATGAGCTCTTGAAGATTAGTCGCAAATCAACCAATAAATCCTGTCGTTTGGACCCTATTCCTACATGGCTTTTCAAGCGTCATATTACAACGCTGCTCCCAAAGTTGACTGAGATTGTCAATACTTCCCTTCACTTGGGTGTTTTTCCTACGCAACTACAGGAGGCAGCGATCACTCCTATTCTTAAGAAACAGTCGCTCGACAAGGATGTACTTAAGAACTATCGCCCAGTATCCAATTTGCGCTAGCTGGGTAAACTCATCGAATCAGTGGTCTCATCACAATTAACACGGTATCTTGACAACCACAAACTGCTCAATCCCTTACAGTCAGCCTACAGAACCGGCCATAGTACCGAGTCTGCTCTGCTGAGAGTGCACAATGATATCCTTCGTGCAATGGACATAAACATGGCCATCTTCGTCATAATGCTTGATCTTTCTGCCGCTTTCGATACACTAGACATGACATCATGCTCCAACATTTCCACGACTGATTTGGAATCACCGGGACTGCCCTGAAATGGTTTTCATCATATTTTTCTGGACGACGCAATCGAATCTATATTGCCGGTGCTGCCTCCGATTGCAAAAATGAGAACTTTGGAGCTCCTCAAGGATCAATCATTGGGCCACGGGCTTTCACTATGTATAGTGTGTCTCAAAAAAATGCAAACAAAATTGAACATGTATGCTTTATTTTGTGTGAAGTGTGGCCATTGTACTGTAGGACGGCAATAGGCTTGTCGGTTGCGTCAGAGGAACGTGGAGCGTTCCTATTTGGGAGGAACTTAAGTTTATCAGGTCTGTATCCACTGTCTCTTAACACGGCATTAAGATGTTTCAACTCGGATGGCAAGTGCTCTTTATCACTGATAGTATGTGCCCTTCGAAGTAGGGTGCGATTCACAGAGGAATTCACGGAAGGTGGGTGGAACGACCGGGCAAAGCAAACCCTTGGAGAACATTTGTTGTTATTTATTAACAAATTGGGCATTTTAATTGGTTTTTATTTTAGATAAATGACATGCATGAAATAGAAAATGTTTTCAGATCCATCATTTTTAAGTACATACCTTTGCTTGGATCCATCAAATCATCAGGTGGATATGTCCGTCTTGGAGATAGCAATGTATTATCTATGAGTACTGTTGAGGTGAATCAAATGTATAGCTTCACATAATCAGTACTCACATACAAACTTATTATTTTCTCATCACTACATGTATCACCAACGGTGATGTTTTTTTCAAGAATACCAAAGTGTATATAGGCGCTTTATAATATGCGACTCGAGTTGGACTTGAGTTAAAGTCTGATTCATACAAGTCTGCTAGCAAGCACAGGTACATAGCATACGTACATGTAGATGTACAAAACCAGGTCACCTATAAAAATAATAGATTTATTAACAAAGAAAAAAAAATTCAAAGACTGATCGAAAATACAAAAGGTCAAGTCCACAGATTTGGCAAACTTCTACCCCTCAGCAAACTCATCCCCCTGGCAAACATAACAAATATTAAAAGGTTGACAGGAACAAACTTGCAAACTTGCACACTAGCCTCAATGGCAACTGTTTTAAGGGTTTGTCTAGTGATGTGATAGATGATATTCATGTGACTTTTAGCCGAGCGGTCTAGCGCACCGAACTCAAGTTCTGGTGTTGCCAGCAGCAGGGTGTGGGTTCGAGCCCCGGTCGTGACACTTGTGTCCTTGAGCAAGGTACTTAACCATAATTGCTTCGTCCTTCGGATGGGACGTAAAGCCGTAGGTCCCGTGTGTTGTATAATGCACGTAAAGTGGATTGTCGTGCGGTCTAGCGCACTGAACTCAAGTTCTGGTGTTGCCAGCAGCAGAGTGTGGGTTCGAGCCCCGGCCGTGACACCTGTGTCCTTGAGCAAGACACTTAACCATAATTGCTTCTCTCCACCCAGGGGTTAAATGGGTACCTGTGAAGGCAGAGATGGTTTGCTCTATATGCGCTAGAAATGGCAGCAATTGAGCTGTATACTCCCCAGGGAGCTGAGATGGTTTCAGGAATGATTTATGAGCCTTATGAGCCTTATGAGCAGGGATAATAATATAATGCGCCTTGAGCGCCACTTAGTTGGTGGATACGTGCGCTATATAAATCTATACATTATTATTATTATGTTGTCATTGGTGGCAGATCGGGAAGCAACAATATATGAATGTGTACATCACGACACATATAGCACATACCATACAAATTTGCGTAAGTTTACTCATCTATTTCCATTCCTGACCTTCACTATGACACAATAGAAGCAGCCTAATGTTGAGTAGCCTTTAGTCAAGGTGCACGCAGCAACCCCAAAACACAATGTCCAAAAAAGTGCCTTTACAGCCTGTTCTGTGGACGCTACTACTGAATTATTCATAAACCTCCGGTAGTACATGTATGATTAATTTATGTTTGCAAATTTATCGGTAGAGAAATATAAAAAAAACATAAGACCACAGAATATTATTGAATATTACATGAACACAAAGGATAAACTACTGCACTTGACACTTGATAGTTTCAATTTTTACCAGTGTGACATTGGGCAACGGAGATTGACTGCTTTGAAATAAACAATGACTTTTAATGAAAAAAAATGACAATTAAGAGAGTTGCACTTATGGTACATAATAAAAATGGCATCAAGCTTACTTAAAAAAATAATAATAATAAAAATAATAATACAGTAATAATGGCTCAAACTACATTAATGACTTAAACTACAATTTAATACTTACATTTTTAAGTCCACAACACGTTAGCTGGTCAAGGGCACTTTGTTTCATCTCTTTGAATTGCTTTAGTTCCTTGTATGGCTTTATTTTCTATTCAGAAAACAAACAAATGTACTGGGCATTTAAACTGGAAAGCTGGACTTTAATACTTGTCAACTCTTCAATGAGATTCCATTTATTTGATGGCAAGATGAATTGCAACAAATTTCAGTTGTAGATGCACAATACAAATATGCAGAGCGGCGTGCCCACTTTTACACAGCCATGTAAAGTCATTACCTTGCAGTTTAGTTTCAGGCCATGTGCTATCATTGATCCTCTTCCTCCATGCTTCAACCATAGCCAGTGGATTTGGTAGCATGTCAACACTGGCAAACAAATTATTTAAAACGTATATGAGCCAGCAAATGAAAAACAAGTTGACAAAATTACATTTTCAGAGATTACAATGAAACAACCATAATGTGAGGTAATTGCTTTTAAAATAAATTTAAAATAAATTTACCTCCAGTCTCTGGGGCAACTAAACCAGCACAGCCAATTATGCAACATATCACATACAACATTATGTTACATGTACTTACCTTCTGTACCATGTTGTCCATGAAAGTTTGAATGATTTCTCCCTTCAAAGACCTTTATGAGACACACACGCCCCTCGATAAGCAAAAAATCTCATCTTTGAAAGACTTTGTAGTGAAGACACCATGCCCTGTAGAAGTAAAATTATCACATTCCATCAGCTAGTATCATGTGACTGTCATCATACAGATGGGTTAAAATACAAATGGGTCATTCCATGTCAGTTAATTGCTCAAATTTTGTAGGATATTTGGTATAAACCCCTTGAATCCAAATTGCGTGTCTCTTGGCCATTTTATTTTAGAGATGTGGATTAAAAACCCTCCTACATGTGTGTTCCACAAAATTCCACAAATTAGCCCATCTGTTACATGTGTGTTTTAATTGCATGCGTTCCACAATGTTTTGCATACTATTTTTTTCGGTGGCATATCAGTACCACAAAGTTCCACTGAGAAAAAAACTAAGTCCCCCGTACTGGTCACCTACTGAGTGTTCCACAGAGTACTGCATGGTACTATATATGTGGAACTGGCCTGCTATGCATATACTGTACATGTTGTTTGTTTTTCAGTGTCCGTGGTACTATGTGGAACTGGCCTGATAGGCTGACATTATAATCTGTTTGTTTTTTGTTTGCTTTCAATTAGGGTCTTACTGGCAACTTGTTAACTTTCTTGTCTATTCAAGGTACATGTACATGGAGTATGTGGAATAAATTAGTTATTTTTTTCACACACATTGTACTTTTTTCCCCTCAACTTTTGTACAGTGGTTTTTTATTTTTTGGTGTTCTCATATCAATTATAATTCCACAACCAAATTTCCACATTTTGCTCTGCCAAGATATTCTTCAAAATTCCACAATCTGTCGTGGTATTAGGTGGAACCCCAGTATACATGTACTTTGTCAGAGTAGTAAACATATTCTTCAAAATTCCACGTGGAATTATATGTGGATCCCCAGTGTACATTGTCAATTCTTCAAAATTCCACAATCTGCTGTGGTATTAGGTGGAACCTAACTACATTGTCAGAGTAGTACACATACATGTATTCTTCAAAATTCCACAATCTGCTGTAGTATTACATGTAGGTGGAACCTACATGTAACTATACATTGTCAGAGTAGTACATGTATACACATATTCTTCAAAATTCCACACAAGTAGAATTCTGTGGAATTTTGTGGAATAAATCAGTTCTGTATAAAAGTGCACTGACAGTAGGAGGGTTTTAATTAATCAACTTTTGCCTACATGTAAATACCGTGCGACTTCAAACATACTATACATGTATGTATCTCTTGTCATGCAGTACGTAAAGAGATTTTATATCATTTTAAAGGTCTTTTCTAGCCCAATCTTTTACTCTTTGAACACACTTTCATAAGATAAACCATAATCAAAATTTTGGCAATGTTTGACCAACACTAGTTTCATCCAACACTATTCCACAACATAGGAACAACTTCAGTAAATTCGGTGATGGATGGGTACAAGATTATGACGTGTGGTCATGTAAAATCAGTAAGAATTACAGGGGCAGTATTGTCACGATCAACAAGGCATGGAATCGGAATGTTAGTTATAGATTAACACAGTGATGACAGCCATAATAACCCACATGATACGGTCATATTACCATTGCTGCTGCATAAATGAGCCAATAACTTTCAGTCACTGTGTTCATCTTAAACTAGCACACCGATTATTTGCCCCGGCGAAAGTCTGGTCTTATCGTGACGATACTGCCCCTTGAAATCTGTGGCATTTTACGTTGGCCAATATCTCGCCCCCCCCCCCCCAAGATGAAATATCAGAAATATTTGTAAAGTGGCAATTTTCCGTCTTGAGCCTCTTGTCGATCACCCCCGCCCCCCCCCCCGCCCCTTGCTATGGCCCTTCCCCCTATTCAGAATTTGAGGCTGCAGGATACAAAATATTCAAGTATTGCGCATCGCTGAACATGTATGCAGCAGGATGAAGGCCACGATGAGCTTTATACCAATACAAGCGAAGTTACCCGATCTGAAGATCGGGTTTGGAGCGGTTGGAGTTGGGTGAATTGAGGAGGGTGGGAATGAAGGGTTTAGGTAGAGTGGAGGTGTATAATTGGCCAGTGTTTCGACTGAAGGAGGGGTTGATGTGTACAGTTTTTTGTTGTTGAAATGTGTTGATTGGTGGTTACCTGTGTTGGGCGGTGGTATTGCTCTGTTGTGGAGTGGGATGTCATTTGTATTATTGTATTTGTTGCTCCTTACAACATTTGTTTCTGCTCATTTATTACAATTCTCCAGTGTATTACTTTAACACAAAATACCCCACCTATCTCTTCTTTGTTTATTACAAAATACCCCACCTATTTCTTCTTTCTTTATTACAAAATACCCCACCTATCTCTTCTTTCTTTATTACAAACTACCCCACATTTTGCATTAAGACTGCCATGCCTAAGAAAAAGAATCCCAACTTCCTCGGTAGACTGTCCCCACGCTCTGCTCAAATGAGGACTCACCGCTCTACTACCAAAAAAGACAATTGTCATGCACGTCACCACCTCAAAATACCCCACCTACATGTATCTCTTCTTTCTTTTTTACAAAATACCCCACCTATCTCTTCTTTTGCATTAAGATTGTCATGCCTAAGAAAAAGAACCCCAACTTCCTCGGTAGACTCTCCCCATGCTCTGCTGAAAATGAGGACTCACCACTCCACTCTATGCCAACAACAAAATTGACAGCGACCACCACATGCTCCCACCATAGAGCTGGAGAAAGGACCACGTCCTTTCGCTATGCTCCCACAGAACACGCACTACTGCAACACAACATGCATACACATGTTAGCCATAACGTCCGCAATTAAACAGATTTAAAGAACATGTGCATTCAATTCAAGTTTAATCGTGTAGGCTATACATGTATGTACAATTCAATTCAAGTTTAATCGCGTCGGCTAAATGCACAATTCAATTCAAGTTTAATCGTGTAGGCTATATGCCCAAATAAAACGAAATCAGAAGCAAAGTTCCTCAATTATCAAGAGTTGTACATGGACATGGTAGGTTGTCAAATAAGGTCATCATAAGTACAGTGGGATGTTATTGCAGCACTGTACACAGATCACACCAATGTACTACAACACACTAGGGTGCACCCCAGTCCCACTAAATAAACTCACATCGCAACCAATGCTAAATACAAAATATAAGCCCTAAGATGTTTAAAACCAAAAGAAAAACATATTGATTGATGTCTGTTCTTTTATTTTCTTCTCAATTTAATGTTCATGAAAATCGGCTGAAGAATACAGAAAATACGGAGGGGGAACAAAGAGGTCCCCCAGGTCTGAGAACGAAAAAAAAACCAGGCTTGATAGGGTTAAGAATGTGTGTGATGCACGCGTGTAGTGTGCGGTACCACAGCAGTAATAGCGGAAAACAGTGGTCTCCGGATTAGGTTGATATGATTGGTTGTATACAATTTTTAAAATGAGATATTTCCAATTTGAGGTCAATACCTGGTTTTACTATAGCAACTGAAATTCATCAATTGTTTTTCATAAATACAAACTCAGGTTAGATTTTCATTATACACTGACAATATAATAAAGATGCTGCAATGAATCTTGTATATCACGTTTATCAAACATTAATTGTTATGGTAAAATTCATAGAGCCTATTTCTCAAGGATGGCTAATCAATCACTTATTCAATGTAAAAAGAAACAATAAGCATTCTCAATGCATGCCGGCAATTGCATGACAACCACACATAATTATTATTGTTACAAATGTGGAGCACCATTATGCTTGTATTCAAATGGTCTGAGGGGTTTGTCAGCTGATTTCCAGCATGCACTGGAAATGTCAAGTTTTGTATCAGTAATATCCTTACCGACTTAGTCAATAAATTAATTGATGACATCATCTAGACTAGAGTTGTTTTTTTGCTTTTCACCTGCTTAACTCTGATGGGGAAGATGGAAGACGCATGGTTGCACCATCACTGCAAACCAACAGTCTACAAGTTGTTTTCACCATCTGTGGACAAAAAAATAAGTGAATAAGAAATATTTTCAGTTTTGTGTATTGAAAAGTCAATAAGAAAATAAGGTTGTCAATAAGAAAATTAATTTTAGTTGTCCATACTTAATCTGCTCATTTTCCCTCTTATTCTGTGGGGGCTAGGGAGAGGGCATAGGCCACAATTGGATTCGCCAAGGCGTATAAATGTTGTATAGGTCTCGAGACCGGTTTCAGTTGAGACCAGTCTCAAGACGAAATTCATTCATAAAACCACAGTTACCACAAATTGCAGTTCATGGGTGAGCAACCTCTTCTTTTGCTGAGCGTATCCATGTTGTTAAGGACAACAGTACAATTCGAATAATTATAGTACGGTACAGCCCACAAGTTGCTTCAAAAACACGTGGGGGGAACGGGGAACATGCCGTGTATTGCGAGCGCTTTCAACGGGGACCCACGTAATATTGCTGAGCCCACAACTCGAATAACTATAGTACGTGCTGGGTTCGATATAAATTGAGACGAGGTAATCGACACAACACTTTACACATACTGCTCCATTCTTAAATGGATAAATGCACCGAATAATTGCACAAAATAGTGGGCTGTTTTTTGTCTGGGCCAGTTGGTGTCTTACAAAGAGTACAGGAGTTTGGACGGCGTGTCTTAGGATGGTCCTGTTATGCCTGTAGTGTACATAACTTTCTAATTATAATTATATTTCATAATTATCATTGATAATGTAAATAATATGAGTAATATTGCAAGGAAGTATTTATATAACTGATTTTGTTGAATTGACTGGGGATGTTTTGGTTAATTATTGCAATGGCTTTGATGGAAAAAGAAGAACCCATTTCGGGAGCTCGAAAATGGGCTGGATAACATTGTGTTTATGTACGAATGGTATGTTGTTGTTCACAGTTCTCACCGTCGTGAAATACATTAACCCTAACTTCCTAGACAACAAAGACAGTTGGAGGATTTTGAAGGATTTTTATTGTTTTAATACAATGCCTAAAACCGTACCCTAAAACCGTACAAAATACTAACAAGTCATCCCTAATTTGCCATAGTGACCAATCCGACTTTTTTCAATTTTAAGAGTAAGGGACTGTACATATCAAAGATTTTTTGAAAATGTTGGCCACGGCCAAAAAATGGATTTCCTTCATACTTTTATATTTGATGGACCTTTGCCCCAAACTAACAAATATGGAAAAAATTTCTTTAAAAAAATTTGTTGCCATGGCAACAGCCAAATTAAGATTGTAGGCTAGTTTTGCCATTTAAAAAAAAATTTAATAGTGAAATTTGCCTATTTTAAAGGCCGCGTTACCATTACACAGGATGTAGAAGAAAAAAAATTGTTTAAAGTTATGGATAGGTGGGTCCTTAGAGGCTACATTGAATGTATAACAATAATCACCAGGTATCTGGGTGGGTTATACCATTAATTTCAAATAGGGGTGTTTTTGGACTTTTTCAAAGTATGAAAATATACCATTTTTTGACCGCTCATAACTATATGTGACCTGTTACAACAAAATGAGCGTAAAGTCGCACTATACCATGTCACAGTACAGCAAGAAAAGTGAAAAATCGGCAGGGAGGTCTAATTTTGTTTTGTTATTATATTTGCAATTTGTAAATCTCCTTACAGCCTGTATATCGAATTCCAAATTTTCATTTCGATGAGACAATTAAAAACCTCAATTTCAGGCCAATTTTTGTTGGTAGCATTTATCGTGTTCTGACAAACAACTTGAAACAAAGATGGAAACAAAGCCACAAATCCCCCTCTGGTGGTCCGGGGGATCGCTGTAACCCCAAGTGTTATATATAATTGGAAAGCACTTGTTCTACTGAATCCAGAAATACCAATAACTCAATTGTTGAAATTTCTGTTTTTAATCTCATTTTGTGGTGCCAGGTCACATATGGTAGTGCCCCGATTTCAACATCGACCACATATTGTTGAGATGAGACATTGGTCTTGTGGAAAATAAAAAAATTAGCTGGGGGAAAATACTTTATTCTTGGCAGTGTAGCCGGAAACTTTCCCATTTTTTCGAAATTCAATGCAAGGCTAACCCAAAGTTTAATGGTATGAAAATGAAATTAAAACTTTGTAAGTAATATTTATTGTAAAGAATATCAATTTTCACCTGTAATGGTCCGAGTCCCAATAAACCACTGGGGTATTGCCATAACTGGGGTTTAACACTATTGGGGGGGGGGGCAACAATGAGCCTCCAATAATATGATTATTATATATTATTTTCCCCGTCAATTTTAAACCTTGCATCTCATTGCGATGAAACTTGCTGAATTTATTTAGATCCCAAGGGTGTAGCTGTTACAATAGCAGATTTGGCAAAGTTTTGTTCTTACTATGGCAACCACTTCAGTTGATCTTGGTAACCACGTTTTTAGGTGTATTCTTAATGGTTTTCGATTTTTATTTTCAGCAAAATAAAAAAGAATATATTCTTTTGGATTTTTTTTCTCAAGAAAAAAACTCAACATATCCTGTATAATGGTAAAGCGGCCCTGAAAATAGGCAAATTTCACTATTCAAGAGATGCTGATTTCCAAATTATGTGTGACCACCAACACAACGATGTTTGCAGCCAATGCCAGATTTTGGATGAAGTTGTCAATGAAATCGAAAGTGCACTTCAGCAGTGTGAGATAAGTAATGAAGATAAAGCAGAAATTCAGTTCTTGGTTACCAAGATATCCACTTATGGAAAGCACATCAATTGCGCAGTGTGAATCAAGAAAGTTGCCCAACATTCTGGACATGTTAGATGATAAGTCAGTATTAATTACACAGGATTGGGCAATGAAATTCATTCTCCGCAAGTACCGTGAAAGCAAGAGTGACTGGTTTGGAAAGCGCGAAATTTCGTGGCACCTGTCAGTTGTACTCATCAGATCTTTTAAAGATGAGTTTGAATCTCTCACTCTGGTCCACATCAAAACAGCCCAACAAGACAGTCACACGGTTACTGCCACAATGCATCACGTTGTCAAACAAATCAAGCAAGTAATGCCTGAATTGCAAAATGTATACTATAGGCAGGACAATGCAGGATGCTACCACTCTGTAAATACCATAATGACCTTGAAAGATATCCAAGAGGAAATGGGAGTGAAAGTGAGAAGAATTGACTTTTCTGATCTACAAGGGGGAAACGGAAGCTGTGACAGAAAAGCGGCCACCATCAAGTCCCACATCAGAATACATATCAACGAAGGGAACGATGTAGAGAATGCCAAACAGATGTAAGAAAGAAGCAACTGGCTACAATTAAGCTTCAAAAACTGAAAGATATTTGTGAACACCTCAGCATTGATACATCCGGGTTGAAGCAGAACAAGAAAGCACCATATGTTGCTAAAATTAAACAATCTGTTTGGGAATGCACCTGTTTCAAGTAGAAAAAACTATTTTTTTTTTAAATGGAAATCGCCCGACTCACAAGGTCCGAAGGCCACTCTAGGCATATAGCTCACAATTACTGAACATGGGCACACCTTTCTCATTTGTGGCAAGTTTCTTGATTGTGCATATTTGGCTTTAATTATCAGATTCTATGAAAATATTTTGTAGATTTGGGGGTGTTAACTTGAAAACAATTGCTGTAAAGATATAACACTGTACAGTGTATCCCCTGTTCCTTGGCTGTTTGATATTATCTGCAGCAAAATAAAATGTAATACCATACTGCTTATGAGCTCATTTTAATGTGTATTTTTCGCACTTTTAGAAAAGTTCAATTTATCCATATTTCACTGTAAAACTCCAGTTATACCAACACCTACCATTACAGATGATCTCATCTGATATGCAGTTCACTTTCTTTTCAATAAATGTTACCTACAATGTTTAAGTTTCATTTTCATCACATTGAACTTTATATTAGGTTTGCATTGAATTAAAAAGAAAACCCGAACCCCCCCCCCCCCGAAGCTGAAGTTGATACTTTCCACAATTTGTTGATCATATGAAACACATCAATAACATTTTGTGGAAAAAAAATAACTAATGAACAAAATCCTGACAAAAAATACAATTAAAAAAAATGCAATTATAAAACTTTAACTGTTACCAACAAAACTGTTACCAACAAAAATGCCAAGATATAATAGTTTGACCCTAAAGTTAGGGTAAAGTAAGCAAGTCTTGTGGTGGTCAGCTGCAGGTTTAAGAAATTACACGAAAATATTGTGGGGGGGGGGTGGGGTGCAAACATTGTTTCTCCCCCAGCCGCCTTGTTCGGATTGAGCCACAGTTATGGCAACACTCCAGTGGTTTATTGTAACTGACCATTACAGCTGATCTAATTAAAATATTAAATTGACTTTCTTTTCAATAAATATTAATTACAAAGGTTTTAAGTTTTGTTTTCACATCATTAAACTTCAGGTTAGCCTTGCATTGAATTTTGAAAAAATGGGAAAGTTTCCAGCAACACTGCCAAGAATAAAGTATTTTCCACCAGCTATTTTTTTTATTTTCGACAAGACCAATGTCTCATCTCAACAATATGTGGTCGATGTTGAAATCGGGGCACTACCATATGGGTTATGAGCGGTCACAAAATGGTATATTTTCATACTTTGTCCAAAAACACCCCTATTTGAAATTAATGGTATAACCCACCCAGATACCTGGTGATTATTTTTATACATTCAATGTAGCCTCTAAGGACCCACCTATCTATAACTTTTAAAGAAAATAATTTTCTATATCCTGTGTAATGGTCATGTGGCCTTGAAAATAGGCAAATTTCACTATTCAAAAATTGGAAAAAATGGCGATACCACCCTAAAATGGTAATTTGGCTGTTGCCATGGCAACAAAGTTTTTTTTGAAACTTTTTCATATGTTAGTTTGGGGTAAAGGTACATCAAATATGAAAGTATGAAGAAAATCTATTTTTTGCCGTGGCCAACCTATGTTTGATATTTACAGTTCCTTAAAACTGTTTGTCAATTACCACAATATTTTTGGGATATTGTACCACGATGATGGAATTATTCACATGAATTCCTACCATTTTAGCTCCCAAAGGTGGCAGCAAACTGGCTAAACCCAACAAATTGGCTGTTACCCAAACAACTGAAAACCTCACAGTTTTATTCAAACAATGTTTGGATTTACCATAAATTCATCAATCTTATTAATTTTAATGGCAAGAAATTAACATTGATTTGATATTTTCTTTAACCCTGAGCGCAGCGCATGTACTGTTTACAACAGTCGCTTTTTTGTAATTAACGGGTTTCTCTTAATTGCCTGGGCCAATTTTTTTCATTCTCCGTAAGTTCCCTATTCAGACATAGCTAGAACTATAGTGAGAGCCCCGTTAACCTCAGTGGTCAACATCACACAGATTTTCGAGGCACAACCCAGACTATCATGTTACTGCCATATGTTTTTTACACTAAGTGCTTATCAGGCAATCAATCATCCTGTCACTGGCTCAATGGAAATAAACCTTCAAGGCATGTGGTCGGTACTTCTGATGTACACAATAAGCTCAGATTATCAAGCTTGGGCCAGACTTTGGTTAGGGTTGCATTTACTTTAGCCGGCGGCTGTTGCATGAATGCCCAAACCCCATGTACTGTTTCAAACAGTACTATGGTGCAACCGCGCATGGATTTTGGTTTTGCGCTTTATAGGGACCTTTGATCTAAACAAAATAAGCTCAGACTGTGGATAGTTATTGTTGACTGGGGGGGGGGGGGGATTGGGAATAATTATTTGCAAATAATAATTGATCACTATTACCTGTAATTGTTGCAGTCAGATAAGCATCACAATAAAGTCGGAAAAAAATGATTTAGAAAAAAAATTCAGACTTTTGTCAGTAATTCATTATTTTTATAAAAAAAATTAAAATAAATTTTGGCTAAAATCTGTTGGGTTGGGCCCAGACTACTTCTATTCTTATAATTAACACTTTTGATAAAGGATTGTGCTCACCCAACATGATTATTACGCCCAATGCCCCAGGTACTGTTTCAAACAGTACCATGGTGCAACCGCGCATGAATTTTGTGCCGGCGCCGTGCAGGGTTAAGAAACAAAAAAATCATAACAGCACATGGTATAACAACTTTTTGGTTGACTTCATTTCTGTTAACTTACTATGCACTTACTACAGGGGATCCATAAGTTATTGAAAGAAACTGCTGAAATAATTCAAAATCAAAATGTTAAAAATGGTATTACCTGTAGAAGAGTTGCAGCAGCCTATTGATGATGACTTCACAGCTGGTTTTTGCTTACCAACAGGGTTGGATGCAGATCCCAAGGTAGCTTCCCTTCTGAAAAATATAACATTGCAGAATTATGCGTTAAATGACAGTGTTGCGAGAGCACTTTATTTAGTCACATTCAAAATGTTTCATATGTTTCGGAAGATATAATTTCTCGCGCTAACAAATATTGAAAAGTTGGATTAGAAAACAACCCACTGTTATGATGTGAAAAATGTAAACCACTTATTACCTGATGTTCCATCTATGGTGCTCACTGATGTTATCTCTCTGATTGCCAAGGGACACTGGTAAACACTTTAGTTAATATCATTTTGGTTAAAAACATACAATGGCTCTTCTTGCAATAATGTTTTATTTAAAGAATTTCCGTCATTAGTGGCGCTGCCTTGTTTTTTCCTATTAATCATGTTTTTTCACAGTTTTGTATTTGTTGCGTACCAACAGTACAATCATAAATTTCAAGTTGAGTCATGTGATACAGAGTTTCCAGCATTGAAGAACAGTACATATACTTCATTCTCTATGGACATTATTGTTTATATTGAGGGTGAATCCAAACAAAATGCTGTCAATATCATGTACATGTAATACTCAATGTTGTGTAGTACATCAGTATCCAGTACATAAACCCCATGCTAATTTCATTTAGACTACTCACATGTACCTCTTGCATAGTTGTTCCTTTAAATCCATTCTTCTACCTGAACAAGAAGTTAAGACAGAAGCTTAAATAACTGACCAAGCATAATGAAACCTCTTTAACACAAATACTGGTTACCCAGTAGTGGGGACCACTACACAAGTCCCATAGATGGTGAATTGTGGGGGCCCCCAAAAAAATGATGTGGACAGAAAGAAGTCCCCATGTAGCCTTTTAAAATCCTCTCTCAATAGGAAAATGTCTGCACGGCATTGTGTAGGCCAGGGCAGAGAGTTATACTTTATGGATGAACCAAGGATATATTGAACATGGTTTAAAGTATCATCCAAGGACAAAATAATAAAAGAGACAATATGTCCTCACTAATCTTTGTTCTCAGAGGTCCTAGGAACACAATCTTGCATAATTGCATAGCCAAGGACATCTACTGCTTTAATTGCTGTTGGACGTTTTGAAGCAATCTTCATTGGATTTACACACAAAGTACTTCCAAGGACTCCGAGAACAAAGAACTGATGAAGGACCTATTATTCTTTCTTTTTTATGTCCTTGGACCATACTCTAATACATGTGTATTATTGATAACCATAGACCTCTATTGTACTCATTGTTGTTGTAATAACTTTCCAAACAATTATCCATTGGCTTGTGGATACTTTAAACAATACAGTACAGGTGTTATAGTGGGATCCTCATCACATTAGTAATGGTTGGGCAGTATGGCCAAAAAATAATAATTTTCCGTTTTCTGGTCTTCACGCGTGTCACATCAGACCTGCGAATCAGCTTTTTTATTTTTATTTACTTTTTCTATTCTTTGTTTTTGCTATAAAAATGTTCAACTGCAGCCAAAATTGCTGGATTGATTGGAATTCTGCCATGCTGTGTTTTACACGACATATGGGTATGAACTTTTACCCAATTTGTATTTGGCTATAAAGGGAACAGACAGGTTTCCCTCCAAATGTATTCTTGTTAGACAAGAAATCTTCAAACTGACTAGAAGTACTAACTTCGCATTAAGTATGTTTTGTATAATAATTTTGTAATTTAGCAATTACCAAAGATGTACCTTCCCTTTAAGTATGTGCATTGCACCGAGAACAAACTTTTAAAGATCACCAAAGTTTGTTTTATAAGAATAATTAAGGAAAGTAATCATAGTGAATCTATGGTTGGAAAAGCAAACCCTTGGAGAACATTTGTTGTTATTTATTAACAAATTGGGTATTGTAATTGGTTTTTATTAAACAAAATAAAAAATGACATGCATGAAATATAAATAATTTTTAAGTACACACCTTTACTTGGATTCATCAAATCATCAGGTGGATATGTCCGTCGTGGAGACAGCAATTTATTACCTACGAGTCCTGTTGAGGTGAATGAAATGTATAGCTTCACATAATCAGTACTCACATACAAACTTATTATTTTCTCATCACTACTTACAGTACATGTATCACCAATGGTGATGGTTTTTTCAAGAATACCAAAGTGTATATATGGGCTTTATAATATGCGACTCGAGTTGGACTTGAGTTAAAGTCTGATCCATACAAGTCTGCTATTAAGCACAGGTACATACATTGTACATGTAGCATACATGTACGTACATGTAGATGTACAAAGCCAGGTCACCTATAAAAAATAATAGATTTATTAACAAAGAAGGAGTAAAAAAAAGACCTTCAAAGGCTGATCGAAAATACAAAGTCCACAGATTTGGCAAACTTCTCCCCTCCCCCAGCAAACTCACCCCCTGTCAAACTCACTCCCTATAACAAATATTAAAAAGTTGACAGGAACAAACTTGCATACTAGCCTCAATGGCAACTGTTAAGGGTTTTTCTAGTGATGTGATAGATGATATTCATGTGACTTTTAACATGTTGTCATTGGTGGCAGATCGGGAAGCAACAATATATGAATGTGTACGTCACGTCACATATAGCACATACATGTACCATTCAAATTTGCATAAGTTTACTCATCTATACTAGCCACAAAAAGAAACTGTGCATGATACAAATGCCATGATATTTTCAAAATGAGGTTGAAAATGTCCACTTGGTCTGACATGTATGCCAATATTCTCACTTGACTCATTGGCTTTATCGTTTATGCCTTTTCTTTGAGCTCAAAGTTTAAACGGCAAAATGGAATGTCACAAAGATTAATAACGAGTGTGTCCTCCATTTGCGTTGATCACTGCAGTGCATCCGCGCCTCATTGATGAAATCAGGTTGCTGTGGAACCTTTGTGGAATGTCATTCCACACCCTGAGGAGATCCCTGGACAGTTCTTGGACATTTGTTGGCTGACGCGGCAGCAGGCGCAGGCGATGCTCCATTTCATCCCAAACATGCTCTATTGGTGACAAATCAGGTGAAATTGCTGGCCAAAGCAGGATATCAACGTCGTTTTCATGAAGGAAGTCCTGGACAATGCGAGCTGTATGCGGTCGGGCGTTGTCTTGCTGGAAAATGACGCCGGGCCATGACGCAACAGGCGCGAAGATTTCATCTCGGTAGCATTGTCCAGTGAGGTTGGGTTTAATGGTGATCAGATCTGTATGGTTACATACAGTAATACTGGCCCATACCATGACGGAACCACCACCATAACGGTCCCTTTCCACCACACAGAATTGTGCATAGCGTTCACCTTGACGGCAATACACGTCCATCTGAGTGTGAAACGTTGAATCTTGATTCATCTGTGAACATATGACATCATTCCACCATCGTAATGGGTGCCGCATATGACGTCTACACCACTCCAACCTTGCCATACGTCTTCTCGTACGTAGCTCGACTTGACGCAGTCGATTCCGGACAGTGTTTGCATGGACTCGCCTGAGGTCTGGTATCAATCAAGCTGATTCTACAGCAGTTTGCCGTCAATTCCGCATGTGTGTCATCTCCATCTGTCTTGACGCGGCGTTGTGACGCGTGGGCGTCCAGAACGGGGGCAGTCACTGATGTCATTGTGCTGTCTGTGGCATCTGAGGAGAACAGATATGGTGTTTCGTTGACAATGAAATCTTCTTGCGACGTCTTGCTGGCTCATGCCAGCCTCCAACATTCCAACAGCCTGATGGTTCAATCTTGGCATGGTACCCGTTGTGCACCGCCTGCTTGAAGTTGTGCCCAGTGTGTTTTTCCAGGAGAGTGTACCATTTGCTCTCCAAATGTAGGCCTTATGTACTCTTGCCTATTACGTAACTTCATACAGGACCCATTTCTTTGTTTTCAAACAATGGGATTGCCTAACTTTGCATTATGAAAATTTCCAATGAAAGTCCTGTACTCGTTATGTGATAGTCTACATGGTCCTTCATCATGTCAATCTACATTGACTAATATCAGTCCATTGATTTAAATGTTATTAACTTTCTTCCTATGCACAGTTTCTTTTTGTGGCTAGTATATTTCTATTCCTGACCTTCACTATGACACAAAGGAAGCAGCCTAATGTTGAGTAGCCTTTAGTCAAGGTGCATGCAGCAACCCCAAAACACAATGTCCAAAAAAGCTACAAGTGTCTTTACAGCCTGTTCTGTGGACGCTACTACTGAATTATTCATAAACCTCCGGTAGTACATGTATGATTAATTTATGTTTGCAAATTTATTTAAACCAATCACCATAGGCAAAGTGTTGGGATCATCTATATTTAATTAGATAATAGCATAACAAGTTAGTAATAATGCATTAACATTTCTCTCACAAATCGTTTGAGAAATATTTAAAAAAACATAAGACCACAGAACATTATTGAATATTACATGAACACAAAGGATAAACTACTGCACTTGACACTTGATAGTTTAAATTTTTACCATGGACAAAGGGGATTGACTGCTTTGAAATAAACAATGACAATGAAAAAAAATTAAGAGAGTTGCACTAATGGTACATAATAAAAATGGCAACAATCTTACTTTAAAAAAAAATAATAATAATAAATAATAATAATAACAGTAATAATGGCTCAAACTATTACATTAATGACTTAAACTACAATTTAATACTTACATGTACATTTTTAAGTCAACAAAACGTTAGCTGGTCAAGGGCACTTTGTTTCATCTCTTTGAATTGCTTTAGTTCCTTGTATGGCTTTATTTTCTATTAAGAAAACAAACAAATGTACTGGGCATTTAAACTGGAAAGCTGGACTTTGATACTTGTCAAGTCTTCAATGAGATTCCATTTATTTGATGGCAAGATGAATTGCAAAAAAATTCAGTTGTAGATACACAATACAAATATGCAGAGCGGCGTGCCCACTTTTACACAGCCATGTAAAGTCATTACCTTGCAGTTTAGTTTCAGGCCATGTGCTATCATTGATCATTCAACCATAGCCAGTGTATTTGCTAGCATGTCAACACTGGCAAACAGATTATATAAAACGTACGATGAGCCAACAAATGAAAAACAAGTTGACAAAACTACATTTTCAGAGATTACCATGAAACATCCATAATGTGAGGTATTGTTTTTAAAACAAATTTAGCTACAGTCTCTAGGGCAACTAAACCAGCACAGCCAATTGTGCGACATATCACATACAACATTATGTTACATGTACTTACCTTCTGCACCATGTTGTCCATGGAGAAAGTTTGAATGATTTCTCCCTTCAAAGACCTTTATGAGACACACACTCCCGTCGATAATCAAGCAAAAAATCCTGGCTTTGATAGACTTTGTAGTGAAGACACCATGCCCTGTCGTAGTAAAATTGTCACAATCCATCAGCTAGTATCATGTGACTGTCATCATACAGATGGGTTAAAATACAAATGGTCATTCCATGTTAATTCCTCAAATTTTGTAGGATATTTGGTATAAACCCCTTGAATCCAAATTGCGCATTTCTTGGCCATTTTGTTTTAGAGATATGGATTAACCCTCCTACTGATAGACCATTTGAAACCATTCAAAATTTCCACTTTCAAAAATGCCCATTGGTTTTGTACACACATGGTGATACCATTTGAACAGTGTTGGTAGCAAGCTTTACTACCATTCAAATCCATTCAAATCCATTCAAATGCATAGAGGGTCCATTGATTCACCACTTAGAAGTATCCAAACAAGGATTTGTATTAGCTGAACTACCATTCAAAACCATTTGGGGAAATCAATACTGTACAGTTATTTCACCATTCAAAACCACAAAAGCGAATGGTTTCAAATGGTGCATCAACTTGTATGAAAAAGGTACTAAAAGTAGGAGGGTTAATCAACTTTTGCCAACATGTAATTACCTGGAATCATGGAATTACATGGAATCGGAATGTTAGTTATAGATTAACACAGTGACAGCCATAATAACCCACATGATACGGTCATATTTCTGTTGCTGTTGCATAAATGAGCCAATAACTTTCAGTCACTGTGTTCATCTTAAACTAAAACACCGATTATACAATTGTATGACCCGTCGAAAGTCTGATCTTATCGTGAAGATACTTTAACTCTTTCTAGCCGGAGTTATTTTACATGTGTGGACGGAATTAATGTAATTAGTGTAATTTGATACTGTAATTTGATACTCTAAACATCAAGGTCAAGTGGGGAAATTATTAATAATTGTTTTCATCTTTTGCCAATTGAAGAGAGTAAGGTATCAAAATAAAGGTTATGACTTACTGAGTGTGAATATTGAGATGGTGGTCATGTTGGGAATACCCATAATTCATTGCAGCCATCCAAATATAAACTTATGTTTATCGTCCGCAGAATAAATATCAATAAATCTATAAGGTATTGGAAATATGCATTGTATGATAAACAAAGGTGGTTTGTTTATGTTAGAATATGTCAGGGCATAATAATATTACCCATAATGGTTTGAAACCCACTGTTTATGTAACAAAAATCATAATTTACAACATTGATACAACATACATGTACCGTATCGCTACATGTGTATATCGCTATTGTACTTGGTACATATGACCTCAGATTAACTTTTTTTTTTTTTACGGTCGTTTTTTCCCTAAAAATCAAAACTTCCATCACTGTCAGGGTGTTCAAAGTCAACATCGTCAGCATAATCACCTTCATCAGCACTTCCCACTTCATAATTCCATGAAAATATCCTGTGTTTCGCATCTTGTTGTGAGTTCCATGGAGGCCGCCATTTTTAATTCAACGTATGTGGTAAACCGCATAGGGTCATGTGCAATTAACGTAAACAAAAACTTGACACAATCTGAGCTCTCGGATCGGAGTGTTTCGTCAGTTCTCGTAGTCACAAACATCATCAATAATCAATATTTATTAGCTAATTTGCATTGAAGGTACATGACCTCAAATTCTTATTGGTTAGTTGCGTATTCTGTTGTCAAAACAAGTCAAAACACAACGATGTTGTCAGGTGATGACGTCGGGCCTATGTAGTGTGCGCGTTGGGCTTCTAAAAGGGCGCGCCGTCCAAAAAGAGTTTAAGTCTGTGACATTCTAGGTTAGACATTGGGCCGAATAAAAAGAAGCATTTGCTTTTTCTAGGCTTTTTCTTGAATATTTATAAATAAAACTAAGTAATTGCTCATAAGCAAAAGCTTCTGCTTATAAGCAGAAGCACAAGCTCGTTTCTTGTAAGCAAATGCTTTACAAATTAGCAAATGCTTGAAAACATATAAATAAAACCTTTTACTTGTAACCAGAAGCATTTTCTCATAGTTTTGCAAGCTCCTCCATACCAGCTTGATCTTTTACTCACGCCTTCATGCTTAACTGTGAGCACCATGTTCATGCATGTAAGAGAAGGTCATGATAAGGTGTATAAGAACAGGATTAATCGTGCTGAGACATCTCCGGGCACTTATCAAAAATTGTTTTGATTTGATAAGGAAAATGTTGAGTGGCTTGCACAAACATTTCTGCATGAAAGGCATGAGACACGTGGTGGATGCTTGTCACCAGTGGAGCGCATGGAGATAACTTTGCGTTATTTAGCAGATCCAGGCTACCAGACCTCAGTAGCAGAGGTGATGCGGATAACCCAGCCCACTGTAAGTACATACGTTGCAAGAACTTTGGACCGCATATCTGCCCAATGCCCAACACGGAAAAAATGTCCTGATCTGACGGACGTAAAGCAACGGTGGGCTGATAAGCTCAGTTTTCCCTTTATGCTTGGGGACATCGACTGCACTCATGTACGTATTGATAAGCCAAGTGGACAGTTCGGGGATGAATTCATAAATCGCAAGAACTTTCCTTCATTCAATCCTTCGGAATGAATGCCGCTATTGTTGTTGACCTAAGCATTTGCTAGGCAAGATAAAGAAAAAGCTATTAGTCAAAACAAATTGTTATTTATACGTTTTTTAGCAATTGTTTTTACTTTTGCTTCTGCTTGGTAAGCAATTGCTTTTTCTAGGTGTTTCTTCTTGTAAGCAAATGCTACTTTTTAGTTATTCGGCCCAATATCTCGCCCCCCCCCCCCAGATGGAATAACAGAAATATTTATAAAGTGGCAATTTTCAGTCTTGAGCCTCTTGTACGTCTGAAAAGTAAAATGATTCACTTTTAATTGTATTAAAAAAGATTTAAAAATGTAAACTGCCATGTAATGTGCATGCAATGGATAAACAATTTCTAAAGTAGTACCAGCAGAGCAAGGTACATGTAATACTTACATGTATAATTTTGTTGATGTGATACAATTAACCAAATCCTTCAGAATCTTCCTGCAAAGAACAGTATCTCCTTGCTTCTTCAAATGGAGTTTGAGTAAAAAGTTCACTAATCTTTCTTTTCCTTGGTCTCAATGTTGTAAATCTGTAAAGAAATCACATAGATGGAGTAAACAAGTACCTCGTGGCAACTTTTCTGCAGTAAAGAATTACCATTATAATTATTTTAAAGCTAATTGAAAACATTTTGTATTATTTTATTAATTTATTTAATTACAAAATTAATTTAGAAGCAAAGCCTTCCTGTAAAATACATGTAGTATTTCATGGTTACCTCAGCACATCATATACAGATTCACTACTTTAGAAGTTGTGTGCCACACACATTCATCACTTATCATTATAAAGTATAAAGTTTAAATTTCCCACAAAATTCAAGCTCAGTATGTTACCCATGCATTAACCCTCTTACATGTACTTTAGCTAAACTTCAGTGCAGCTATACTGGTCAAAACTTTAGTGGCTATAGTGGTCAAAACTTTAGTGGCTATAGTGGTCAAAACCAGTCAACTGCCTGTTTCGTCTGTTGACCCAAAATGTGCCCACAGGGACATATTTGACTGTTTTTTACTGTAATTTTGAGATGCACAAAACAATACAAGACAATGCTTTTTGCCAGTCAAAGGCTTGACTCATTTTGACCTGTAAATGTACTTACTACATGTAAGGTTTAACAGTGTTCGACTGTTAAGTGCAGCTAGATATACATATGGCAAGTATATCAACATTTTGACTGATTTTGACCCTTGCAGCTACACAAGGGTAAAGCAAGAATCAAAATGTTTTATACTGCAGTGCCTACTTAAAGATGGTTGTCTTTTATTTGTTATTGTAATTTATGGTTTTATTGCCTACCCATGTACCCTAATTGGTCACTTACAAATAATGAGATTACAAATTTGTTGTTTCAGTGAAGGATTCTCTTGTAAAATGCTGAATCTTAATGCAGGATCATGTGAACGTCTTGAGCAGTTTTTTGAGCACAGAATTGTGGTCATCAACACAATGATGCTGGTATAATGACTCGCCCCAAACTATAAAAGTTTATGTGGCCACAGAAAATGTACCCAAGGGAAAAAAAACAGTTCAATCATGCTTCATGTGAAGAAGTGATGGGTTCATTCGCTAAATTAAAGGGATATAGCTCGAATGGTAGCACGGAGAGACTAGTTGTACAGACAATGGTATTGATGCTATTTACTGGGTGTGACTGGGTTACGTGTAGTCGAAATAGAAGAAATCCTGAGTTTATGTACCTGCTACATGTACAATGAGGAAAAAGATGACCATGTTTCTTGAATATAATAGTTTCTTGTCTCAAGTAGCACTTTGTTTGATTTTAATTATTTTTTTAATGGTTTGATTTTTGGGTGGCAGCAATTTTGTATTTATGTTTTTAATTTTACGCTGGAGTCAAGGGTTGCCTGTGTATACTTGTACATGTACTACTACCTTAACCGACACCACTAATTTATAATTATTATTTTCTATTGCCCACGGTTTGACCAGCGCTTAATTTGTTTTTTAAATATGTTGAAATGATCTGCAATTTCCCCCTTTTTAGAAGGGAAAAAATACTTGGTTGTAGCACCTGGTGATCAAAAATCAGCTGAAAATTCCTCCATTTGTGTAGTTTCCGGAGAAAAAATTAATTATTCTGTTAATAATAATTTTCTCCATAATTTTGCTATAAAACATAAAAAAACTTCTAACTTCTTGCCGATCACTTTACTCCTCTTGTGCACAAACATGTGCTTTTGTTTACAACTTTTTCCAAAAACCCAACCCCAATAATTCATCGCGCGCTCAATTCCAATAAGGCTTATTGCTGACCACACTGCTGATTGTGAGACTTACAGCATAGTGATACCTCAGGCTTATACGCACTGTGTGTGTGTTGCTGACCACACTGCTGATTGTGAGACTTAAACAGCCTAGTGATACCTCAGGCTTATACGCACTGTGTGTGTGTGTATTGCTGACCACACTGCTGATTGTGAGACTTAAACAGCCTAGTGATACCTCAGGCTTATACGCACTGTGTGTGTGTGTGTATTGCTGACCACACTGCTGATTGTGAGACTTAACAGCAGTGATACATGTACATGTACCTCAGGCTTATACGCAGTGTGTGTGTGTATTGCTGACCACACTGCTGATTGTGAGACTAAAACAGCATAGTGATACCTTAGGCTTATATACGCACTGTGTGTGTGTATTGCTGACCACATTTTGCTCCACCAGTGTGGCACGGACCTGTATCCTCAGCCACACGTTGGTCTCATTGCCACTAACGGCGGGGTTTTCTAGGAATTTTCTAAATTCCAGGCACTGAAATTGACGATATTTGCAACTATTTTGACAGACTAGATACGTTCCTTACATGTTGAACTTGGCGCCCCCCCAAAAATGGTGATTTTACTTACATTTATATTTCGTGACATACAGTATAGGCCGAAAAATTACAAGACAATCAGCATTTTGTAGGTTTCAACGAGGACGGTCATTTTGAATGTGAAGAGTGGTGACGGAAAAACAACTTGCAGCATAACAATTTTACAACGGCTGTTTTATGTGTTGCAAAGATTGTTCAAGCAAGTTGGGTCTATTTAGGCGTGAATTTCTTAATAAAATTCCAGGGCTACAGGGAATGGGCCCAATTATTAGGCCTAACATTTTGGCCATCCATCATTATTGATAATACTGACAATATTATTACTATTACTATTATTATTTTGTTAAACAACAATATGCTATCTAGTATCAGCGATATCCTCAAACATACATGTAAAACATTTCATTTTGATTCGATCGGTCCATTATTGCCTGTCATAGAACGGTGTTTTAAAAAATTTATATATGCCCTACTTATTATAGTAAAAGTAAATAATTGAATCCAGGAACTGGGCATGTTTTATTTATTTATTAATATTTCATTTTACTTATATTTTTAAATTAGTTATATCACATTTTTAGCACATAAAAATGCTCAGACTGCCGACAACACGTGCAACCCCGAAACGGAATAGGCCTACTTCATGCGCTAAAATACAGCAAGTATGTGCACACATAAAACAGCCGTCAGAAATTGTTGCAGCAAGTTGTTTCCGCGTTTACCACTCTTCATACATTCAAGATGGCCGTCCTCGTTGAAACGTAAACACAATGCCAATCGTCTTGTAATATTTTCGGACCTATAGGCCTACGTCACAAAATATAAATTTAAGTAAAATCACCATTTTTTGTGGAGGGCGCCGAGATAGTTAAACATGTAAGGAACGTATCCAGATAGTCTGTCAAAATAGTTGCAAATATCATCAGTTTTTTCTAGTAGTGTTAGTAGCTGTTACTACTACTAGTGTATAATTCCAATGTAGGCCTATGACACATGCACAACGGTGCGTAGCACAGTATACACACATACGATCGGATATCAAATTACACTTATTACTAGGTCACAAACTTCTAAGCTAAAATCTTGGTAATTCAACAGACTTTGAAATAGAGCAATATATATATATATATTATGAACTAGAAACAAATTAACTCATCATTGGTTGTACTCACGTTCAATCACAGTCAATAATACCATGGAGGTACTACATATGTATGCGTGCATATGCGGAACTCTTGAGGGCGCTATTTCCTTTGCCCTCACAACAATAAATTATTGCTTTTCCACACGACCTTAAAAATGTTTTTAATCTTGAATTGAACATAAAAATAATATTTACATTTGTTTAATAAAACTATATAATTTGTAGAAGCTCTGAAAACTTTTAATTAATATTCTTGAAAGACCAATAAAGTGGAAGGTGATTAGCATTTTTGCAAAGGCCTACTTTGAAATTTTGAAATGTGTAGCAACATACTTTTTTGATGACCACAGTCTCTATGATCATGCATTGAGTTCCAGCATTTTACAAAAGAATCTTGCACTGAAACAAACTGAAATCCCAAACTTAGGTGTTGCTTTAATTTTGATACAATTAATAATTATCTGAAACTCAAAAACTTTTGTTTTCATTGTTTTTTGATTGGATAAATTCAGAGATAATAACAATAAAATTTAAGGAAATAATTATTTTACCTCCACATTTTCCTCCAACACATATAAACCAGTTTTGCCATGGGGGATGTCATCAGTAGTACCGTGGATGTTATTATATCTTCCTTTATTGTACTTTTGGTTTGAAAATCATGTGTTTGAAACAAATTGACCAAAAATATTGCTTATAGCGCACTCTCGTGGTATTTTAAATGTTTTCACATTGTTGCCTGTACTGAAGACACCATTTGTGTTAAATTTCATGGCCAACGGACAAAAAATAAGTAAGTTATGAGAAAAATACTATTTTTGACCATTGTTTTGAGGAAAATTACCGAAAATGGGTATAGCACCTACTTACGGTGAGCTATGAATGTTTTCATAGCCTTATTCGATAGATCGCGTCAAACCGAGCATGCCTACGAAGTTTCATGAAAATCGGCTGTTGAACAGAGACAACACGGAGGGGGAACAATGAGCCCCCTCCCCAACCTCCCAGGTCTGAGAACGAAAAAAAGCCCAGGCTTGATAGGGTTAAGCACAAGTTGGTCTTTAGCGTCTGTTTCAACTACATGTTATGTATTGTTTTCAAGGGGAGACTATACTGATCGAAATGTTTAGTTATCTCACTGCCAGTTCTTCTCAAAACCAACACTATTTATTATACTAATCTGTGAACATTTTAGCTGAATCATACTATGAGATAATTGCAACCGCTAATGCAAACGCGTAACGATCGCCACAAACTTATTGATGACAACCGATTGCCGGAAGTTCTTGCATATTTTTCTCCTATTATGAAAGCATGTTCAAACGGAATAATTTCTTAGGATAATTGGTAGGCCTACCTTTACCAAGTTTACATAAAATAAAATAATATGTATTGTGCCTAAAATAATTTGGTGATTATGTAATCGGGTAATTGCCATTTTAAGGATTGACCCCCACCCCCAACAACAAGACATTATGATCCTAGATAAGCATTTTCTATTACATAATCTGAGTGACGGTTGAACACGTCCCCATGGGCCGGCAACCTTTCATGCACACCTGTACAGCTCCACTGACAGTTTGGTAAAAGAAAAAAGGTACAGGGTTTGTTTACCCTTTTGCGTTTTTCGTTTAGGTTTTTAGTAAAAGGAAAAAACGGTAAGCCTGTTGTATATGTTGTTTTAAGGGTAAAATGACCGTTTATTTTTATTATATTATTACATTTTACACTGGCAATCAAATTACATCAATTAAAATTAATATAAAACCAAAATCCTAAAGACAAAAATTACACAAAAATTAATTTAAAACAAAGCCATTAAGTAGTAAGATAGAACAGGTAACCAGCACCTCTACAAGGACATCCTACATGTACTACAAGAAACCCACTAAACATTATATACCTCGTTACACCCCCCCCCCCCCTCCCGTTACACCACTGGAGGGCTTCTTCTTCTTTTCGTGTCTTTGAAGCAGTTATATGACAGTTTCCCATTTCTTTACACAGTCCTTCGCTTTGTTATTGAACTCTGCGAGATCTTTTGAGCTGCACTGGTTGGGTAGTAGGGGGCAGACAAGGCAATGCTGCATTGTATGGTCCTCTTCTCCACATTCACAGGTGGTTGGGCCGGTTTTATAGCCCCATCTGGCCATAGCAGCTTTTGATCGCCCTGTTCCTGTTCTCAGACGGTTGAGTGTCTTCCACTGGACCCATGGTGCTTCTGAGCCAGAAGGGAGGTCTTCAGAAGGGGGGATTCCCATGTCAAGAGGAGGGGGGTCTTCCTCAAGCTTTTTTGTCCATAGCTGGAGTCTGGTTTCTTCCCGAGATGTTGTTAGGGGCTGGACATGGCTGAGGAAGCTTCTCCTTGACCTCAGTCGTTGGGCCGGGGGTTCACGTCCATGGAGGAGGTGGCGTTCATCACTGGTAGCTTTTGTTAACTCTACTCGGCTGGCAGCCTCCCGTCTCACATCTGCAGGGGCAATGCCAGCGAGGAGGTGCAGGTTGTTTATGTTGGTAGGCTTCAAGCAGCCAGTGATCAAGCGGCAGGTGTTATTCAACGCTGGGTCTAGTTTCTTGGCATGGGTTGATCTCTCCCAAACAGGACACGCATACTCCGCAGAGGAATAACACAGGGCCAGAGCAGTACATCTTAATGTCTGTGCTGTGGCTCCCCATTTGGAATTGGTCAGTTTCCGTAAGATGTTGTTTCGGGAGCTGACTTTCAGTTTGGTGTTTTTGATGTGTTCCTTGAAGGAGAGGGTGCGGTCCAGGGTTACGCCAAGGTAGACAGGGTGGTGCAGTTCTCAAGTGGTGTTCCAGACCATTTGATGTTAAGAGGTCGGTTGACTTCCCGGTTCCTGAGATGGAATGAGCAGACTTGGGTCTTCGCAGGGTTTGCATGTAGGTGGTTGCGCTCGTAGTAGAGGAGTAGCTCATCTAGGGCTGAAGTGAGGTTTGCTTCTACTGCTTCAAACGTACTCTCTTGGGATGTTACACAGAGGTCGTCAGCATAGATGAAGCGCTCAGTGTTCTGGTCCATAGGCTGGTCATTGGTGTAGATGTTATACAGTAGTGGAGCCAGCACACTACCTTGAGGTAAGCCATTTCTTTGTCGTCGCCAGCGACTTTGCTTGTTGTTCAGGGTGACATAGAAGCGTCTATCTTTCAAGAGGGCTCCAATGAGGCCTGTGAGTGCCAGGTCTTTTGTCAGCTCCAAGATCTTTTTTAGAAGGAGGCGGTGGTTCACAGTGTCGTACGCGGCGGACAGATCAACGAAGACGGCTCCTGTTACCAGTCCTTTCTGAAACCCATCTTCAATGTGTTGAGGAGATTCAGAAGTTGACTTGTTGTGGATTTGCCAGGTCGGAATCCAGCTTGTTGGGGATGATGGCTGGTTCAGCAACTGGGGCCAGCCTGTTGAGGATCAGGCGCTCAAACAGCTTATACGGGTGGCATAGCAAGGAGATTGGGCGGAAGCTCTTTGCATATGCTGGGTCTTTACCCGGTTTGAGGAGAGCAATAATTCTGGTTTTTCTCCAGATCTTTGGGATGTTTCTTGTCAGCATGCAGTTGTTCATCAGCTCGAGGATCCATTTTCGTGTCAGAGGTCCAAAGTGTTTGATCTCCTCTGTGAAAATGTTATCGAGGCCGATGGCTTTACCAGTCTTAAGGGCATTGATGCTGATATTGAGCTCTTCAGGGGAGAACGGCTCAGTCAGTCCGGTGGTTTGGGAGTACTGGAGTCGGTCTACCTTTGGTCTCGGCTGTTTGGTGGTGGATTTCCCGTTGAGCAGCAGCTGATATGCAACTTGGTTGGCGGTGGTGGTGTACTGTTGCTGTGTTGGGGTTGACGGGTCATTGCTGATTTTTCGGATTAGGCTCCATGCCTTTTTGCTGTTTTTCGCCATATCAGTTGTCTCCAGCTGAAGCAAGTTAGGACGTTTACCCTTTTACTCTTTGTTAATTTATCAAAGCAAAAAGGATATTCAGTTTGTTTGACCGTTTTTCTATTTCCTGTTCTTCAAAAGGGTCAACGAAATAATGGTATGTAGGCCTACCAGTGGCGTAGCTAAAGGGGGCCAGAGGAGGGCGGAAATTTGGGCTTTTGAGAGAGAAAAAACATTATAAGCAAGGAGAAGATAGGGCCTTAACATTGCTGATCATTCTGACAGCCCATAATTCCGACTGCCAATTTATCCGACATTAAATTCGCCAGATATGGCCAAGTTCAGCCTAGGTCTACTATTAAAACTGCCTGTTAATATTGCTCCGACCAATAGCGTACACATAGATGATGAGGGGAAGGGACGGCCCCCTGGCCCGCTTCTGACATACATTTTTGGGGAAAAAGACTGTTTTCATGAACAGAAAATACTACTTAGAGCTAATATTCTTATTGCCCAATACAAATTGATAAGAAAAACTGATAAGACTTGGGCCCAACCATAAAATGGATATTATATTCCACTAAAAAATGCTGAGTCACTTTTTGCGAATAATTAGTGTTTTCTGTTAGAATTTATTTATGGAAATACATATTTTAATTTTCATTTTAATAATTTAGCAGTGGCGTATCTACAGCCGAGACCTCTTTCCCTGGGTACTCAACCCCCCCCCCCCCCCATTCAGAATGTTGAAGAAAACAAACGGGGTTCCCATTACAGCTGAGTCTCTTTGCCTTTTCCTCGGCCGTGTTGCACAACGGTGCTAATTCTACCGACACAGTTACACCTTTGTCCTCAGACTCCAAAAACTAATCCATCACCACATGTAGGTCTGCACTACATCCACATCATAATGCACAATGTTTTGGGTAGTACGTCCGTGCAATAAAACATATAGAAAGGAATTCATGTGCATAATCATTTATTCTCCGTGTTAATGTTAAACAGATCTGATTTAAAACCCACCAAGGTGACATTTTAATTATAAATGTTTTCAGTCCCACAGTTGGGTTTTCTCTGGCAGGCTTTGAGGGGTTACAATTAACAAAATATTTTGAAATATGACATCAGATTTATTGAAACAAATGTTTTCCTACACCATGGATGATGTTTGCCATAATTCTAATATATAGTGGTGTTATCAGTTGGACCGTGGAATGGGTTATTTTTAAAGGCTCTTACTTCAAACATACAGGCTCAAAAGGAATATGCCCCCCCCCCCCCCATCATTTAAAAAAAAATCAATCAAACTGGTGTCTGCACCTACTCTTGCAGCGCGAATAACGAACAGACCATTGTCCCATAATTACCTATATCCATTATCCCCTGTAATCTGCACCCCAAATTAAAATGTACAACAAATATTGAAAAGAAGAAAGAAAAATACAAATGATCAGGACTTGCAGGCCCAACTGCAACTACAATGAAATGAACTCAGTAGCGGGTGGACGATCCGAATGTAGCCACAACAGCCTGGCATCTCCTCCTCCCCATTCATCAATCAGTATCTGTTGCAGATCCGCCAACGTGGTTGCATCAGTGACTCTTGGGCGTACAGCACGGCCGAGCTGATCCCACAGATGCTCAATTGGGTTAAGGTCCGGTCTGCAGGCAGGCCATTCCATCCTTGTGATTCCCTCATCCTGCAGATATCCTGTGATGATCCTGGCTCTGTGGGGGCGAGCGTTGTCATCTTGGAGGATGGCGTCCGGCCCAAGATCTCGCAGGTACGGGAGAGCCACTGGTTGAAGAATCTCGTCCCTGTATCTCTCTGCGGTGAGGTTGCTGTCGACGATGACCAGCCTCGTCTTTCCAGTGGTAGAAATGCCACCCCACACCATAACACTGCCCCCACCAAATGCTGTTACACGATCAGTGCAGCAATCTCTACAGCGCTCTCCCCGTCGCCGCCACATTTTACCCCTACCATCAAGCTTCCGCAGACAGAACCATGACTCATCAGTGAACAGCACTGAACGCCACATGACCCGCTTCCACCGTTGGTGTTGCCGACACCAGCGCAAGCGGGCCTGGCGGTGAATGGCAGGCTTTCTGGCAGCCTTACGAGCAAGCAGATTGGCCGTATGAAGTCTGTTTCTGATTGTCTGATCAGACACCCGTCTGCCATACCGTCTTGCAAACCTTGCCTGCAAAATTCTCGCAGATAGTCTGCGAATCCTCAGTGATGATAAGGTGATTAACCGGTCTTCTTGTGGCGTAGTCTTTTTGGGACATCCACTTCGAGGCCTGTCCTTGACGTCACCGGTTTCTCTGTACTTGGCAATCAATTTGGAGATGGTGCTTAAGCTCACTCCAAACAGGGCCGCAACTTCTTTCTAGGGAACCCCATCTTCAATCTGACCGACAGCACGGGCCTTGTCGAGATCCGATAATCGTGGTAATGTTAGGAAAAGACGCTCAATGACAACTGACCACTCAGTGGTAAAGTAAGCAGTGTCAAAGACTCTCTGCACTTAATCCCCTCTAGTTCACCATGCATAAATTTAACATTCAGAGGCTACAGTAATTTGTATTCATGGTGACCACCTGGAAGCACAATGATTATCTCAAAATCGGTTACACAAGACACATTCCAATCCTCCAAGCAAAAGGGGAATGCACTGTATGACAATAGCAATGCATTTTGCAACATTTCACTTTACATGCACCCCCATATTCAGCTGTGCTGCACATCCCCCAATTGCGTAATCATAACAAATGGCACATCATTGTAAAGGGGCATAACAGGGCTTTCTAATGATACCAAATGCAAGGAAAATGAGTTGGTAACAAGAGAGAAATCGTCAGTGAAACTTGAGTTTCCGAACTTTTTTTGAGGAGTTTATAACCACTATGTCTTGTTTGATACATCTTTGCATTTGGTGTAAATTACTGATTGTGATCATATTAGTGTTGGCCAGAGTGGTAGCAAACTGGATAAGTCAATGTTGAGCAACTGTACTGTACAGGGTAGCTAATATGTGTTTCTGCAATCTGCAGTACACTTGGGGCCTAATTCCAGTTTTATTTTCAATTAGATTTGCATATCCATCTGTATTTTTTCACACGTATTAAACTAGTGGTTACAAATTAAACATTATGCATTACAGTTACACGTACTAACCGTGTTTACATGAGACTGCCCAAAAGCAAACTGATTAATTTATCAAAGAACATTTATCTCCATCAAAACTGCACTTTTCTTTAGTACATTTAGAATTATAGAACAAATCAATTACAAAAGGATTTTACTTTTATACTTGATTTGTTCTAGCATTTTCTAGAATTAGCAAATAGAAACACATGGCCACAAGCCATGTGTTATAACCCCACAAGTGGGGTTATAAATGAATAATTATTTTGCACATGAGGTTATTGGATTGGTTAAACATACATGCATATCATAACACCAACAAAACAACAAAACAAAATAAAACAACAAACCATTATTCCTCATACCGGTTACAAATGATTAATCCAGACAACATAAGTGTTTTGATTTGTCAAATTTGGCCTTTATAGGCCTTTTGTTTTTAAATAAAATCTTCATATAACATAGGTCCTATACGCCTTCAAACCTGGGTGGCCAGTAGCGTCTGTTGTAAAGAACATTAAAAAACGGTTTTCAGCATATTTTGTTTTAAAGCATGTTTTTGTTTTGCAGAAAATATTAAATTTCAGCGGGTATAGCGGGAGAGGGAAGGTATGGGTGGCAGTAGGTCATGGTTCCTGTTCCCTACCATTCCCACTGCACCCCACCCTAAACTGGCAAATACTGACGGGATGCAAATTGAAATTTGTAAATACTGGATGGAGCTTTATGGATGGGGCATGGCAGTTTACATAGTTTGTGTGTGTGTGTGGGGGGGGGGGTGGGGGTGTGTGCTTGTGTGTGTCCCTATAAATCTACTTCATACATCTCTACTACTACGACATTTTTTGGAGTGCACGCTTGTAGAGATAGCGCCCTCCTGCGGCGTGCAGCGATGGATTATGCCTCAAAAACGTCTGACAGCGAAACAAATTAAAAAGGGAGTACGGAATTAATTTTTGCCAATCGAAATAGTTGTTTTACTTTCACCTTTTTTCATTAACACCACAATTTAATGAGCTAAACATCGCGTTATTTATAACATCTTGATGAATCCAAGGGTAATCATACACGTCTTTAGTATGGTAATTGGGATAATTTTTGTTTAAATAAATTTAATTCGTCACAATTATGTCGCATTTGTCAATGGAGAGCAGTGTATTTTGTTTTTATGTTGATGCAGTCAAGTATTAATTAATGAACTGTAGGCAGAATACTTTCTCATAGTATTTGACCGATCACTAATATTTCACCAAAAACCGGTATGCCTTCAGGAAAATCTAAGAGCATTTGTGAAAATAACAAAATAAACGAGCTTTAATTAAATGTCTAACCATACTTTGTTTTCTCATCCTAGATATCTGCAGAACAACAAAATCAGTAAACTTGCACCAAGAACATTTGATGGTCTATCAAATCTCAGGATGTTGTAAGTTGTAATGTCATGAATTTCAGTCACATTATAGCATCAAGCCACCGATTTCTATGTACTTAAGTTTTGTCTGACGCATTTTGTTTGTTTGTTTGTTTGTTTGTTTTTGAGGGGAGGGTTTGTGGGAATTTGTTTATAATAATTAATTACTTGTCACTGTAGCACAAATTACTGGTCACTATAGGGCAGTAGGCTATACCACGTCACTATAGGGCAGTATGCTATACCACATGTCACTATAGGGCAGTAGGCTATACCACATGTCACTATAGGGCAGTAGGCTATACCACTTGTCACTGTAGGGCAGTATGCTATACCACATGTCACTGTAGGGCAGTATGCTATACCACATGTCACTGTAGGGCAGTATGCTATACCACATGTCACTGTAGGGCAGTAGGCTACACCACATGTCACTATAGGGCAGTAGGCTATACCACATGTCACTATAGGGCAGTATGCTATACCACATGTCACTACAGGGCAGTAGGCTATACCACATGTCACTACAGGGCAGTAGGCTATACCACATGTCACTATAGGGCAGTAGGCTATACCACATGTCACTATAGGGCAGTAGGCTATACCACATGTCACTATAGGGCAGTATGCTATACCACATGTCACTATAGGGCAGTATGCTATACCACATGTCACTATAGGGCAGTAGGCTATACCACATGTCACTATAGGGCAGTAGGCTATACCACATGTCACTATAGGGCAGTATGCTATACCACATGTCACTATAGGGCAGTAGGCTATACCACATGTCACTATAGGGCAGTAGGCTATACCACATGTCACTATAGGGCAGTAGGCTATACCACATGTCACTATAGGGCAGTAGGCTATACCACATGTCACTATAGGGCAGTAGGCTATACCACATGTCACTATAGGACAGTCCTAGGCTATACCACATGTCACTATAGGGCAGTATGCTATACCACATGTCACTATAGGGCAGTAGGCTATACCACATGTCACTATAGGGCAGTATGCTATACCACATGTCACTATAGGGCAGTATGCTATACCACATGTCACTATAGGGCAGTATGCTATACCACATGTCACTATAGGGCAGTAGGCTACAGCACATGTCACTATATAGGGCAGTAGGCTATACCACATGTCACTATAGGGCAGTAGGCTATACCACTTGTCACTATAGGGCAGTAGGCTATACCACATGTCACTATATAGGGCAGTATGCTATACCACATGTCACTATAGGGCAGTAGGCTATACCACATGTCACTATAGGGCAGTAGGCTATACCACATGTCACTATAGGGCAGTATGCTATACCACATGTCACTATAGGGCAGTAGGCTATACCACATGTCACTATAGGGCAGTAGGCTATACCACATGTCACTGTAGGGCAGTAGGCTATACCACCGAACATTCACGAACATTGTAGCTCATAACTGGATTTGTACTGAGGGCCTCCATGCAGGGCCAGATTAGCCATTGGGCCGGTGGGGCCGGGGCCCAGGGGCCCTTGGCTCTCAGGGGCCCTTCAGAAACTGGACATGCGCGGTACTGGGTTTTTGGCCCTGACAAGGGCTCCTGGGGCCCGGCCTTCAGGCCCCCCCCCCCCCCAGGCTGGAGGTCCCTGCTGGGGACCCCTTAAAGTGGGCCCTTTGAGGACCACTGCTACACCGTACAAAGCCCAGCTTTGTACGGTGTGAAGGCTAGCAGGGCCCTTGTCTCTCACAGGCCCTTGGGGGGAACTGGGACACGAGGCCTAAAATGAAATGTATAGGTTAATCAAATATCAAATGTGTGTGGGCCCCGCCCCTCCTCTGTACAGTAGTGGTTCTCGCTGGGTCTGAGCCTCAAACGCAGGCTCCTGGGAGCTGGGGCCCTCCAGGCTGGGGGTCCAAAGTGGGCCCTTTGAGGACCACTGCTCCACCGTACTGTGAAGCAGTGGTCCTCAAAGGGCCCACTTTGAGAGGTCCCATTGAGGAGGGGCCTCAGGGGGGCCTTGAAAAATGATCGGCCCAGGGGCCCTAGTGGGGGTTAATCCGTCCCTGCCTCCATGGAAAGCAGTGCTGTGCACTGATCGGAGTTTACCCTCATTAAAGATGACTAAAATAAAAATAAAATAACTCTGCGGTGTCATTAAAAGGACATTAGAGAAAAATGCATAAAACCAGCCAACATTTCGCTTTGACTGTTATTTACGTTTGACGTCGAAACAAAAGTACTAAGATCCTGTTTGCCGATCCAAATAGTTGTATGCATTTTCACTAATTTCTTTTTAGCGACACAGCGTAATGAGATACAATTAAAACATTTAATGCAAAATATCTTGAATTAAAACATCATGAATCAGAAGAAGTCATAAAATATGGTAAAAACTTGATATTTCTTCCAGATTCGAAAGGAGTTTTCGAACTGCGCCAAACGTACAAGGACATGTACCAAAAGACCAACATCAAAGGTACTGATATTTATAATATCAGTACTTTGTGTATTTTATATAAATCATGCCGACTTTTTTCAGACATTATGAAAACCGGGTCTTTTTTCAAACGGATAGACATTTTTAATGCAGATGTCGTCAACCTAGACACTTTTGAAATATGTATTGCTGTAGAGGATATCTCCGGTCATAATAGTGTTGAAGGTGCCCAACTCATGAGAGGTCTTTGGCGACTGTATCTGAAGACCTTTAAAGCAATAGCCATCCTACTAGGCCTATAGCAAGCGGTATCAACCTGCGTGGTCAGCATACTAGACTGGTGGACAACAACCCTTTCCTCAGCAGGGGAGAATAACTCTTAAGGTCACTATAAGGTCACCATATCAGATCTACTCCTCTCGGTCTCAAATGATTACATAATTCCACAACTGAAACGAATCGGTGACAAACCTTTCGGAATTGTGAAAATGGAATGTGCAAGAGATACAAACTTAACCGCTTCAAAACAGGTACCGGGATGAGCGACAACCCTTTCGACAAACCAAACCATAATTCTGACGGAAACAGAAAAGGTCGATGTTACACCAAATGTGAACCTCGGTTCACATGTAGGAGTATTATAAAATTTAACAACAAAAATAATTTACCGATACATGGTAGAAAAGAAAGGAAAAACAGCAGTTGTAAAAGAACGATGGGAACAATTAATTCAAGAAAGACTAGAATTTGGTATGGAGAAACAAAATAAAATATATAAAAGAAGTGAAATTAAGATATTTCAACTTATGTACCGAATATTGCCTACTCATCAACTGTTATGGAAATGGAAATTAAAAGAATCCCCGATGTGCCCTATGTGTAACGTTGTCGATGACTACCAATACGCCCTTTGGTTTTGCAAACACACATCGGAATTTTGAAATCAATTTATTATTAATCTTTTGTCACCTCTCGAACTGATTATCAAATTCAACTGCCCTCAATGGAACACAATTGTTACTCTTGGTTTATTTTGTATTTCTAAAGCAAGGTTAAAAGCTTATACAATGATTCGATAGACATGTTGACATTTAAAAAAATACAATGTAGAGCACAAATACGGAACAATATGTTACATTGGTAACAAATACACATGGTATACGTGCATATAATGTTCAGTATTTACCTTTTGATGTATGTATACGCAATATGTCGTATGTGAACTCATGAACTGAAATAGATGAAAAAAGTTCCATCTGGAGAAAAACAAAAACAAAAACATGCATGCGGTATGAGGGTCTGGAGCAAATCCCCTGGTGGGGTCCGGCCGGGCCGAAGCCCCGGAAGGTCTGCGATTTTTTTACAGACTTATATAAGACATTACATCCCAGATAAGCGCTGAATATAGTAAATACATTTCTTTATCCAAAGCGGATTTTGATTGCTGTATGGTAAGGATTTAATTTCCAATACATCAGTTATTTGAACTCACCTCCTTGTCATTAATTTCATTCAAGCAAGAACCAGCAAAACATATTTTTTATTGAATTAACGTCTCATGGCGAAACAAAATTAAACAAGTATTTTAGTGCCGATCGACAATAAGCATAAATGTTTTCATATCAGTTGCTTAATGTATATCTCGATGTGAAAAATAATACGTAATTAAGTTATTGTATTTAATGTGAACATTTTATATTTTAATTTTTTTAAATTATTTTTTTATTTATTTATTTTTGTTCAAATAATTTACAGTACGTCCCCGACTGTCACGTTAACATGTCAACAGAGGGTCATGCCACTGAACCTTGTTTACAGATGCACTCAAGAGAAAAGACCGTGTTCTTTGTCCAAGTGACGGAAAACAGTTAGGGGCGCGGCAAAACTTTACTAGGATTATTGATACTTATATTACATTGAGGAGCGAACATAATTGGAAACTTAAGAAACGCCACACAGTGCCCAAAACTGACCAATCACAGGCTAGAACACTAAAAAAAACAGTACTGTTCTGACGCGCACCGTGAATCTCATACTCATACTCCTACTGATAAAAAGTACTAGACTACAACTTTGCTTTTGGACAATCTCAGGCTCTGCTTATAATTGTATGTTTTGGGGTTCAATTATTTATCGACAATTTAAACAAAATTAAACTCGCACAATCTTGGACAGAACTGTTGGGACACCAGAACAAGAATCGACCACCCCCGTTTCCCTGTCCAATATTGATGTGAATGTTAGCACTGAAATACATAATTCTGTGCACCGTTCGTGTTTCAATGAACGTTGATAACTGAGCACACCGCGCCAGCAACTGCATTGACTGGGGGACATGGGATGTTCCAACAAGTTTTGTACAAGATTCGTTCAGCGTTTACTTATAGTGATTATTTTCGAAATTAAGACCACATGAGAATGATTTTGTGGTCCCATACTCCCATTTGTGTCCATATTCCACAGCTTACACTAGTAATACTGTTCTTTTGGAAAATAGAAGAATGGCGGATATTTTTTAATCCATCAACCTCTTAATAACATGAGTATTCACAGCCTGCTAATTCAATACCACAGGGATGAGACTTGTTGCAACGAACACGACTAGTTTATTAACACGAGTTAAGGTAGTCTGAAGCTTGTAGATCGTAGTCTACTAAAGTGCGGAACATCTATTACAGAAAGTAATTAAGCTGAGCTGGATGTGCACCACGCCTACGAGATGATAATATGTAACTGACTTACTGTACGAACTCGGAAATCGCTTGTAGTTTATCCCGTGCTGAATTAGGTTGAAGGCAGTGGTGATTTACCGAATGGAATTCATGAATGAATTTGTGGAACATGTCTACTTTCCAAATCTATGTCTACTTTCTAAATCTATAAACAATTAAACACGGGCATTCCAATCCAAAGAAAAACTGTATCCAAGCCATTTCAGAATATTGCCCATAAAATTACGGCGTTTTGTTTTTTCATTGTCATTATTTTTCACTTTTGTTACGTTCCAATGTTTCATTAGAAAGTTGTCTCAATTTAGCAAAGCTATAGAATATCAATTCACAAGTAAAACATATAAACAGATTTGCAGATAAACTCGGCTTAAGGCATGGCCGTCACACACGGGAGCCAAGGGCACCGGCTTCCACTTTTTTGCCATATTACGTAAAAGATAGTGGTGCTCTATAATAATTACAGTTGGTCGTCCCCCTTGAGTGATTTGTGGGAAAATGTATGTATTTCCAACAATCAAACAATCAAACACTTCCCCGTTTGATTTCTGGATACGCCCTGTAACCCTCCCCCCCCCCCCCCCACACACACACACGCACATGTAAACACCTGGAAACGTGACCTATTGTTCTTATTTATTGTGCCGACAACCGAGGAACTATTATTTTTCATTGTGATAGCAATCTAGAACCTATTGTTCCTTTTGTTATGAGTCTTCAGTTTGAATGTATATACCTGAACACATGTCTTACTGCGCTGGCTTTAACAGGACACAAACATAAAGTGTTAAAGTCACAGTAACATTGCGTTATCATTTTAGCAGTTAAGTAATTCAACTTATTTCCATTTTGACAGAATTTTGTAATATGCCTCCTTTAATAAGAAATCGTGTAAAACATTTTTATTCTGAAAAAAAGGAACACACGCTAAGCTAGCGTATGGTATTAATGATTAAAATGAATAAGGTAATGTACAATTGGTGATTACAAAATAACCAATTGGTATAAAAGCTGATGGTGGTATCAGTCTTCTCTATAAATATGAATGCATTAAGCTGAAACTTTCACTGACTGACTGCCTGACTGACTGACTGACTGACTGCCTGACTGCCTGACTGACTGACTGACTGACTGACTGACTGACTGACTGACTGACTGACTGACTGACTGACTGACTGACCATTCTTGTAGAAAGGCTGATCGAAAGGCCTATGTTTTCAACACCTCTGTGTGATTATACCATGGACCACAAAGTCCGTGGTATAAATCCTATACATTAGACATTTGACAGTACGCCGAGGTTTTATTCGCAAATTATGCCGGCTGCAGATGGTTCTGGAAAAGTGATGGTTCTGGAAAAGTGTGCACATTCGCTTCAATATAACATGTTATTGACATTTAATCTAGGTATTAGATTTGGGTATTATCATCGTGATAAGTTAATTAGTAAGATGACAGCTGTGCGTGGTATGATCCACACTGTGCTGATAATTAAACGAAACTATATTAAATGCAAACGTGTTTTAAGGCAAGATAATCCATATTTGGCAAAACTTGCAAATAAAGAAATTGAAAGAATAGCAGAACTATCGTGCCATGTTGCAAGATATGCGTGGTCAACAGCGATGCAATTATCGACTACACCTATCGTTAATAATTATTGCAGTAATAACAGATTGAAGACAAATATTTGCAGCAGAATTGAGTTAAAAAGACGCGGAATGAGATATGCTGCATCGCAGATCAGGAGTGGGAATGTGGCCCAGTCATATCATGGGATCCGCTCTGGGTTGATTTCAGTCCGAACGGATTGGATAATACGGGAGTGATACGGTCTGATCAAGATATTTCAGTCCAGGACCTCATCAGGGGATCCAGTCCGGGGTTGTAATCTGTGCGGGCATAGAACAAGGACGGAATGCAGTTTGAGTACAAAAGAAATGAATATATCAATGACAGTTTATTTAAAAAAAAAATAATAATAATAATTGTTTTTCTTCTGGCGGGTGTGGACATTATTGTCCATTCATCGCAAAGAAATTGTAAGAGTGTCTCGAATTAAATAAAAGACTATGCTTCTCCGGGATAAAACAAATAGCAAAATGTGTCATATTATTTTGCAAGGGAAGAAAAAAAATAATAACATTTGTGTTCTAAACAAGTGAACAAACCATAAAAACAAAACTACAACAAAGATATATTGAGATTTATTACTGTAGTATTCCACAGAAATTGCACAGTACATTGTGCCTGCAGAAAATACAGAGGGCGCTCTAACAAGTCATGTTGTAATACATAAATGCAAGTTATTTATACATTATTAAACATTTACACATTGTGTAATCCTTACACTTCATTAAGTTAAAATGTGTCAATGGATACTTTTATTAGTTTAAATGTCTTATAGGTGCCTATCAATACCAACCAATTGATAGGTGGTCGCAGTAAATCAAATCAAGTCAATGACAACTGCACTGATCACATTACACTGGATCACATCCAATGCATTAAGGTATATTTCCAAAGAGTACCTTTGAAAGATAATAACCTGCCAGACGTATGGGTCTTTCAGGTTTCATGATCCAACTTTATTATATTTCAACTCATATTTCGGTATTTGGAAAGTTTGTTTGAGTTAAAGACAAAAACAACAACCAAAGTTTCACTGGACTTCCTTTGTGGCGATAAAAACACAAGACAAGTGGTAATTGGTAGATGTTTTTCTATGTTTGTTCACAGAGTCAAATGACGTTATCCATATGTTGCCATTACAATGTGGATAAATTAATGTGCTTTGTGTTTGTCTGTGCACAATACATGTAATACCTATGTGTGAAGTGACATTTGAGTTTGAGTGATATCTCACCCATGGAACAGAATATAACACATTACCCTGACTCTTTTCAGTCATGAAACTTCTTGGCTTGCAATGTAAGATACACAGTGATGTGAGTGTAAAATTCCCTCATAATACCATTAAGTCAGTGTTCATTGGCATATTTAATACAATAATATAAGTAAGGCCACTAACTACAATTTCTTGCAGTAAAGTTTCTTTATGTTTCGGAGTGTTTTACATTCTTAAAGAGGAGCTCTAAGGTCAAATTAAGCTTTGCGATCCACTCATTTTCCAATAGATAGAGTCCTTATGAAAGTGGACAAAATATCACAAGTCTCTTACCTCACATTAAAACGGTGTAAAATGCCATTGTATTTGATACCCTTCCAGTGCGAAATTTGTTAACATCCAAAAACATCCAATGACGTCACATTTCAAATATATGGGTCTGTACATTTTTGTACGGGGAGTTTTTAGTTGATTCCTGAAACTCCATGATATTCAATCAAAACAGCGTTAAATTTGACTTTTGTACGAACGAAAAAATCCTGTATGGAATGTACAGACACATGATTTTTGACATCCAATTACGTCATATTTCAAATTTCACACTGAAATAGTATAAGATAAAATGACATTTTACACAATTGTAACGTGAGGTAAGAGACTTTGTGATATTTGTCCACTTTCATAAGGACTGTATCTACTCTCAGTGGATTTTCAACGGACAGACTGGGGCGTACCATTATTATGATCTAGTTGCGTGCTGCACTGCCCAAAGGAACAAATAATAATTTGGTCAAATCGGTTGTATTTGAGCCAACACTTTCATTGTCACAATGACCCGGGAATGTGGGTCACGAATTTTGACCTGGAATCGGATCATATCAACTGTTCCAATTCCGGGTCAAAATTAGTGTGACCCAACTTTCTGGATCATTTTGACACGGGAAGTGTTCGGTCAAATACATGTATAACCTGGATTCTGGGTCAGATTAATTTTGACCTGGAATCCTTATTTAAGGAAAGCAATAAAATAAAAAACTTTGTAAAATGTAGCTAAATTATAACCCTTTAATCTGTTTCAATTTTCACAGAGAAGAGACAACACTATAATGTGAAGGATAACTGTAAAAATTAAACGAAACATACAATATATGATCGTATGATTACATCATGCATTTTATTTATATTTTCATGAAGTCACACATGTTTATAAATAGTTATTTAAAAGTTATTAAGCTTTTCTTATTATCTTTACACCAACTTGTGTTAATGGGCTTCATCGTCATTACATAAGTTGAACAATCCCAATGCTCTCATAGGAGTTCAATCTACATTTGTACAATATTTGGGTGATCGGGAAAAAAAAGGAATTTATGTACATATGTTACCCCATCCCCTAGGATTCGCACCCATACAATTACACCTGGGGGTATGTCTATATACATGTAGCACAACCAGGGGTTCACAATCGGCAATATACATTTTGCCAGTTTATTTATTTATTTATTTATTTATTTATTTATTTAGGTTTTATTTTTATTTATTTTTTATTTTATTTTTATTTTTTTTGGGGGGGGGGGGGCATACCGCCACCCGTGCATAAGTGTAAAAGTATGGTAATAGTCTCAAAGCACGGAAGAACGTTGGAATGTTAGCAGAAAAGTTACAGGTGCGAATCATGAATGATTTTTTATTAATTAAAATACAATTATTTAAATACCAGAAACCAAACCAAAACAAACGAGCAACATGGGTTGTTTTCTTCTGAATTCATATTTCTATTTTATTTGTAAACCTCAAGTTCAGTATTGTAATCAGAGGCTAGAGGTGACATTTATTCATTATTTAATCAAATTAACCGTTCGAAGACGGCATTGGGTCTCTTATGAGGAAAGTTCTACAGGGAAGTTACATAGGTAATAAACTGTTCTGAAATGTTTCAAAAATGCAATTGAATCTCTCCAAAACGAGCCAAGTACTTGTTGGTGCTGTGTCTGCAATTCTCAGCCTACTTTTAATTGACCCACTCATAATATTTCCCCATTCAAATGATGGCATTTTCATAATGGTACAGTCCTGGGGACATGAGCAGCACCGCGTCGTGTTTTCGAACTGTTTTTTAGTTATTCGCTGTAATGTATAACTTTGTTGATTTTACCGTATAATGACATGAAATTTGGAAACAATTTGTCCCTTATAATATTTACAGCTTTTTGTTTTGATGTGTAAATATATTGATTAAATCTTGACGAAGGTTTGTTGGCATAAGTGGTCATAATATCACATAATTTCAAGATAATTTCCCGACAATCTACAATCTACAATCAAACATTACCGTACCTAAAGGACATGAATCAACAGACTTGTATTCGAGTCCTCAAACCTCGAGTCCGAGTCCAAGTCCGAATCGCCAGAGTCGAGTCTGAGTCCAAGTCCCGAGTCATAATAATAATAATAATTATAATAATAATAATAATGATTTTTAGCGCGCACATATCCACCCTGCTGGGCGCTCAAGGCGCGAAAAACAAAGAAAACATGAATACAAACAATATACAATGATAGCATAGGGAAAAAATTATGTGCCGAGATACATGTACCTACAATGCAATTACAAATATACATCATCTTTGAAGAGTTGTGACATAAGATGAGTTTTAAGCATCGACTTAAATTTAGTTATACTATGACAAAATTTGAGTTTAGTTGGAAGATGATTCCAGAGTCTCGGAGCTGCGACAGAAAACAACCTATCACCCCAGTTCCGTTTTGAAGTTGGTTCCTTTAGGAGTGACATGTTGCTGGAGCGCAAATTGCGTGATGGAGTGTAGACTTTAAGCAGTTCAGAAATATAAATTGGAGCAATGTTATTAAAAGATTTGTGAACAATTAGCATAAGTTTAAAAACAATTCTCTGTGAAACAGGAAGCCAGTGCAGTTCTTTCAAGATTGGCGTGATATGGCATGACTTTCTGGACAAAGTCACAACACGAGCTGCTGTGTTTTGTATGTGCTGAAGACGAGATATTTGATTCTGCGGGAGACCGTAAAGGAGAGCATTCCCGTTATCGAGCTGTGATGTGACAAACGCATGTATAATTTGTATAATTCGGCTAATATTTCTGATATGAAATGATGATATGCGAACAATGTTGGAGATATGTGGTTTTAAAGTCATTGTCGAGTCAAATATAACACCCAAATTTCGTGTTTGTGATGAGGGGTTATCTGCGAGTCACCAATTGTAATAAATGGAAGAGAAAATTTAGACAATTGCTGACGTGATCCAAATAGAACAAATTCTGTTTTTTCATCGTTCAATTTCAGGAAGTTTTGTCTCATCCAACTTCGAATCTCTTGAATACATTTCTCCAGTGTTTTAATGCAGGAATCAGCAGGTTTTTGAGAAGATTTAAAAGTAATGTAAAGCTGCGTGTCATCAGCGTAAACATGGTAATTTAAATTATACTTCAAAATGATATCACGAACTGGAGAGGTATAAACAGTAAACCACTGTGGGCCGAGCATGGAGCCTTGGGGTACAGAATAGTCAAGAATAACAGGCTCGGAGATAGCGTTACCAATACAAACATGCTGAGGTCTATTTAAAAGGTAGGACCTACACCAATCCAGGGCTGTGTCATGTATTCCAAGATGATATTGAAGGCGGGAGAGAAGGATTTTATGATCGACCGGGTCAAAAGCGGCACTTAAGTCTAACAAAACAAATGCAGTGATTTTCCCCTCATCCATGGCAGATAAAATGTCATTGTTGACGCGAAGAAGAGCAGTTTCCGTTCCATAAAATGGTTTATAGGCTGACTGAAATGTGTCTGACAGGTTATTAGCACGAACATGGTCAGAGATCCGTGATGAAACAACTCGCTCGATTATTTTTCCAAGGTACTTTAAATTCGCTACTGGTCGGTAATTTTTGAAAACTTCCTTGTCATGTGGGTCGAGTCCGAGTCTGAGTCCGAGTCACGAGTCACCCGATACTCAAAATTTGTGTCAGTATATAACGCCTCAAAAGGATCATTTTCATCTTGCTATTAACAAGCACATAGTAGTCTGGATTACAATTGGTGTCGTTAAGTCAGTCAGTCGTTATAATCTGGGTGGCACATGCATAATCGCATAATCGCAATCGTTCGTCGTTAACATTTAATTTAAAGGAGAACATAAAATAGTTATCGCCTAATTAGAACGTTGCTACGACTGTTACACGATGTATACAGAAACAATTTGATTATTCATGAAACGATCGACTACCGTGTGAATTAAGCGTGCCATTGCTGCATGCTACGCGATATGTATGTGCCACTCACTTAAAACGACACCAATTGCAATCCAGACTACCAGATTATAATCTGTGCTCTTACATAGAAAGATGTAACTGATCCTTTTGAGACGTTATCTACTGACACAAATTTGGAGTATCGGGTGCCATATGTCAAGGTTCAAAGTTAAGTTAAAAACACTCAAGATATATGGGCTAGTATCTCATGTTCCAAAAAAATCACAACATTATTCGAAAATGGTTTTAAATTTCTCAAATCTTTCGTAATAATGTTTTCGGTAAAACTTGCAGCTTTGCATGTTGAGGATGATAAGTAAGACTAATTGCAGCCCAACTCATCATACCCATCAACACATGGCACCCCAGACGCATCAGAGAGGCCATCGAGATCGTCAAACACGACACCGTGCCACAGGACATCGGCTTCCACATCAGCGACATTTGGCGACCAATACTACAGACTGAAGGATCCTCTATATCCAAAGTCCACAACCCACCCCAGACTGAGGGATCTCCTATATCCTAAGTCAACCACCCTCCTTCCCCTAGTGCTTGTCTACAACTGATTCATTTCAGTGAGCACACACTCCTTCCCCCTACCCCTAGGATCCACAGTTCCTGCCTGCACGTATCAATGCACTAATCCTCCAGCAGCCTACTTAAGCAGCAGCATTCCCCAGAGTCCGGCATTCTCATGAAGTCGATCAGAGTACACTGATCAAAACGTCGAGTTGTACCTCCAGTTCTTTTCAGAACTAATTACTACTCAATTGAGATTCCACATGGTGTCACCGCAGTTAGTCTTACTTGATAATGTTTTCGTTTTTTATACAAAATAACAAAATACTTTTTCTAACAAAAATTATATATTTATGTTTTGCGAAGGTAGAGGTTGTTGGGGGGCCTGGGGAGGGTAACGTTTAGGATTGGAATTTGGCATCATCCTTTGAAATTGACATATTTTTGGCATACATTATTTTTTCAACTGTGCATAATAATAAAGAAAAACCCCTATGCAAGTTAAGAACACTTTATAATTCTCATGACCCCACGCCGGTAAAATTCATAGAACCTATTTGTCAAGAATGGCTAATCAATCACTTATTCAATGTAAAAAGAAACAATAAGCATTCTCAATGCATGCTGGGAATTGCATGACAACCACACATAATTATTATTTTTACAAATGTGGTGCACCATTATGCCTGTATTCAAATGGTCTGTATGCTGAGGGGTTTGTCAGCTGATTCCCAGCATGCACGGGAAATGTCAATAAGTGTTGTAACAGTAATATCCTTACCGACTCTGATGGGGAAGATGGATGACGCATTGTTGTACCATCACTGCAAACCAACAGTCTGCAAGTTGTTTTCACCATCTGTGGACAAAAAAATAAGTGAAGAAGAAATAATGTATTTTCAGTGACTGACGAGTTTTGTGTATTGAGGAGCTAATAATTTAAAAAGTTTTAGTTATCTTTACTTAATCTGCTCATTTTCCTCTTTTTCTTCTAAGGGGGCTAGGGAGAGGGCACACGCCATAATTGAATTCGCCAAGGTGTATATAGAAGTGTTGCAGGTCTCGAGACCAATTGCAAGGTATTCACTCATAAAACCATAGTTACCATAACTTGCAGTTCATGGGTGAGCAACCTCTTTTTAGCTGAGCGTATCCATGTTAAAGCATAACAGTACAACTTGAGACGAGGTAATTGACATAACACTTTACACGTACTGCTCCATTCTTAAACGGATAAATGCACTGAATAATTGCACGCAAACAAAAATAGTGGACTGTTTTTTGTCTGGGCCAGTTGGTGTCTTACAACTAAGAGTACAGGAGTTTGGACCAGTGGCGTAGCTAGCAGGGGGCGGGGCGGCCGCCCCCCCCGGGCTCCAGTTCCAGAATAAGTGGGCCCCCCTAACACATGCGAATTTTTTTCACATGCTTATGGGACTGACTGACGGGCCCACCAGCAGGCAGGACTATACAGGCAGGGCCGGATTTAGACCTTGAGGGGCCCGGGGCACTTCAGGTTCGGGGGCCCCTCGACATAGAAATTAAATTACATGACAAATAAAAAATGAACTAAAATGAATGATAAACCGCATTTCTTCGAAAAAAATATAAAACTAATTTTATAATTATTACATTTTTTTATAAAGGAAGTCCTTAGTCTGGGGGCCCTCTGGCAGGGGGGCCCGGGGCAATTTCCCCCTTTGCCCCCTTATAAATCCGGCCCTGTATACAGGGCCGCTTTTACATAAGGTGGGCCCCCTGGGATCCGATTCGCCCCCCCTGGCGAACATAGCCAGCTACGCCACTGGTTTGGACGGCGTATCTTAGGATGGTCCTGTTATGCCTGTAGTGTACATAACTTTCTTGAAATCGTTGACAATTGAAATAATGAGTAATATTGCAACGAAATATCTATATAACTGATTTGGTTGAACTGACGGGATGTTTTGGTTAAAAGAAGAACCCATTTCGGGAGCTCGACAATGGGCCGGATAATGTTGTGTTTACGTACGAATGGTATGTTGCTGTTAACAATTCTCACGGTCGTGAAATTTAGAAAATATCGACAAATAAATGTTTTTCTGTTCTGTGACAACAATAAATTTTGTTATGTTTGTTTTCGCTCAATCAGCTAACTCAAAAGCGCTATAACATGATCAAAAAGTTAAAAACCATTAAAAAATAAAATAAAGAACAAAAAACTAACATAATAAATACATGTAGTAACACATTAATATATGACGTGACCAGCCAGTACCCTGAAACATACAAAATACCAACAAATACAATAAAGACTATACCAATCTAATACTTTTAGATTGTGTGTGTGACTTTACATTGCGCGCGCTGATTGGGTATGCGCGTAGCTGTGCCATGGCATGCATGTGGGCCGCGCCGGAGACTTGGTTCCAAGTCTGTGGTCGTAGTTTTTTGTCTGCCTGAAGCCAATACGGCTCTGCAGTATCGCATTAAATAGCGCCCTCTTGTGTATTAACCTCCGACATTAACCTTCGATCATAGACTTGGGAATGTTGTTCATCGGTTTGTACACACCCTATTGCGAAATAGTCCAAAAGTGGACGGAACAATTTGATTGGTCGGAAACTGTAAAAGCCTTCCATAACATGAATATTCAAACTAAACCTTCTACATGCAGTTGGAGGAGATGTACTCAACGATTCCGTTTAAACTGTAGGTAAGACGTTTTTTGTAGAGAAGGAATTATGTATTTTATTTTGTGCTTTTTTACAACTCTAAGATCTCATTACATTTCAAATACTATTTACATACCAAGCACTATACAAATTTAATATCGAATAAATATTACAGAAATAATACAGACAAATTTTTAAGCGAGTGTAACCTGTTACTTAGACGCGGCCTACAATGTTTTTGTAGCCTCCTGATTGGCCATCTCTCTAGCATCCGTATTATTATGTAAATTTTAGCTATGAATACACGTACATGAATATCCCACAAACACAAGAGGGTCAAGTCTTAGATCGCGAGTTCTGGCTGTGATAGCCAGTCAGTAGGGGTAAACGGCGTTCTGCGTGGCTGATGCAGAAAAAAATAACCGCGATCTCAGACTTGAAATCAAGTCTACGCCGGGCGTGGTTGCCTGCGGTATGCTATAGCGCCAGTGGTGATGACTAGCTGCAGCTGCCAGCGTAGAAAGACGTAAGTTTATTGCCTTAGCTCTGCGTGTACATATCCATCGCTGACTAGCGGTGCATTAGCTGCACAGTGAATACAAAGTTGTATGAGCTGTAAGTTGTGGATGCTAGTGTGCATAGCTGATACGTAGCTGGTACGAAGCTTTGGAAGCCGTACATAGCTAACGCTAGCGCGCATTGCTGATGCGTGGTGAGTACAAAGCTATACAAACTGTACACGGCTAATGCTCTCGTGTAGTGCCGATGCTGGTGTGCTGCTGCAGCTGACGCTGTTGTGTAATGCTGATGCGAGCTGCGTGCTTTTCATTGCATCCTTACCTGGCAATTTATACATAGCAATTGAAAAGGAAGAGGACCCAGGTGTAAATTTAAAAAAACAATCCCAACCCAATCACAGTAATGTTGCTGATTACAATTTGAATAAATCATATTGTTGTACCGACAATTCTGTTTTCAGGTGCCTTGTTTCTCCGAGTAACTGTGTGTTGGCATAGACTTAACAATCAGTCACAATTGGTGGTAGATTTTCCATCAAAACGGACTCATACCCCTGGCCCAGAGATCGCTCCGAGTGGTCTCTCGTCTGTGGAAGAATCTTAGTTTGGGGGAATTGTTGTCACCACAAATGGTGTCTGACTTGACCCTATCGAACTTAGGTTGAGCCCAGGAAACCCGCCACACTACTGAGATGCTAAGCAGCAGCAAACCCACTGGTCCCCCTCCAATTACAGCGCGGCTCTGAGCAAGCACACACAACACAAAAACCCTACCGCCAAAAGGTCAGAAAAAAATCAATTCAATAAACAACAACACATTACATAGAAATAAATCGTCAGGCAATACACACATTATAATTTAAACAGAGGTTTTCAGTGCCCTCTGAAAGTCTTCAGAGGGCTCTATCCATGGAGGTAGAATCTATCTACCTGGATAACTATACACGGGAAGCACGTGGTATCTGGAGAAGACCCATGGTCCTAGATCTGAAGGAGGAGCGGGATGGAACATATGGAGTTAGGAGATCATTTTTATGTAACCAGGAGCCATGTTATTGAGTGATTTGTAAACGGTTAAGAGTACCTTGAAAATGATAAGTTTCCTGACTGGGAGCCAAAGAATGTAGATCCATCAGAATGGGTTGAATATGTTCATGTTTACTTGCTCGGACAACACGTCTTGCAACTGTATTTTAGACAAGCGGTAGCTTAATAATTAACGACTTCGTGATTTCATAGCCCGTGTAACAGTCTAGTCTAGAAGAAATAAAAAATCTCCGTTGTATCACAATTCAGAAACTTGCGTAACTTGTAGTCTTTTTTATTTAACTTGAAATGAGTGAACAATAAATACGATAATCCAGGAATTATGCTATTTTCTCTTTTACGACATGATAACATAAGAGCTAACGTTCAGTTGCGCAAATATATAATATAGTATTAATATTAGATGGCTGCAGAACAACAATATCAGTAATATTGCACCAGGAACATTTGATGGTCTACAAAAGCTTTCTGGATTTACGTTTGTAAATTGTTGTAGGCCTATACATTTTCACAATTTGTTACGATATGACACAACGCAATCAAAAACGTTGTTACAGATCAGTAGCTGAATGTATATTTGGATTTAACAACACATCATGTTTATCAAATGGACTGTATATACATTTAATACAATAATAAGAACATTTTATGGAACATTTATTTTCTAATAATTTAAATATTATTCCACACTGTAACACTTAATATAGATGGAACATTGCCACCGAACATGTTTATACCGATGCACTCAAGTGTTTTCTCTAAAATAATTGAAACTCAGGCACAATTATTTGTTGTACTCTGGCAACGTTTCACAAAGTTTGCTTTGATGAGCTAAAATCGTTTCATATATATTATATTATCTTGAATACATTTCGTACGGCAATTGGGAATTTTTTTGTTTCAATAAATTTAAGTCATTTCAGTATGTCGCACTAGTCAATGGAAGGCAGTACATTTTGTTTTGATGTCGTTGCAGTCAAAGTATTAATGAACTACAGGCAGAATACTTTCTCATAGTATTTGACCGATCAGTATAATATTTCACCAAGTACCGGTATGCCTTTAGGACAAATCTAAGAACATTTGTGAAAATAACAAAATAAACGGGCTTTAATTAAATGTCTAACCATACTTTTCCCCCTTATTAGATCTCTGCAGAACAACAAAATCAGTGAACTTGCAAACAGAACATTTGAAGGTCTACCACAGCTCGTAGAATTGTAAGTTGTAATGTCATAAATTTCAGTCACACATAGCATCAAGCCACCGATTTATCTTTACTTAAGTTACGTCTGACGACAATTTTTTTTATTTGTTACTTTATTTGCCACCGAACATTCAATTGTTTTGTATATTTTGTTTATAATTATTATTATATTTTGAGATGCAAAAACAATCTGTGAAAATTGTAGCTCATAATGCTGCGTCTCTAAAAGGACATAAGATAAAAAATGCATAAAACCAGCAAAAATACTCCTTTATCTTCGAAACAAAAGTAATAAGATTCTGTTTGCAATCCAAATAATTCCATGCATTTTCACAAATTTCTTGTTAACGACACGGTGTAATTTTCACAGTTTTTATTTCTTTATGCAAAAAATCTTGAATCAAAATAATTATCTTTGCCTTTGTGCGGTATGCATATGAGGAATACATTGCTTCATCAAAAGTGATTTGCTTGCACCCCGAACACCCGCCCCCTTCGGTGCCTCTGAACAATTGTATTTTCGTTTTCAAATAATTTGAAATTCGTCCCACCATGTAATACTTGGATGGCTATATGGCAATTAGTTGTGTTGTTTTTAATTATGATTGTAGTATCTCCTCTCAAAAGGTATACATTGATGAATGATTCCAATGTATGATGGTTAGTGTGACATTTTAAACTCTATTTAGTTTTTCAACATATCAGTTATTTGAACATTTAATGGTCTACAAAATCTCTAATTCTTATAATTTCATTTAAACAAGAACCAAAATTAAAATGAGTACGAAGTATTTTATTGCCGATCAACAATAATCTGAAAAATTGCTTAATGTATATCTCAATTTGATTTTTTCCCAAATAATTTACAATACGTCCCATAGGTCTATCACACTTGTTATTAGAGGGTAGTACATGTATGCCACCGAACCTTGTTTATAGATGCACTCCAAGAGAAATGACTGTATTTGTTCTATGATGCACTTAATTGTTTACTAATTATATAAGCTTTAATGCACAATGCAAATTATTTCTAAAATGATTACACCTCACTCATGATCATTAATAGAGTGTTGGTGTCAGTATATTTAATAATACAACTCATATACAGACTTGATCTCAAACTTACGTTACGTGCGTACGAAATGACAATGTTCATGTGAATATTGGAAGGATGAGTTTCTTTGAACCAAGTTTGATTGAAATTATATATATGTGACCCTAGTCTGATATGGGTCGTAATATTTAGGAGAGGACAGCGGCTCTCTACTTTCTGGATAAAAATATGGTTTATTCTGCAAACTGTAGAACATAAGAAGGCAAAGAAGAGAACGGTAGGATAATATAGTCTCTTGTCTTCGGTCAACATTGTATCATCCGTTATTTACACAATTACAATATTTATCAAATGTATAAATACAAACAGTGAGATAAAGTGAACGAATGAATGTTCATCTTATCCGTCAAGTTATCAGTCAAGTTACTGTGTTTGATTATTAAATGGAATTATAACAGTAGTATAACAGGTGATAATTCAGTAATAACTTTGGTTTTATAACATTGGTGTTATAAAAGGACGAGCTAGTCCTAGTGAAAATGGTGACCATATACATAATACTAACCACAAACAATCTAAATAGCTCATAAACAGCGAGGACAGGGGGTATATGAAAGATGGTGCGATCTACGGCTAAAACGGTGACGAAATGTATATTAAATGCAACGTGAAACTCCATACAATTAAAGCCCCGGCCTTAGTCTATAGTTTAAACACGTTGACAACATTCTTGATCAACTTACAACTTTAGGATTATTTACAGAGATTTATTGACCTCGAGGAACAATAATCAACGAATACACAAAATTGAACAAAATTGTATTGCTTTCTGTGGACTGCAGATTTGTACCAAATGTAGAACATTAAGAATAATAGAGAACAGCAAAATGCTCTATCGTCTTCGGCCAACTATTTTGAATGACCCGATTTACGCCCGCCGCCTACGACGTGTGTGATTGATCGCTCACGATTTTTTTTTACTGCAGTACACTTAGTTTACTATACATTTGTATACTAAAAAATAAATTTTGAACTCGTAATATATCAATACTCAATCTTTAAATGCTTTTTCTGAACAGAGTAATTTTACTGCGACTTTCTTCAAACTACGATTGAAAATTACCCGTGGTGAATCAATCTTTTCTTTCAAATAACCAGTTTTCTTGAAGGTTACCTTCCCGGTGAATATATCAAGTGAAAGAACATCATGATTATCATTAACTTTAATCCAAGGATAATAATTTTATATAAAATGGGTTTCAACTAGGCTGCCACGATTAAGGATCAAATCCTCGAATCTTCCATTGAGGACCATAATTATTATAAACGAGTGGTCTGGCGCTGACGTCCAGTCATGTAGCAACTTTGTCGCTCCTTCATCCTTCATCCGTCACAGACCAAGCAGCCTCCTAGCCCCGTATGTACTAGCCCAGATAGCTTAGCTCTGGCCAACGTGCTTACCTTCACAACTGATGATCTACCTGCTGCTCAGTCCAACCTTAGAACTGTGTATGATGAGCAAAAGACATCAGAGTCAACAGCATACTTAGTGCATTTGACAAATGTGAATCAACCAACGGCCTCCAAAATGCCTGGAAGCTAGTTAAACATCTCTCTGGTAAGCGTTCAAACACTGTATTTATCCAAAGTGAAGATCAGCTGGCCTCTTGGAAATCAAATTTTGAAAGTTCAGATAATACCACAAACGTTCCTGTTACAATTGACCATATCTTCGAAACCAACCCTAACATCTCCACTGGCAAATTCTTGCAAGCTGTGGTTAACACGGCTATCAAGCAAATGAAACTTGGCAAGAATCTTGGTATGGACAGCATCCCTATCGACATTTATGCGTTTTTGTAACGCAACCCTGGAAGGAAATCACCCACTGGAATGAGGCATATCCAGTATTGTTCCTGTTCCGAAAAGGGGCGACCTGACCATCTAGTGACGCAGAGACAAGCAAAATGTTTGAATTTATGGAAACAAAGTTTGAACTAAAATAAAAGATAAACACTAATTGTGATGTAGTGTTGTTTGTTTATTTTGGCATAGTTCTATGGTTTATGTTCATTTGTAAATTCTCTGTTTAACGGAAGAAATAACATTGGCGTTTGAAAATCGACTGAAACTTTCTCTACATAGGCTGCTCTCTTTGGGGTGCATTTTACAAATACCTGGCCATCACTGGTCCAGGAAGCTCTTACCTGCGAACTATTAACATTTGAACACCTAACTCAGCTCAAAGTCAAGTCGTCAGTAAAGATGGCGTCATGTCAGCCCAGGCCAATGAGTGTGTCTGCACGCTTGTTCAGTCATCACCTTGTGCATAGTTTAATGCCGTGGATGATTTTTTTATCTCAGTAGCAGGGGTCGAAATTAAATGGATTTTCATGGTAGCCAGCAGGGCTAGTACACATTTTTTAGTAGTATTTTTCATAGACAAAAACATTATTTATTTAATTTGTTTTGGTCAAAAGCGGCCCAGGGGCCGCTCTCTTACCGCCCCCCCCCCCCCCTCCAGCTACATGTACGTTACTGGTCGAAGCAATATTAACGGACAGTTTTACTAGTAGATATAGTCCAATGAATTTGGCTATAACCTTTCGAATTTAAATTATATCGGTAAGTAGTATAGGTTTTATTTCGGTCAATTTCGGCAAATGAGCAACCACTTTAACCACTGCGCCATTCTATTTCGCGCGAAATTGAATGCTGCTGAAAATGGTCATTCGATTTCGTTTTATGACTAGGCAAAAGTACTGTTGCGTCATTCCATTTAACAAAATAACCATGCAATTTAACAATTCAACAAAACAGCATTCAAATTCGCAGGAGCTTTTCGAGGCGTGTGTTTGGTCATTCAAATTCATTATTGGGCAGGCATTTCTGTCATTTGTGCAATAAAAAAAACGCTCTGTTAAACTGTTGTTTCCTTTAGAATGTTAAATGCATAAATACGGTTCACTAATATTGGCACAGGAGTCACTTTGCTACAGTTTTATACGCATATTTCTAGAAATGGCAGCTCGTGGTCGCTACGCCAGAGTGTCCCAGGTAGATCGAGAAAGGTTGATTGAGGCCTTCGAGGGAAATGAGCAAGACTACCTTGAGCTTGCGGTCAATTTGAACATCAACAAGTCCACAGCAAGATCAATTGTTGCAACATATTTGAGGACTGGAAGGCGACAGACGCTGGGAAGAGGAGGAGCAACCCACAACAAGATGGATGACGAGATGCGAAACCGTCTGCAAGGCATCCTTGACGCTAATCCCATCTTGACACTTCTGCAGATGAAGGCTAGTTTGAGTGAGCATCTGCCAGAGAAGTCCGGGGTTTCTACTGCCACCATAGCCAGGGCCTTGGATGGGATGATGATTACACTGAAACTAGTGGAGGACGTTCCTGATGCGAGAAATTCCCCTGAAGTACTTCATCAACGCGTCCAGTATGCTGAGTGGTTCCTGCAGCATGGTGTTCTGGCGCATCTAGTCTTCATTGACGAGAGAGCGTCTGGACTCGACGCTCCCAGGGTAGAGCTCCGCGAGAGATCGCCGCAAGACGAGTCATCGACAGACAACGAGGGAGGAATTGCAATGTCACCTTCGCTGTTTCTAGTGAACTCGGCTTGGTGCACCACCGAATCGCATTCGAAACTGTGACGCGAGAGAGATTCGAGGAGTTTCTTGCGGACACAGTTCAAGAGTGTGCTGCAGTTTTCCCAGGCGACGAGCCCCTATACCTCATATACGACAGTGTGAGGCCTCACGTGCGAGCCGAACTCCCTGAAGTTACCAACCCAATGATCCGGCTGAAGCGCCTTCCTCCCTACTCCCCATTCCTGAACAGCACGGAGATAGCACATTCTGCATTCAAGGCTGCAGTTAAACGCACCCTTTGGTTACCGGAGTGGCAACAGCGCGTCGGAGACAGACAGGCTGCCCGGCAAGCAGGAATGAACATGCAGCAGTGGAGGTGCGATCTCCTTCAACAAGCAGCCATTCAGAGCGTTGATGCCATCACCCAAGTGAAGTGCATGCAGTGGTATAACCATACCCAAACATATATGCCACAATGTCTGGCACGCCAACAGATTGATGGTTGAGGAAGAAACAACATAAATAACAATAAGAAACCAGGATAAAAAAACATAAAGAAACACCCAAACAATAACAAACGTTAATGTTTCACAAACGCAAACACAAAAACAAATTAGGTCTTGGTCAGTTAACCAATAAAGATTCTCCCCCCCCACAAAAAAAAACAAAAAAACAAAAAACACACAAGAAAAGAAAAAAGTATAAAAAAGAAGAAAAAAAACGAACAATAGGCCCCATATAAAAACAAAAGCTTTGACTGAATTAAAGTGAAGATACGAAACAGTTGTCTAGTACAATTAATTTGTTTTTCTGTTTGTTCGCATTTCTTTATCGTACTTATTTCAATTCTCATTTAGCGAAATTGATTGCCTCTTTACGAAATTGAAAAAAATAATAAACAGCAAAAATCTCCACTCGAACCAGCTTTGCTAAATTGAATGATGATTGTGCGTCACGAAAAAGAACGACGATATGCTAAATTGAACATATTGCTAAAGGAATTCGAATGCCTCGAAACGAAATTGAATGCCCAAATTCTGAATTTGAAACACAGTAAAAACTGGAGAGGCAAAATCGCTTTAATTCGAACGCACGAAAATTAAATTGGCTGCTCATACTCCGTCGAAATGAGACTTGTCCCCCAGATCTGACATTCATAGATATGTATGCTAGGTTAACAAGTAACTCACGGGCTTTCCAATGATACAAATGTTATTTCCGTAGCTTATTCCATTCCGGAATTATCGAGCGATGAAGACAACCATCACTTTGCGGCCTGTTTCGTTTTTGAATTTCGCGCTTCGGAGAAAATCAACATTAAACTTGGTCCACACACAGAGCAAGCGCGCGAGCTATCGTTCGATGTACAACTCATGAATAATTAATCAGCCCTTGTACCAAACACCGGTTGTCCACACCGGCCCGCGTATTCATTCCGCCTGCCGTGTGTGGAGTCGCGGCGTACACAGTGCATGCACTAGGTATAGGCTAGGTGTATGCAGATAGCCAGCTTACGGAGCGGCGGGGCCCAGGCCTAGACTCTGGTCTGTATAACCGGCTAAGCTGGGCCTAGAGTTGGCCGAAAGATCGTACGTCATTAAGGGTGACGTCATTAATTTTCTGGTAAACTGCGCATGCTCAGACAACTGGTTGCTTACTGTTGTCCAATCAAAGAGCTGTATTTCTTCTACCTTGCCGATGATTCGGCTCGTTGGCTAACAATTTATTTTGCGGCTTAAAACTACTATTAGAGCTCCATACTGCTTAGTCATTGCCACAACAGTGCGCAGTTGAGGTCATGACCTTTCTTTTGATACCAAACACGTACGTTTAACGTTAACGGAAATACTCGTGTTGCTGTCTCGAAAACAAGGATATTTTGACCTGTTTGGATTTAACGGAGGCCACATGAAAGACAAACATGATACAGACATTGTCCAGAAATCGTCCTTTTTTATGGATTTATTAATATTTTTATGAAAAGGTAAGACCACCATAAGATTGATCGAGATTTTATCAAACTGAAAATATAAAAACCTAGAAATCGATATGCAATGTTTTTCGATATTTTTTTTTGGCGAGCACAAGTTCAGAGTCGAATTACACGGAAACCTCCGTTGGGGGACAAGTCTCATTTCGACGGAGCGGGTCACCTATATAATTATATTATTTTCTTCCCCTTGCTTTATTA
>CM055817.1:4458995-4517439 GCA_029582265.1 Zoroaster sp. YZ-2022 | reverse complement strand
TACCACGAGAGTAAGCGCTATAAGTAATATTTTTGGTTAATTTGTTTCAAACACATGATTTTCAAACCAAAAAGTACAATAAAGGAAGATATAATAACATCCACGGTACTACTGATGACATTCTCCATGGCAAAACTGGTTTTATGTGTTGGAGGAAAATGTGCCGAGGTAAAATAATTACAATGTATTTCAAATTTTATTGTTATTTGAATTTATCCAATCAAAAAACAATGAAAACAAAGTTTTTGAGTTTTCATATAATTTGTATTCATTGTATCAAAATTAAAGCAACACCTAAGTTTGGGATTTCAGTTTGTTTCAGTGCAAGATTCTTTTGGAAAATACTGAACTCAGTGCATGATCATAGAGACTGTGGTCATCAAAAAAGTATGTTGCTACACATTTCAAAATTTCAAAGTAGGCCTACTTTTTGCAAAAATGTTAATCACCTTCCACTTTATTGGTCTTTCAAGAATATTAATTAAAAGTTTCAGAGCTTCTACAAATTATATACATGTAGTTTTATTAAACAAATGTAAACATTATTTTTATGTTCAATTCAAGATTAAAAACATTTTTAAGGTTGTGTGGACAAATATCACAAAGTCTCTAACCTCACGTTAAAATGGTGTAAAATGTAATTTTATCTGATACTATTTCAGTGCGAAAATTGAAACGTGACGTCATTGGATGTTTTTGGATGTTAACAAATTTCGCACTGGAAGGGTAATGGCATTTTACACCGTTTTAATGTGAGGTAAGAGACTTGTGATATTTTGTCCACTTTCATAAGGACTCTATCTATTGGAAAATGAGTGGATCGCAAAACTTAATTTGACCTTAGAGCTCCTCTTTAAGAATGTAAAACACTCCGAAACATAAAGAATCTTTACTGCAAGAAATTGTAGTTAGTGACCTTACTTATAGTATTGTGTTAAATATGCCAATGAACACTGACTTAATGGTATAATGAGGGAATTTTACACTCACATCACTGTGTATCTTACACAGCAAGCCAAGAAGTTTCATGACTGAAAAGAGTCAGGGTAATGTGTTATATTCTGTTCCATGGGTGAGATATCACTCAAATTCGAACGTCACTTCACACATAGGTATTACGTGTATTGTGCACAGACGAATACAAAGCACATTAATTTATCCACATTATAATGGCAAAATTTGGATTACGTCATTTGACTCTGTAAACAAACATAGAAAAAACATCTACAATGAATTACCACTAATGTCTTGTGTTTTATCGCCACAAGGGATGTCCAGTGAAACTTTGGTTGTTGTTTTTGTCTTTAACTCAAACAAACTTTCCACATACCGAAATATGAGTTGAAATAGAATAAACTTGGATCATGAAACCTGAAAGACCCATACGTCTGGCAGGTTATTAGCTTTCAAAGGTACTCTTTGGAAATATACCTTAATGCACTGGATGTGATCCAGTGTAATGTGTAGTTGTCATTGACTTGATTTGATTTACTGCGACCACTTATCAATTGATTGGTATTGATAGGCACCTATAAGACATTTAAACTAATAAAAGTATCCATTGACACATTTTAACTTAATGAAGTGTAAGGATTACACAAATGTGTAAATGTTTAATAATGTAATAACTTGCACTTATGTATTACAACATGACTTGTTAGAGCGCCCTCTGTATTTTCTGCAGGCACAATGTACTGTGCAATTTCTGTGGAATGCTACAGTAATAAATCTCAATATATCTTTGCTTTAGTTTTGTTTTTATGGTTTGTTCACTTGTTTAGAACACAAAATAATGTTATTTAATATTTTTTTCCGTTGCAAAATAATATGAAACATTTTGCTATTTGTTTTATCCCGGAAAAGTTTGGTCTTGTATTAATTCAAGACACTCTTTCAATTCTTTGCGATGAATGGACAATAATGTCCACACCCGCCAGAAGAAAAATATTTATTTATTTATTTTTATTTATTGTTTTTTTTTAATATACCGTCATTGATATATTTTCTGAATGTCCCCTTGTCATTTTAAATTGATCTTTCTACATTACATTTGACATTCTTTTAATTTCTTTTGTACTTGAACTGCATTCCGTCCTTGTTCTATGCCCGCACAGATTACAACCCCAGACTGGATCCCCTGTGAGGTCCTGGACTGAAATAATCTTGATCAGACCGTATCACTCCCGTATTATCCAATCCGTTCGGACTGAAATCAACCCAGAGCTGATCCCATATGACACTAGGCCACGTTCCCACCTCTGACCTGCGATGCAGCATATCTCATTCCGCGCCTTTTTAACTCAATTCTGCTGCAAAGATTTGTCTTCAATCTGTTATTACTGCAATAATTATTAACAATCGGTGTAGTCGGTGATTGCATCGCTGTTGACCACGCATATCTTGCAACATGGCACGATAGTTCTGCTGTTATGTCAATTTCTCTATTTGCATTTACAAAGTTTTGCCAAATATGGATTATCTTGCCTTAAAACACGTTTACATTGAATATAGTTTTGTTTAATTATCAGCACAGTATGGATCATACTACGCACAACCGCCATCTTACTAATTAACTCAAGTATATTATAATATCACGATGATAACACCCAAATCTAATACCTAGATTAAATGTCAGTAACATGTTATATTGAAGCGAATGTGCACACTTTTTGAGAACCATCACTTTTCCAGAACCATCTGCAGCCGGCATAATTTGCGAATAATACCTCGGCGCACTGTCAAATGTCTAATGTATATATACATGGACTTTGTGGTCCATGGTATAATCACACAAAGGTGTTGAAAAGATAGGCCTTTCGATCAGCCTTTCTACAAGAATGCTCAATCATTCAGTGAATAATTCAGTCAATAATTCAGACAATCAATCAGTCAATCAATCAATCAATCAATCAATCAATCAATCAATCAATCAATCAGTCAGTCAGTCAGTCAGTCAGTCAGTCAGTCAGTCAGTCAGTCAGTCAGTCAGTCAGTCAGATTGTTGTATTTATTGTAATGTAGTTAGGAATAATTACTCTTTTCTGACATCAAAATTTAAAATGATAGCATCCTAGACACAACATATTTATAGAGAAGACTGATACCACCATCAGCTTTTATACTAATTGGTTATTTTGTAATCACCAATTGTACATTACCTTATTCATTGTAATCATTAATATCATACCCTAGCTTAGCGTGTGTTCCCTTTCTTCAGAAAAAATCATGTTTTACACGATTTCTTATTAAAGGAGGCATATTACAAAATTCTGTCAAAATGGAAATAAGTTGAATTACTTAACTGCTTAAAATGATAACGCAATGTTACTGTGACTTTAATACTTTATGTTTGTGTTCTGTTAAAGCCAGCGCAGTAAGATGTGTGTTCATGTATATAGATTCAAACTGAGGACTTATAACAAAGGGAACAATAGGTCCTCGGTTGCTATCACAATGAAAAATAATAGGTACTTAGTTGTCGGAACAATACATGAGAACAATAGGAGGTCACGTTCCCAGGTGTTTACATGTGCGTGCGTGTGTGTGCGTGTGGGGGGGAAGGGTTACAGGACAAATCCAGAAATCAAACGGGGAAGTGTTTGATTGTTGAAAATACATACATTTTCCCACAAATCACTCAAGGGGGACGACCAACTATAATTATTAAGTGGGAGCACCACTATATTTTTTACATAATATGGCAAAAAAGTGGGAGCTGGTGCCCTTGGCTCCCGTGTGTGATGGCCATGCCTTAAGCCGAGTTTATCTGGAAAATCTGTTTTACTTGAATTGATATTTTACAGCTTTGCTAAATTGAGACAACTTTCTAATGAAACATTGGAACGCGACAAAAGTGACAAATAATGAGAAAGAAAAAACAAAACGCCGTAATTTTATGGGCAATATTCTGGAATGGCTTGGATAAAGTTTTCTCTGGACTGGAATGCCCGTGTTTAATTGTTCATAGATTTAGAATAAATAAAACCAAAAACCAAAGTCAGTTGAACTGCTCTCACGCAATACTTTTTGGAAATCATTCATGAATTCCATTCGGTAAATCACCACTGCCTTCAACCTAATTCAGCACGGGATAAACTACAAGCAATTTCCGAGTTCGTACAGTAAGTCAGTTACATATTATCATCTCGTAGGCGTGGTGCACATCCAGCTCAGCTTAATTACTTTCTGTAATAGATGTTCCGGACTTTAGTAGACTACGATCTACAAGCCAAATGCTTCAGACTACCTTAACTCGTGTTAATAAACTAGTTGTGTTCGTTGCAACAAGTCTCATCCCTGTGGTATTGAATTAGCAGGCTGTGAATACTCATGTTATTAAGAGGTTGATGGATTAAAAAATATCCGCCATTCTTCTATTTTCCAAAAGAACAGTATTACTAGTGTAAGCTGTGGAATATGGACACAAATGGGACCACAAAATCATTCTCATGTGGTCTTAATTTTGAAAATAATCACTATAAGTAAACGCTGAACGAATCTTGTACAAAACTTGTTGGAACATCCCATGTCCCACAGTCAATGCAGTTGCTGGCGCGGTGTACTCAGTTATCAACGTTCATTAAAACACGAACGGTGCACAGAAATATTAATTTGCTAACATTCACATGAATATTGGACAGGGAAACGGGGATGGTCGATTCTTGTTCTGGTGTCCCAGGAGTTCTGTCCAAGATTGTGCGAGTTTAATTTTGTTTAAATTGTCAATAAATAATTGAACCCCAAAACATACAATTATAAGCAGAGCCTGAGATTGTCCAAAAGCAAAGTTGTAGTCTAGTACTTTTTATCAGTTGGAGTATGGGTATGAGATTCACGGTGCGCGTCAGAACAGTACTGTTTTTTTTTTAGTGTTCCTTGCCTGTGATTGGTCAGTTTTGGGCACTGTGTGACGCTTTTCAAGTTTCCAATTATGTTCGCTCCTCAATGTAATATAAGTATCAATAATCCAAGTAAAGTTTTGCCGCGCCCCTAACTGTTTTCCGTCACTTGGACAAAGAACACGGTCTTTTCTCTTGAGTGCATCTATAAACAAGGTTCGGGGGCATGACCCTCTAATGACATGTTAGCGTGACAGTCGGGGACGTACTGTAAATTATTTGGACAAAAATAAATAAATAAACAAATCATAAAAAAAAAATATATATAAAATGTTCACATTAAATACAACAACTTAATTACGTATTATTTTTCACATCGAGATATACATTAAGCAACTGATATGAAAACATTTAAGCTTGCTGTCGATCGGCACTAAAATACTTGTTTAATTTTGTTTCGCCATGAGACGTTAATTCAAAAAAAATATGTTTTGCTGGTTCTTGCTTGAATGAAATTAATGACAAGGAGGTGAGTTCAAATAACTGATGTATTGGAAATTAAATCCTTACCATACAGCCATCCAAATTCTCTTTGGATAAAGAAATGTATTTACTATATTCAGTGCTTATCTGGGATGTAATGTCTTATAAGTCTGTGATAAAATCGCAGACCTTCCGGGGCTTCGGCCCGGCCGGACCCCACCAGGGGATTTGCTCCGGACCCTCATACCACATGCATTGTTTTTGTTTTTGTTTTTCTCCAGATGGAACTTTTTTCATCTATTTCAATTCATGAGTTTACATACGACATATTGCGTATACATACATCAACAGGTAAATACTGAACATTATATGCACGTATACCATGTGTATTTGTTACCAATGTAACATATTGTTCCGTATTTTGTGCTCTACGTTGTATTTTTTTAAATGTCAAAATGTCTATCAAATCATTGTATAAGCTTTTAACCTTACGTTATAAATACAAAATAAACCAAGAGTAACAATTGTGTTCCATTGAGGGCAGTTGAATTTGATAACCAGTTCGAGAGGTGACAAAAAAATTAATAATAAATTGATTTCAAAATTCTGATGTGTGTTTGCAAAACCAAAGGGCGTATTGGTAGTCATCGACAACGTTACACATGGGGCACATCGGGGATTCTTTTAATTGTATCTCTGGCACATTATATTTTCACAATTCCGAAAAGTTTGTCACCGATTCGTTCCAGTTGTGGAATTATATAATCATTTGAGACCGAGAGGAGTAGATCTGATATGGTGACCTTATGGTGACCTTAAGAGTTATTCTCCACTGCTGAGGAAAGAGTTGTTGTCCAGTAGTCTAGTATGCTGACCACGCAGGTTGATACCGCTTGCTATAGTACGATGGCTATTGCTTCAAAGGTCTTCATATACAGTCGCCAAAGACCTCTCATGAGTTGGGCACCCTCAACAGTATTATGACCGGAGATATCCTCTACAGCAATACATATTTCAAAAGTGTCTAGGTTGACGACATCTGCATTAAAAATATTTTTGTTGTTGAATTCGATAATACGCCTTTGGTTTGTCGAAAGGGTTGTCGCTCATCCCGGTACCTGTTTTGAAGCGGGTAAGTTTGTATCTCTGGCACATTCGATTTTCACAATTCCAAAAGGTTTGTCACCGATTCGTTCCAGTTGTGGAATTATATCATCATTTGAGACCGAGAGGGGTAGATCTGATATGGTGACTTATTCTCCCCTGCTAAGGAAATGGTTGCTGTCCAGCAGTCTAGTATGCTGACACGCAGGTTGATACCGCTTGATATAATAGGATGTCTCTTGCTTCAAAGGTCTTCATATACAGTCGCCAAAGACCTCTCATGAGTTGGGCACCTCCAACAGTATTATGACCGGAGATATCCTCTACAGCAATACATATTTCAAAAGTGTCTAGGTTGACGACATCTGCATTAAAAATGTCTATCCGTTTGAAAAAAAGACCCCGGTTTTCATAATGTCTGAAAAACGTCGGCATGATTTATACAAAATACACAAAGTACTGATATTATAAATATCAGTACCTTTGATGTTGGTCTGTTGGTAGATGTCCTTTTACGTTCGGCGCATTTCAAAAACTCCTTTCGAATTTGGAAGGAATATCAAGTTTTTACAATAATTATTTTATGACTGATTCGTGATGTTTTAATTCAAGATATTTTGCATTAAAAAAAAAAAAAAAAAAAATGTATCTCATTACGCTGTGTCGCTAAAAAGAAATTAGTGAAAATGCATACAACTATTTGGATCGGCAAACAGGATCTTAGTACTTTTGTTTCGACGTCAAACGTAAATAACAGCCAAAGCGAAATGTTGGCTGGTTTTATGCATTTTTCTCTAATGTCCTTTTAACGACACAGCAGAGTTATGAGCTACAATGTTCGTGAATGTTCGGTGGTATAGCATACTGCCCTATAGTGACATGTGGTATAGCCTACTGCCCTATAGTGACATGTGGTATAGCCTACTGCCCTATAGTGACATGTGGTATAGCATACTGCCCTATAGTGACATGTGGTATAGCCTACTGCCCTATAGTGACATGTGGTATAGCCTACTCTCCTATAGTGACATGTGGTATAGCATACTGCCCTATAGTGACATGTGGTATAGCCTACTGCTCTATAGTGACATGTGGTATAGCATACTGCCCTATAGTGACGTATGGTATAGCCTACTGCCCTATAGTGACATGTGGTATAGCCTACTGCCCTATAGTGACATGTGGTATAGCCTACTGCCCTACAGTGACATGTGGTATAGCCTACTGCCCTATAGTGACATGTGGTATAGCCTACTGTCCTATAGTGACATGTGGTATAGCCTACTGTCCTATAGTGACATGTGGTATAGCCTACTGCCCTATAGTGACGTATGGTATAGCCTACTGCCATATAGTGACATGTGGTATAGCCTACTGCCCTATAGTGACATGTGGTATAGCCTACTGCCCTACAGTGACATGTGGTATAGCCTACTGCCCTATAGTGACATGTGGTATAGCCTACTGTCCTATAGTGACATGTGGTATAGCCTACTGCCCTATAGTGACATGTGGTATAGCATACTGCCCTACAGTGACATGTGGTATAGCCTACTGCCCTATAGTGACGTATGGTATAGCCTACTGTCCTATAGTGACAAGTAATTTGTGCTACAGTGACAAGTAATTAATTATTATAAACAAATTATCAAAATGCATAGATATGTTTAGGTCGCCAAACACAAAATTTAATTTTCATAAATCAATCAATCAATCAATCAATCAATCAATCAATCAATCAATCAATCAATCAATCAATCAATCAATCAATCAATCAATCAATCAATCAATCAATCAATCAATCAATCAATCAATCAATCAATCAATCAATCAATCAATCAATCAATCAATCAATCAATCAATCAATCAATATAGACATAACTAGTAAGTAAATAGAAATCGGTGGCTTGATGCTATGTGACTGAAATTCATGACATTACAACTTACAATATCCCGAGATTTGATAGACCATCAAATGTTCTTGGTGCAAGCTTACTGATTGTGTTGTTCTGCAGATATCTAGGATGTGAAAACAAAGTATGGTTAGACATTTAATTAAAGCTCGTTTATGTTGTTATTTTCACAAATGCTCTTATATTTTCCTATAGGCATACCGGTTTTTAGTGAAATATTAGTGATCGGTCAAATACTATGGAAAGTATTCTGCCTACAGTTCATTAATTAATACTTGACTGCATCAACATAACAAAATACACTGCTCTCCATTGACAAGTGCGACATAATTGTGACGAATTAAATTTATTTAAACAACAATTCTCCTAATTGCCATACTAAAAACAAATACGTGTATGATTACCCTTGGATTCATCAAGATGTTATAAATAATGCGATGTTTAGCTCATTCAAATGTGTTGTTAATGAGAAACAAGATGAAAGTACAAACAAATATTTCGACTGGCAAAAATTAATTCCGTACTGCCTTTTTATTTGTTTCGCTGTCAGAAGTGTTTGATACATTATCCTTACGTTATAAATACAAAATAAACCAAGAGTAATAATTGTGTTCCATTGAGGGCAGTTGAATTTAATAATCAGTTCGAGAGGTGACAACAAAATTAATAATAAATTGATTCCAAAATTCTGATGTGTGTTTGCAAAACCAAAGGGCGTATTGGTAGTCATCGACAACGTTACACATAGGGCACATCGGGGATTCTTTTAATTTCCATTTCCATAACAGTTGATGAGTAGGCAATATTTGGTACATAAGTTAAAATATCTTAATTTCATTTATTTTATATCTTTTATTTTGTTTCTCCATACCAAATTCCAGTCTTTCTTGAATTAATTGTTCCCATCGTTCTTTTACAACTGCTGTTTTTCCTTTCTTTTCTAACAAAAATAATTGTTGTTGTTAAATTCGATAATACGCCTTTGGTTTGTCGAAAGGGTTGTCGCTCATCCCGGTACCTGTTTTGAAGCGGGTAAGTTTGTATCTCTGGCACATTCAATTTTCACAATTCCAAAAGGTTTGTCACCGATTCGTTCCAATTGTGGAATTATATCATCATTTGAGACCGAGAGGGGTAGATCTGATATGGTGACTTATTCTCCCCTGCTAAGGAAATGGTTGCTGTCCAGCAGTCTAGTATGCTGACCACGCAGGTTGATACCGCTTGCTATAGTAGGATGTCTCTTGCTTCAAAGGTCTTCAGATACAGTCGCCAAAGACCTCTCATGAGTTGGGCACCTTCAACAGTATTATGACCGGAGATATCCTCTACAGCAATACATATTTCAAAAGTGTCTAGGTTGACGACATCTGCATTAAAATGTCTATCCGTTTGAAAAAAGACCCCGGTTTTCATAATGTCTGAAAAAAGTCGGCATGATTTATACAAAATACACAAAGTACTGATATTATAAATATCAGTACCTTTGATGTTGGTCTGTTGGTAGATGTCCTTTTACGTTCGGCGCAGTTCGAAAACTCCTTTCGAATCCGGAAAGAATATCACGTTTTTACTATATTTTATGACTTCTACTGATTCATGATGTTTTAATTCAAGATATTTTGCATTAAAACAATTTTTTTTAAATAAAAAATAAATAAAAAATTGTATCTCATTACGCTGTGTCGCTAAAAAGAAATGAGTGAAAATGCATACAACTATCTGGATCGGCAAACAGGACCTAAGTACTTTTGTTTTGACGTCAAACGTAAATAACAGTCAAAGCGAAATGTTGGCTGGTTTTATGCATTTTTCTCTAATGTCATTTTAACGACACAGCAGAGTTATGAGCTACAATTTTCTTGAATGTTCGGTGGTATAGCATACTGCCCTATAGTGACATGTGGTATAGCATACTGCCCTATAGTGACATGTGGTATAGCATACTGCCCTACAGTGACATGTGGTATAGCCTACTGCCCTATAGTGACATATGGTATAGCCTACTGCCCTATAGTGACATGTGGTATAGCATACTGCCCTATAGTGACATGTGGTATAGCCTACTGCCCTATATAGTGACGTGGTATAGCATACTGCCCTATAGTGACATGTGGTATAGCATACTGCCCTATAGTGACATGTGGTATAGCCTACTGCCCTACAGTGACATGTGGTATAGCCTACTGCCCTATAGTGACATGTGGTATAGCCTACTGCCCTATAGTGACATGTGGTATAGCATACTGCCCTATAGTGACATGTGGTATAGCCTACTGCCCTATATAGTGACGTGGTATAGCATACTGCCCTATAGTGACATGTGGTATAGCATACTGCCCTATAGTGACATGTGGTATAGCCTACTGCCCTACAGTGACATGTGGTATAGCCTACTGCCCTACAGTGACATGTGGTATAGCATACTGCCCTACAGTGACATGTGGTATAGCCTACTGCCCTACAGTGACATGTGGTATAGCCTACTGCCCTATAGTGACATGTGGTACAGCATACTGCCCTATAGTGACATGTGGTATAGCATACTGCCCTATATAGTGACATGTGGTATAGCCTACTACCCTATAGTGACATGTGGTATAGCCTACTGCCATATAGTGACATGTGGTATAGCCTACTGCCCTACAGTGACATGCAATTTGTGCTACAGTGACAAGTAATTAATTATTATAAACAAATTCCCACAAACCCTCCCCTCAAAAACAAACAAACAAACAAACAAAGAAAATGCCGTCAGACAAAACTTAAGTAAATAGAAATCGGTGGCTTGATGCTATGTGACTGAAATTCATGACATTACAACTTACAATATCCTGAGATTTGATAGACCATCAAATGTTCTTGGTGCAAGTTTACTGATTTTGTTGTTCTGCAGATATCTAGGATGAGAAAACAAAGTATGGTTAGACATTTAATTAAAGCTCGTTTATTTTGTTATTTTCACAAATGCTCTTAGATTTTCCTAAAGGCATACCGGTTTTTGGTGAAATATTAGTGATCGGTCAAATACTATGAGAAAGTATTCTGCCTACAGTTCATTAATTAATACTTGACTGCATCAACATAAAAACAAAATACATAGTACTGCTCTCCATTGACAAGTGCGACATAATTGTGACGAATTAAATTTATTTAAACAAAAATTATCCCAATTACCATACTAAAGACGTGTATGATTACCCTTGGATTCATCAAGATGTTATAAATAACGCGATGTTTAGCTCATTAAATTGTGGTGTTAATGAAAAAAGGTGAAAGTAAAACAACTATTTCGATTGGCAAAAATTAATTCCGTACTCCCTTTTTAATTTGTTTCGCTGTCAGACGTTTTTGAGGCATAATCCAACGCTGCACGCCGCAGGAGGGCGCTATCTCTACAAGCGTGCGCTCCAAAATATGTCGATGTAGTAGAGATGTATCATATGGAATCGTTTGTCTCATTTATTACTTTGATAAGTCGATAGACGGCGCTGTTCATGGATAAGCGCTCACTATGGAAACACAGATTGAGCCAATCACGAATGAGCCCTACCTACACCGCGCGTCCCGTGTATGCGTACCGCGTGTACAATATGTATAGCATGCATGATACTGTTGCACAGTGACTCGAAATTTCAATGGCGCGTTACGGGAATGCGACGTGTATGAAAGTGTCATTGCTCAACGCACGTTTTGGTCTGCCAGCTCGATGTTTGACTTTAGGGATATAAGTACTAACACAAAATTCTCACAAATGGTAAAAATTTTCAGATATATGTATCTTTAATAATCAGAGATTATGGTTCCGAGTGTACAACTTGTAAATGATATTCCTACGTTGCACACAATCACTTTTAAAATAGGGAACAACGTACATGTAGTTCTCCATAAGTTTGTGCATGGTTGTCTCTGCTTCACCGTTGGCGGCGCCATAAATGAGACGTTTCAACTCAATATGAAAGTAGATTTACAGGGACACACACAAACACACACGCCCTCCCCCCCCCCCCCCCACACACACAAACTATGTAAACTGCCATGCCCATCCATAAAGCTCCATCCAGCATTTACAAAATTAATTTCAATTTGCATCCCGTCAGCAATGGCAACACTTTCTAGTATTTGGCAGTTTTACTAGGGTGGGGTGCAGTGGGAATGGTAGGGAGCAGGAACCATGACCTACTGCCACCCATACCTTCCCTCCCCCGCTATACCCGCTGAAATTTAATATGTTCTGCAAAACAAAAACATGCTTTAAAACAAAATAATATGCTGAAAACCGTTTTTCAATGTTCTTTACAAAAGACGCTACTGGCCACCCAGGTTTGAAGGCGTATATCTTATGTGAAGATTGTATTTAAAAACAAAAGGCCTTTAAAGGCCAAATTTTTAAAATCAAAACACTTATGTAGTCTGGATTAATCATTTGTAACCGGTATGAGGAATAATGGTTTGTTGTTTTATTTTGTTTTGTTGTTTTGTTGGTGTTATGATATGCATGTATTTTTAACCAATCCAATAACCTCATGTGCACAATAATTATTCATTTAATAATTTCTGGTTTATTTCACATCAAATTGAGCATGTGGCTCAAAGGCCAAAAGCGCTTCAATGTACAAAGGAGTTAAAACATTACATTAACATTTATAACCCTACTTGTGGGGTTATAACACATGTCTTGTGGCCATGTGTTTCTATTTGCTAATTCTAGAAAATGCTAGAACAAATCAAGTATAAAAGTAAAATCCTTTTGTAATTGATTTGTTTTATAATTCTAAATGTACTTTAAAAAGTGCAGTTTTGATGGAGATAAATGTTCTTTGATAAATTAATCAGATTGCTTTTGGACAATCTCATATAAACACGGTTAGTACGTATAGCTGTAATGCATAATGTTTAATTTGTAACCACTAGTTTAATACGTGTGAAAAAATACAGATGGATATGCAAATCTAATTGAAAATAAAACTGGAATTAGGCCCCAAGTGTACTGCAGATTGCAGAAACACCTATTACTTAGCTTCCCTGTACAGTACAGTTGCTCAACATTGACTTATCCAGTTTGCTACCACTCACTCTGGCTAATTTTTTTAATGCTCACAATCAGTAATTTACACCCAATACAAAGATGTATCAAACAAGACATAGTGATTATATTTCATTGTAGTTGCAGTAGGGCCTACAACCTGATCATTGATATTTTTTTCTTCTTTTCAATATTTGTTGTACATTTTAATTTGAGGTGCAGATTACAGGGGATAATGGATATAGGTAATTATGGGACAATGGCCTGTTCGTTATTCACGCTGCAAGAGTAGGTGCAGACACCAGTTTGTTTGATTTAAAAAAAATGATGATGGGGGGGGGGGCATATTCCCTTTGAGCCTGTATGTTTGAAGTAAGAGCCTTTAAAAATAACCCATTCCACGGTCCAACTGATAACACCACTATATAATTATTAGAAATATGGCAAACAACATCATCCATGGTGTAGGAAAACATTTGTTTCAATAAATCTGATGTCATATTTCAAAATATTTTGTTAATTGTAACCCCTCAAAGCCTGCCAGAGAAAACCCTACTGTAGGACTGAAAACATTTGTAATTAAAATGTCAACCTTGGTGGGTTTTAAATCATATCTGTTTAACATTAACACTGAGAATAAATAATTATGTACATTAATTCCTTTCTATATGTTTTATTGCACGGACGTACTACCCAAAATATTGTGCATTATGATGTGGATGTAGTGCAGACCTGTATGTGGTATAGTTTTTGGAGTCTGAGGACGAAGGTGCAACTGTGTCGGTAGAATTAGCACCCTTGTGCGACACGGACGAGGAAAGGGCAAAGAGACTCAGCTGTAATGGGAACCCCGTTTGTTTTCTTCAACATTCTGAATGGGGGGGGGGGGGGGTTGAGTACCCAGGGAAAGAGGTCTCGGCTGTAGATACGCCACTGCTAAATTATTAAAATGAAAATTAAAATATGTATTTCCATAAATAAATTCTAACAGAAAACACTAATTATTCGCAAAAAGTGACTCAGCATTTTTTAGTGGAATATATTATCCATTTTATGGTTGGGCCCAAGTCTTATCAGTTTTTCTTATCAATTTGTATTGGGCAATAAGTATATTAGCTCTAAGTAGTATTTTCTGTTCATGAAAACAGTCTTTTTCCCCAAAAATGTATGTCAGAAGCGGGCCAGGGGCCGTCCCTTCCCCTCATCATCTATGTGTACGCTATTGGTCGGAGCAATATTAACGGGCAGTTTTAATAGTAGACCTAGGCTGAACTTGGCCATATCTGGCGAATTTAATGTCGGATAAATTGGCAGTCGGAATTATGGGCTGTCAGAATGATCAGCAATGTTAAGGCCCTATCTTCTCCTTGCTTATAATGTTTTTTCTCTCTCAAAAGCCCAAATTTCCGCCCTCCTCTGGCCCCCTTTAGCTACGCCACTGGTAGGCCTACATACCATTATTTCGTTGACCCTTTTGAAGAACAGGAAATAGAAAAACGGTCAAACAAACTGAATATCCTTTTTACTTTGATAAATTAACAAAGAGTAAAAGGGGGGGGGGGGTAAACGTCCTTACTTGCTTCAGCAGCCCTCCAGTGGTGTAACGAGAGGTGGGGGGGGGGGGGGGGTGTAACGAGGTATATAATGTTTAGTGGGTTTCTTGTAGTACATGTAGGATGGCCTTGTAGAGGTGCTGGTTACCTGTTCTATCTTACTACTCAATGGCTTTGTTTTTAATAAATGTTTGTCTTTAGGATTTTGGTTTTATATTAATTTTAATTGATGTAATTTGATTGCCAGTGTAAAATGTAATAATATAATAAAAATAAACGGTCATTTTACCCTTAAAACAACATATACAACAGGTTTACAAACCTTTTACCGTTTTTTCCTTTTACTAAAAACCTAAACGAAAAACGCAAAAGGGTAAACAAACCCTGTACCTTTTTTCTTTTACCAAACTGTCAGTGGAGCTGTACAGGTGTGCATGAAAGGTTGCCGGCCCATGGGGACGTGTTCAACCGTCACTCAGATTATGTAATAGAAAATGCTCATCTAGGATCATAATGTCTTGTTGTTGTTGGGGTGGGGGTACAATCCTTAAAATGGCAATTACCCGATTACATAATCACCAAATTATTTTAGGCACAATACATATTATTTTATTTTATATAAACTTGATAAAGGTAGGCATACCAATTATCCTAAGAAATAATTCCGTTTGAACGTGCTTTAATAATAGGAGAATATGCAAGAACTTCCGGCAATCGGTCGTCATCAATAAGTTTGTGGCGATCGTTACGCGTTTGCATTAGCGGTTGCAATTATCTCATAGTATGATTGTGAACTAATTCAGCTGAAATGTTCACAGATTAGTATAGTAAATAGTGTTGGTTTTGAGAAGAACTGGCAGTGAGATAACTAAACATGTCGATCAGTATAGTCTCCCCTTGAAAACAATACATAACATGTAGTTGAAACAGACGCTAAGACCAACTTGTGCTTAACCCTATCAAGCCTGGGCTTTTTTTCGTTCTCAGACCTGGGAGGTTGGGGAGGGGGCTCATTGTTCCCCCTCCGTGTTGTCTCTGTTCAACAGCCGATTTTCATGAAACTTCGTAGGCATGCTCGGTTTGACGCGATCTATCGAATAAGGCTATGAAAACATTCATAGGTCACCGTTAGGTGGTGCTATACCCATTTTCGGTAATTTTCCTCAATGGTCAAAAATAGTATTTTTCTCATAACTTACTTATTTTTTGTCCGTTGGCCATGAAATGGTGTCTTCAGTACAGGCAACAATGTGAAAACATTTAAAATACCACGAGAGTGCGCTATAAGCAATATTTTTGGTCAATTTGTTTCAAACACATGATTTTCAAACCAAAAGTACAATAAAGGAAGATATAATAACATCCACGGTACATTTGTACTACTGATGACATCCTCCATGGCAAAACTGGTTTATATGTGTTGGAGGAAAATGTGCAGGTAAAATAATTATTTCCTTATAAATAGTATTTTTCTCATAACTTACTTATTTTTTGTCCGTTGGCCATGAAATTTAACACAAACGGTGTCTTCAGTACAGGCAACAATGTGAAAACATTTAAAATACCACGAGAGTGCGCTATAAGCAATATTTTTGGTCAATTTGTTTCAAACACATGATTTTCAAACCAAAAGTACAATAAAGGAAGATATAATAACATCCACGGTACATTTGTACTACTGATGACATCCTCCATGGCAAAACTGGTTTATATGTGTTGGAGGAAAATGTGCAGGTAAAATAATTATTTCCTTAAATTTTATTGTTATTATCTCTGAATTTATCCAATCAAAAAACAATGAAAAAAAAGTTTTTGAGTTTTCATATAATTATTCATTGTATCAAAATTAAAGCAACACCTAAGTTTGGGATTTCAGTTTGTTTCAGTGCAAGATTCTTTTGTAAAATGCTGGAACTCAGTGCATGATCATAGAGACTGTGGTCATCAAAAAAATATGTTGCTACACATTTCAAAATTTCAAAGTAGGCCTACTTTTTGCAAAAATGCTAATCACCTTCCACTTTATTGGTCTTTCAAGAATATTAATTAAAAGTTTTCAGAGCTTCTACAAATTATATAGTTTTATTAAACAAATGTAAACATTATTTTTATGTTCAATTCAAGATTAAAAACATTTTTAAGGTCGTGTGGAAAAGCAATAATTTATTGTTGTGAGGGCAAAGTAAATAGCGCCCTCAAGAGTTCCGCATATGCACGCATACATATAATGTGTATGTATTATCATGGAGTACCTCCGAGTCCATGGATTGGTAGTATTGACTGTGATTGTCACCCAAATTTCCATAAATTTCCTAATTCCGTGCGTTTTTTAATGAACGTGAGTACAACCAATGATGAGTTAATGTTTCTAGTTCATAATATATATATATTGCTCTATTTCAAAGTCTGTTGAATTACCAAGATTTTAGCTTAGAAGTTTGTGACCTACATGTAGTATTAATAAGTAATTTGATATCCGATCGTACATGTATGTGTGTACTAACAGTGCAGTACTACTACTACTACTAGTACTAGTACTACTACTAGTACTACTGTGCTAGCTACTACGCACCGCTGAGCATGTGTCATAGGCCTACATTGGAATTATACACTATTAACAGCTACTAACACTACTACTAGAAAAAACTACTAGCTAGTACTAGTCATGCTAGTAGTACTAGTAGGCCTACATTGGAATTATGTAGAGTGAGAAGTCTCACAATGTGGTCTTGCCCCACCAGTGTGGCACGGACCTGTATAAGAGTTAGACTAAGGCTTAGTCACACTTTGGTCTCATATCCGCTAACGGCGGTGTTTTCTTAATTTTCTAAATTCCAGGCGCTGAAATTGATGATATTTGCAACTATTTTGACAGACTATCTAGATACGTTCCTTACATGTTTAACTATCTCAATGCCCCCCCCCCCCCACAAAAAATGGTAATTTTACTTAAATTTATATTTTGTGACGTAGGCCTATAGGCCCGAAAATATTACAAGACTATTGGCATTGTGTTTACGTTTCAATGAGGACGGCCATCTTGAATGTATGAAGAGTGGTAAACGCGGAAACAACTTGCGCGCGCAACAATTTTACGACGGCTGTTTTATGTGTGCACATACTTGCTGTATTTTAGCGCGTGAAGTAGCCCTATTCCGTTTCGGGGTTGCACGTGTTGTCGGCAGTCTGAGCATTTTTATGTGCTAAAAATGTGATATAACTAATTTAAAAATATATATAAGTAAAATGAAATATTAATAAATAAATAAAACATGCCCAGTTCCTGGATTCAATTATTTACTTCTAGGGCATATATACATTTTTTTAAACACCGTTCTATGACATGTATGTTTGAGGATATCGCTGATACTACATGTAGATAGCATATTGTTGTTTAACAAAATAATAATAGTAATAGTAATAATATTGTCAGTATTATTAATAATGATGGATGGCCAAAATGTTAGGCCTAATAATTGGGCCCATTCCCTGTAGCCCTGCAATTTTATTAAGAAATTCACGCCCCCAAATAGACCCAACTTGCTTGAACAATCTTTCCAACACATAAAACAGCTGTTGTAAAATTGTTGCGCGCAAGTTGTTTTTCCGTTCACCACTCTTCACATTCAAAATGACCGTCCTCGTTGAAACCTACAAAATGCTGATCGTCTTGTAATTTTTTCGGGCCTATACTGTATGTCACGAAATATAAATGTAAGTAAAATCACCATTTTTTGGGGGGCGCCGAGTTCAACATGTAAGGAACGTATCTAGTCTGTCAAAATAGTTGCAAATATCGTCAATTTCAGTGCCTGGAATTTAGAAAATTCCTAGAAAACCCCGCCGTTAGTGGCAATGAGACCAACGTGTGGCTGAGGATACAGGTCCGTGCCACACTGGTGGAGCAAAATGTGGTCAGCAATACACACACACATAGTGCGTATAAGCCTGAGGTATCACTATGCTGTTTAGGTCTCACAATCAGCAGTGTGGTCAGCAATAAGCCTTATTGGAATTGAGCGCGCAATGAATTATTTTGGTTGGGTTTTTGGAAAAAGTTGTAAACAAAAGCACAGTGCACAAGAGGAGTAAAGTGATCGGCAAGAAGTTGGAAGTTTTTACATTTTTTAGCAAAATTATGGAGAAAATTATTATTAACAGAATAATTTATTTTTTCTCCGGAAACTACACAAATGGAGGAATTTTCAGCTGATTTTTGATCCCCAGGTGCTACAACCAAGTATTTTTTCCCTTCTAAAAGGGGGAAATTGCAGATCATTTCAACATATTTAAAAAACAAATTAAGCGCTGGTCAAACCGTGGGCAAACCCACAATAGATTAAAAATAATAATTATAAATTAGTGGTGTCGGTTAAGGTAGTAGTACATGTATACACAGGCACCCTTGACTCCAGCGTAAAATTAAAAACATAAATACAAAATTGCTGCCACCCAAAAATCAAACCATTAAAAAATTAATTAAAATCAAACAAAGTGCTACTTGAGACAAGAAACTATTATATTCAAGAAACATGGTCATCTTTTTCCTCATTGTACATGTAGCAGGTACATTTTAGTAAACTCAGGATTTCTTCTGTTTCGACTACACGTAAATAACCCAGTCACACCCAGTAAATAACATCAATACCAATGTCTGTACAACTAGTCTCTGTGCTACCATTCGAGCTATCCCTTTAATTTAGCGAATGAACCCATCACTTCTTCACATGAAGCATGATTGAACTGTTTTTTTCCCCTTGGGTACATTTTCTGTGGCCACAAACTTTTACAGTTTGGGGTGAGTCATTATACCAGCATCATTGTGTTGATGACCACAATTCTGTGCATCTCAAAAAACTGCTCAAGACGTTCACATGATCCTGCATTAAGATTCAGCATTTTACAAGAGAATCCTTCACTGAAACAACAAATTTGTAATCTCATTATTGGTAAGTGACCAATTAGGGTACATGTGGAGATGTGTTTTCTTGCCCTAACATCCTGTGGGAAAGGTACATGTAGGTAATAAAACCATAAATTACAATAATAAATAAAAGACAACCATCTTTAAGTAGGCACTGCAGTATAACACATTTTGATTCTTGCTTTACCCTTGTGTGACTGCAAGGGTCAAAATCAGTCAAAATGTTGATATACTTGCCAATGTACATAGCTGCACTTAACAGTCGAACACTGTTAAACCTTACATGTACATAGTTAGTACATGAGTCAAGCCTTTGACTGGTAAAAGCATTGTCTTGCATTGTTCTGTGCATCTCAAAATTACAGTAAAAAACAGTCAAATATGTCCCTGTGGGCACATTTTGGGTCAACAGACAAAACAGGCAGTTGACTGGTTTTGACCACTATAGCCACTAAAATTTTGACCACTATAGCCACTAAAGTTTTGACCACTATGTAGTACTCTTGCAGCCCTGTCATTTAACACATAATTCTGGAATTTTATATTTTTCAGAAGGGAAGCTACCTTGGGATCTGCATCCAACCCTGTTGGTAAGCAAAAACCAGCTGTGAAGTCATCATCAATAGGCAGCTGCAACTCTTCTATCTACAGGTAATACCATTTTTAACATTTTTACTTTGAATTATTTCAGCAGTTTATTTCAATAACTTATGGATTCCCTGTAGTAAGTGCATAGTAAGTTAACACAAGTGAAGTCAACCAAGAAGTTGTTATACCATGTGCTGTGATTTGTTTGTTTCTTAAAGAAATTATCAAATCAAGGTTAATTTCTTGCCATTAAAATTAATAAGATTGATGAATTTATGGTAAATCCAAACATTGTTTGAATACAACTGTGAGTTTTGCCGGAAACTTTCCCATTTTTTCAAAATTCAATGCAAGGCTAACCTGAAGTTTAATGATGTGAAAACAAAACTTAAAACCTTTGTAATAAATATTTATTGAAAAGAAAGCCAATTTAATATTGAATTAGATCAGCTGTAATGGTCAGTTACAATAAACCATTGGAGTGTTGCCATAACTGGGGCTCAACCCGAACAAGGTGGGGGGGGGGGGGGGGCCGGATGGGGGGCGGGATGGGGGGCGGGATGGGGGGGGGAAACAATGTTTGCACCCCCTCCCCGCAATATTTTCCTGTAATTTCTTAAACCTGCAGCTGACCACCACAAGACTTGCTTACTTTACCCTAACTTTAGAGTGTTGCCAGACATATTCGCGTTTTCTTTTTAATTCAATGCAAACCTAATATAAAGTTCAATGTGATGAAAATGAAACTTAAACATTGTAGGTAACATTTATTGAAAAGAAAGTGAACTGCAGATCAGATGAGATCATCTGTAATGGTAGGTGTTGGTATAACTGGAGTTTTACAGTGAAATATGGATAAATTGAACTTTTCTAAAAGTGCGAAAAATACACATTAAAATGAGCTCATAAGCAGTATGGTATTAAATTTTATTTTGCTGCAGATAATATCAAACAGCCAAGGAACAGGGGATACACTGTACAGTGTTATATCTTTACAGCAACTGTTTTCAAGTTAACACCCCCAAATCTACAAAATATTTTCATAGAATCTGATAATTAAAGCCAAATATGCACAATCAAGAAACTTTTGCCACAAATGAGAAAGGTGTGCCCATGTTCAGTAATTGTGAGCTATATGCCTAGAGTGGCCTTCGGACCTTGTGAGTCGGGCGATTTCCATTAAAAAAAAAGTAGTTTTTTCTACTTGAAACAGGTGCATTCCCAAACAGATTGTTTAATTTTAGCAACATATGGTGCTTTCTTGTTCTGCTTCAACCCGGATGTATCAATGCTGAGGTGTTCACAAATATCTTTCAGTTTTTGAAGCTTAATTGTAGCCAGTTGCTTCTTTCTTACATCTGTTTGGCATTCTCTACATCGTTCCCTTTGTTGATGTGTATTCTGATGTGGGACTTGATGGTGGCCGCTTTTCTCTCACAGCTTCCGTTTCCCCCTTGTAGATCAGAAAAGTCAATTCTTCTCACTTTCACTCCCGTTTCCTCTTGGATATCTTTCAAGGTCATTATGGTATTTACAGAGTGGTAGCATCCTGCATTGTCCTGCCTATAGTATACATTTTGCAATTCAGGCATTACTTGCTTGATTTGTTTAACAACGTGATGCATTATGGCAGTAACCATGTGACTGTCTTGTTGGGCTGTTTTGATGTGGACCAGAGTGAGAGATTCAAACTCATCTTTAAAAGATCTGATGAGTACAATTGACAGGTACCACGAAATTTCACGCTTTCCAAACCATGCAGTCACTCTTGCTTTCACGGTACTTGCGGGGAATGAATTTCATTGCCCAATCCTGTGTGATTAATACTGACTTATCATCTAACATGTCCAGAATGTCAGTTGGGCAACTTTCTTGATTCACACTGCGCAATCGATGTGCTTTCCATAAGTGGATATCTTGGTAACCAAGAACTGAATTTCTGCTTTATCTTCATTACTTATCTCACACTGCTGAAGTGCACTTTCGATTTCATTGACAACTTCATCCAAAATCTGGCATTAGCTGCAAACATCATTGTGTTGGTGGTCACACATAATTTGGAAATCAGTATCTCTTGAATAGTGAAATTTGCCTATTTTCAAGGCCACGTTACCATTACACAGGATATGTTGAGTTTTTTTCTTGAGAAAAAAAATCCAAAAGAATATATTCTTTTTTATCTTGCTGAAAATAAAAATCCCAAACCAGCAAGAATACACCTAAAAACGTGGTTACCAAGATCAACTGAAATGGTTGCCATAGTAACAACAAAACTTTGTCAAAACTGCTATTGTAACAGCTAGACCCTTGGGATCTAAATAAATTCAGCAAGTTTCATCGCAATGAGATGCAAGGTTTAAAATTGACGGGGAAAATAATATTTAATAATCATATTGTTGGAGGCTCATTGTCCCCCCCCCCCCAATAGTGTTAAACCCCAGTTATGGCAATACCCAGTGGTTTATTGGGACTCGGACCATTCCAGGTGATCTAATTTGATATAAAATTGATATTCTTTACAATAAATATTACTTACATGTACAAAGTTTTAATTTCATTTTCATACCATTAAACTTTGGGTTAGCCTTTTTTGAAAAAAATGGGAAAGTTTCCGGTAACACTGCCAAGAATAAAGTATTTTCCCCCCGGCTAAATTTGTTATTTTCCACAAGACCAATGTCTCATCTCAACAATATGTGGTCGATGTTGAAATCGGGGCACTACCATGTGTGACCTGTCACCACAAAATGAGCTTAAAATCGGAAATTTAAACAATTGAGTTATTGATATTTCTGGATTCAGTAGAACAAGAGCTTTCCAATGATCTATAACACTTGGGGTTACAGCAATCCCCCGGACCACCAGAGGGGGATTTGTGGCTTTGTTTCCGTCTTTGTTTCAAGTTGTTTGTCAGAACACGGTAAATGCTACATGTACATGTACCAACAAAAATTGGCCTGAAATTGAGGTTTTTAATTGTCTCATCGAAATGAAAATTTGGAATTCGATATACAGGCTGTAAGGAGATTTACAAATTGCAAATATAATAACAAAACAAAATTAGACCTCCCTGCCGATTTTTCACTTTTCTTGCTGTACTGTGAAATGGTATAGTGCGACTTTACGCTCATTTTGTTGTAACAGGTCACATATGGTTATGAGCGGTCAAAAAATGGTATATTTTCATACTTTGAAAAAGTCCAAAAACACCCCTATTTGAAATTAATGGTATAACCCACCCAGATACCTGGTGATTATTTTTATACATTCAATGTAGCCTCTAAGGACCCACCTATCCATAACTTTTAAAGAAAATAATTTTCTATATCCTGTGTAATGGTAACGCGGCCTTGAAAATAGGCAAATTTCACTATTCAAAAATTGAAAAAAATTGCAAAAAACTAGCCTACAATCTTAATTTGGCTGTTGCCATGGCAACGGAGTTTTTTTTGTTGAAATTGTTTCCATATTTGTTAGTTTGGGACAAAGGTCCATCAAATATAAAAGTATGAAGGAAATATATTTTTTGGCCGTGGCCAACATTTTCAAAAAATCTTTGATATTTACAGTCCCTTACTCTTAAAATTGAAAAAAGTCGCATTGGTCACTATGGCAAATTAGGGATGACTTGTTAGTATTTTGTGCGGTTTTAGGGTACTGGCTGGTCCAGGTCATTTAATGTATTTCACGACGGTGAGAACTGTGAACAACAACATACCATTCGTACATAAACACAATGTTATCCAGCCCATTTTTGAGCTCCTGAAATGGGTTCTTCTTTTTCCATCAAAGCCATTGCAATAATTAACCAAAACATCCCCAGTCAATTCAACAAAATCAGTTATATAAATACTTCCTTGCAATATTACTCATATTATTTACATTATCAATGATAATTATGAAATATAATTATAATTAGAAAGTTATGTACACTACAGGCATAACAGGACCATCCTAAGACACGCCGTCCAAACTCCTGTACTCTTTGTAAGACACCAACTGGCCCAGACAAAAAACAGCCCACTATTTTGTGCAATTATTCGGTGCATTTATCCATTTAAGAATGGAGCAGTATGTGTAAAGTGTTGTGTCAATTACCTCGTCTCAATTTATATCGAACCCAGCACGTACTATAGTTATTCGAGTTGTGCGCTCAGCAATATTACGTGGGTCCCCGTTGAAAGCGCTCGCAATACACGGCACGTTCCCCGTTCCCCCCGCGTGTTTTTGAAGCAACTTGTGGGCTGTACCGTACTATAATTATTCGAATTGTGCTGTTGTCCTTAACAACATGGATACGCTCAGTAATGAAGAGGTTGCTCACCCATGAACTGCAAGTTGTGGTAACTATGGTTTTATGAATGAATTTCGTCTTGAGACAGGTCTCAACTGAAACCGGTCTCGAGACCTATACAACATGTAATATATACACCTTGGCGAATCCAATTGTGGCATATGCCCTCTCCCTAGCCCCCACAGAATAAGAGGGAAAATGAGCAGATTAAGTATGGACAACTAAAATTTATTTTCTTATTGACAACCTTATTTTCTTATTGACTCAATACACAAAAGTGAAAATATTTCTTATTCACTTATTTTTTTGTCCACAGATGGTGAAAACAACTTGTAGACTGTTGGTTTGCAGTGATGGTGCAACCATGCGTCTTCCATCTTCCCCATCAGAGTTAAGCGGGTGAAATGCAAAAACCAACTCTAGTCTAGATGATGTCATCAATTCATTTATTGACTGAGTCGGTAAGGATATTACTGATACAAAACTTGACATTTCCAGTGCATGCTGGGAATCAGCTGACAAACCCCTCAGACCATTTGAATACAAGCATAATGGCGCACCAGATATGTAAAAATAATAATTGTGTGGTTGTCATGCAATTCCCGGCATGCATTGATAATGCTTATTGTTTCTTTTTACATTGAATAAGTGATTGATTAGCCATCCTTGAGAAATAGGCTCTATGAATTTTACCATAAAAATTAATGTTTGATAAACGTTATATACAAGATTCATTGCAGCATCTTTATTATATTGTCAGTGTATAATGAAAATCTAACCTGAGTTTGTATTTATGAAAAACAATTGATGAATTTCAGTTGCTATAGTAAAACCAGGTATTGACCTCAAATTGGAAATATCTCATTTGAAAAATTGTATACAACCAATCATATCAACCTAATCCGGAGACCACTGTTTTCCACTATTACGCTGTGGTACCGCACCACATGCGTACGTCACACACATTCTTAACCCTATCAAGCCTGGGCTTTTTTTCGTTCTCAGACCTGGGGGACCTCATTGTTCCCCCTCCGTATTTTCTGTATTCTTCAGCCGATTTTCATGAAACTTGGACACGATCTATCGAATGTAGCCACAAAAACTTCCATAGGTCACCCACAGCCAAATATTGGACCAAATTTTAACCTTTAAGGGGGGGGGGGGTGTTGATGTTCTGTGACCACAATCAAAATACTTTCTGGTCGGATATTTATCAAGGGCTACATTGTACTTTTTCAGAAAATTGTCCGCTGCCCCTCCCTTTTTGCCCTCTAAAATGGTTTAACAAATTTAACAGAAGGCTCACCGACGGACTTTAATTATTTGTGAGAAATTCGAAAACGTTTACAAACAGCGTTTGATTCATGACCTTTAGGTAATGTTTGACTGTAGATTTTTTTTTAAAAGTAGTTTTACTAATATTAGAGATTACCATGCGGATTATTATAGGTGTTTGGGGTAATGGAGTATACAAGGCATAATTATTGTGTACATCAGGTCTGTTTTTTTAATCATAATTTGTAAGATTTGAGGCCCAAAAATTTGAGGGATTGTGTAGTGTAAAAATGGTCCAATATCATGACCTGGGGTCCTTGACTAGGCCATGAAAAAGTGGTCCTAATTTGATTTCAAGCGTAAGGCCTTTTTCCAAAATGAATACTTTTCAGTGTGGGCGTTTTCACTAAGGTAGAGGGTGGTTTCCATTGGTGTGATCTGTGTACAGTGCTGCAATAACATCCCACTGTACTTATGATGACCATATTTGACAACCTACCATGTCCATGTACAACTCTTGACGATTGAGGAGCTTTGCTTCTGATTTCGTTTTATTTGGGCATATAGCCTACACGATTAAAGTTGAATTGAATTGTGCATTTAGCCTACGCGATTAAACTTGAATTGAATTGTGCATTTAGCCTACGCGATTAAACTTGAATTGAATTGTACATATAGCCTACGCGATTAAACTTGAATTGAATTGTGCATATAGCCTACGCGATTAAACTTGAATTTAATGCACATGTTCTTTAAATCTGTTTAATTGCGGACGTTACAATGTTTGATATCTAAATATTGGTGTAAAGCTCATCCTGCAGCATACGTGTTCAGCGATGCGCAATAGTTGAATAGGGGGAAGGGCCGCAGCAAGGGGCGGGGGGGGGGGGGGTGAACGACACCCATAATATTTTTCTCACTCGGAATTTAGAGCCTCAGTCGACAAATAAAACATCAAATGTACTAGAACGAGGGTTGGTCCAGAATAAATTTTCAGTGCTATGGATGTGCCGACTGCAAATGTATTGTGTTTCTAAGCACTGAATATTTGCCGATTTGTTTGTTTGTTATAAGTAGGGTTTTCAGTTTGTACGTGCTTGACCGAAGCCCTCCACACGCACAGCGCATCGCCCGCAACAAAAAACATCAACATTTTAAATCAAAAAATTATACTACTTTTACCTGTCAAAATCTTACTTGTAATAGCTCATTGGAAAGCTTATAGTCTCAGCTATCCAACAATGGACATAAAATAGCAATCGGAAGTACGTGCGAAAGCCTAGGTTTTTATGAATGAACCACTCTCGTCCCGCCCAGCCTTTCGCGAAGTGTTCCGAGATCGGGCATATTCGGCCCGTAAAATTTGCCGCGCTCTGCTGAGGGCATCCACTTCGGAGCTGTCTCCGCGCCCGAGTACATGTACATTGTGATTGACATGAAAACGGGTTTCCCTATTGAGTCAAATGGCTCCTTTACATACTCATGCTTGCTCGATCTCCACAGCTACAACTGTACTCTACAACGAAGTTACGAAGAGATAACAAAGTAAACACCATTTTTCGAGGTGAAATTTTCAAGTTGAAAGGCAAGAGCGGTGTCTGAATGAATTTTACACCTCTTTTCTATCATATGTGAAAGTTTTGAGCCGTAATTGTGTTTAGTTTTGAGCGGAGAGTGTATTTTTTACACCCTTTCAAAGCTCTTACATTTGAGGGAAACGAGCACGAACGCTGTGCGTGTGTATCACTGTGTGTGTAGGCTGATTCAACGGTTTCGTTGCCATTAGGGATGTACACAGTGTATGGACAGTCGGGCTTCATCGAATGCTGCACTTGATTAAATAAAACAGGATTCCTTAAAAACTACTTGTCCGATTTTCTTGATTTAAAAACCATTGTATTTCTTTCATCAAGACCTTCTATTGATATAAATATTGAGCATATTGGTTTAGGAATAATTTTTCACCTGAAAACCCTATTAAGTTGTTTATAAGCTGCGGTTTTGGGTGGCAGTTCCTCCCCCCCCCCCCTTTCTGGTGGGGTGGGGGAAAAACCAAGTAAATTTGTCTCATCATATTAGTGTTGTGTTGGTATATTTACAAAAACAAATATTTACACCCCCCCACCCCCCGTGTAGTTACTACCGGAGATTTATGAATAATTCAGTAGTAGCGTCCACAGAACAGACTGTAAAGGCACTTGTAGCTTTTTTGGACATTGTGTGCACCTTGACTAAAGGCTAATCAACATTAGGCTGCTTCTATTGTGTCATAGTGAAGGTCAGGAATGGAAATAGATGAGTAAACTTATGCAAATTTGTATGGTACTGTATGTGCTATATATGTGACGTGACGTACACATTCATATATTGTTGCTTCCCGATCTGCCACCAATGACAACATGTTAAAAGTCACATGAATATCATCTATCACATCACTAGAAAAACCCTCAACAGTTGCCATTGAGGCTAGTGTGCAAGTTGGTTTCTATCAACATTTTAATGTTTGTTATGTAGGGGGTGAGTTTGACAGGGGGTGAGTTTGCTGGGGGGAGTTTGCCAAATCTGTGGACTTGACCATTTGTATTTTCGATCAGTCTTTGAAGGTCTTTTTTTTTCTCCTTTGTTAATAAATCTATTATTTTTATAGGTGACCTGGTTTTGTACATCTACATGTACGTATGCTATGTACCTGTGCTTACTAGCAGACTTGTATGAATCAGACTTTAACTCAAGTCCAACTCGAGTCGCATATTATAAAGCCCCTATATACACTTTGGTATTCTTGAAAAAAACATCAGCGTTGGTGATACATGTACTGTAAGTAGTGATGAGAAAATAATAAGTTTGTATGCGAGTACTGATTATGTGAAGCTATACATTTCATTCACCTCAACAGGACTCGTAGATAATACATTGCTGTCTCCAAGACGGACATATCCACCTGATGATTTGATGGATCCAAGCAAAGGTGTGTACTTAAAAATGATGGATTTGAAAACATTTTCTTTTTCAGGCATGTCATTTTTCTATAAAAAAAAAAATTTAAATGCCCAATTTATTTGTTAATAAATAACAAATGTTCTCCAAGGCTTTCTTTGCTAATCATAGATTCACTATAATTACTTTCCTTAATTATTCTTATAAAACAAACTTTGGTGATCTTTAAAAGTTTGTTCTCGGTGCAATGCACATACTTAAAGGGAAGGTACATCTTTGGTAATTGCTAAATTACAAAATTATTATACAAAAGATACTTAATGTGAAGTTACTACTTCTAGTCAGTTTGAAGATTTCTTGTCTCACAAGAATACATTTGGAGGGAGACCTGTCTGTTCCCTTTATAGCCAAATACAAATCAGGCAAGAGTTCATACCCCTATGTCGTGTAAAACACAGCACGGCAGAATGCCAATAAATCCACCAATTTTGGCTGCAGTTGAACATTTTTATAGCAAAAACAAAGAATAAAAAGATTTTTTTTTTTTTTTAAAGCTGACTCGCGGGTCTGATGTGACATGCGCGAAGACCAGAAACCGGAAAATGATTTTTTTTGGCCATATACTGCCCAACCATTACTAATGTGATGAGGATCCCACTATAACACCTGTTCTGTATTGTTTAAAGTATCCACAAGCTAATGGATACTTGTTTGGAAAGTTATTACAACAACAATGGGTACAATAGAGGTCCTTGGTTATCAATAATACACATGTATTAGAGTATGGTCCAAGGATATAACAAAACGAATAATAGGTCCTTCATCAGTTATTTGTTCTCAGAGTCCTTGGAAGTACTTTGTGTGCAAATCCAAAGAAGATTGCTTCAAAAAGTCCAACAGCAATTGGAGCAGTAGATGTCCTTGACTATGCAAGATTGTGTTCCTAGGACGTCTGAGAACAAAGATTAATGAGGACATATCGTCTCTTTTATTATTTTGTCCTTGGATGATACTTTAAACCATGTTCAATATATCCTTGGTTCATCCATAAAGTACAACTCTCTGCCCTGGTCTACACCATGCCATGCAGACATTTTCTTACTGAGAGAGGATTTAAAAAGGCTAAATGGGGACTTCTTTCTGTCCACATCATTTTATTTATTTATTTTTATTTTTTTGTTCCCTCACAATTCACCATCTATGGGACGTGTGTGTGGTCCCCACTACTGGGTGACCAGTATTTATGTTAAAGAGTTTTTATTATGCTTTGGTCAGTTATTTAAGCTTCTGTCTTAACTTCTTGTTCAGGTAGAAGAATGGATTTAAAGGAACAACCATGCAGAGGTACATGTGAGTAGTCTAAATGAAATTAGCATGGGGTTTATGTACTGGATACTGATGTACTACACAACATTGAGTATTACATGTACATGATATTGACAGCATTTTGTTTGGATTCACCCTCAATATAAACAATAATGTCCATAGAGAATGAAGTATATGTACTGGTCTTCAATGCTGGAAACTCGGTATCACATGACTCACTTGAAATCAATGATTGTACTGTTGGTACGCAACAAAATACAAAACTGTGAAGAAACAAACATGATTAATAGGAAAAAACAAGGCATTGCTACTAATGACGGGAATTTTTCAAATAAACCATTATTGCAAGAAGAGCCATTGTATGTTTATTAACCAAAATGATATTAACCAAAATGTGTACCAGTGTCCCATGGCAATCAGAGAGATAACATCAGTTGGCAAATAGTGAGTAACATAGACGGAACATCAGGTAATAAGTGGTTTACATGTTTCACATCATAACAGTGGGTTGTTTTCTAATCCAACTTTTCAGTATTTGTTAGCGTGAGAAATTGTATCTTCTGAAACATATGAAACATTTTGAATGTGACTAAATAAAGTGCTCTCGCAGCACTGTCATTTAACACATAATTCTGCAATGTTATATTTTTCAGAAGGGAAGCCACCTTGGGATCTGCATTCAACCCTGTTGATAAGCAAAAACCAGCTGTGCAGTCATCATCAATAGGCTGCTGCAACTCTTCTACAGGTAATACCATTTTTCACATTTTGATTTTGAATTATTTCAGCAGTTTCTTTCAATAACTTATGGATCCCCTGTAGTAAGTGCATAGTAAGTTAACAGAAATGAAGTCAACCAAGAAGTTGTTATACCATGTACTGTTATGGGGAGTATAGAGCTCAATTGTGCTCAATGAGGTGTCGTGGCCGAGCGGTCTAGCTTACCGGATTCAAGTTCTGGTGTTAGCAACATAATGTGGGTTCGAATCACGGCCGTGACACTTGTGTCCTTGAGCAAGACACTTAATCATAATTGCTTCTCTCCACCCAGGGGTTAAATGGGTACCTGTGAAGGCAGAGTTGGTTTGCTCTATATGCGCTAGAAATGGCAGCAATTGAGCTGTATACTCCCCAGGGAGCTGAGATGGTTTCAGGAATGATTTATGAGCCTTATGAGCAGGGATAATAATATAATGCGCCTTGAGCACCACTTAGTTGGTGGATACGTGCGCTATATAAATCCACACATTATTATTATTATTATTATTATTACAGTGCATATAGGGCTAATCAACCAACTCTGCCCTCACAGATACCCATTTAACCCCTGGGTGGAGAGAAGCAATTATGGTTAAGTGTCTTGCTCAAGGACACAACGGTCACGGCCGGGATTCGAACCCACATTCTGCTGCTAACACCAGAACTTGAGTCCGGTAAGCTAGACCGCTCGGCCACGACACTCCACCATGGACCAACCCTTACAAAAATGTCCTGTGGTATTACCACAAAAAATACCACAGGACATTACCACAGGAATTGTCCTGTGGTTTTTTGGGACATTACCACAGGCACGTTACCACAGGAACATTACCACAGGAACATTACCACAGAAAAATTACCACAGGAACATTACCACAGGATTGTTACCACAGAAAAATTACCACAGGAACATTACCACAGGATTGTTACCACAGAAAAATTACCACAGGAACATTACCACAGGTACCACAGGTACCACAGGAACATTACCACAGGAACATTACCACAGGTACCACAGGAACATTACCACAAGTTACATGCCTGTGGTAATGTTCCTGTGGTAATGTTCCTGTGGTAACGAGCCTGTGGTAACATGCCTATGGTACCTGTGGTAATGTTCCTGTGGTAACGTGTCTGTGGTAACATTCCTGTGGTACCACAGACACGTTACCACAGGAACATTACCACAGGTACCATAGGCACGTTACCACAGGTTCGTTACCACAGGCATGTAACTTGTAGTAATGTTTCTGTGATGCCCAGGAGAAAATTTAGAATACAACACATGTAATAAATATTTAAAAAAAGTATAAATAACAAAATATCCTGTGAAGATACCGTCTGAAGTATTGTGCTTTTTTTTATAGAAAATAGGCAAAGAACTGTGATTTCAAAAATTATCATGCGCGTGATAATTTTTTAACCATTACAATGTGTACACAAAAAGGCTGAATGCAATTTACACTATTTTTTTCTCGTAAACAGCCCAACAAAACTAGCTGAAATTCTCACAAGTTATTTGTTATTATACACACATCTCTACTCTTATAAATTATGGATGCATTAACCAAACACTTACCAAAGATGTAGCATCTCTTTAATATATGTTTTAATAGTCACTGAAGAGTTTTAACCATTTAAAAATGTTTTACAATGGCATCATTCAACAACTGGACTTCAATCCATATGCATGTAAATTAAAAGCTTTATTGGTGAAAACCATCTCATTAGGAAGTTGAGCAATGGCAATAACTGGATGGATCTAAATTCCATAATACTGTGAATATTGCAGTTTATGTTGCGGTTTTGTTATAACATTTCTTTTCAACTTAATAAATTAAATTCAAGTTAATTAATGATATGACCTTTGCAAAAACTAAATAAAGTCACCAAATAACATATTTATTGTATTTTCTATCAGACAATAGGTTTAAAAGGATTGAAATGTTGTTAATCACAAACTCACCAAGCTTCTTTAAAGGAAGCAAAAATTGTCTTTCAGACACCTTAACCATCTTAAGTAAAAATGTAAAGTCATTAATCATAAATTGTAGAATAGGTAAGCACTAATTAAAGTAACCAAAGAACCTATTTAATTGAAATTTTGTTAATCACAAAAGCACCAGGCTTTTATAAAGGAAGCAAAAATTGTCTTTCAGACACTTTCATCATCTTAGTAACAATGTAAAGTTTTAATCATAAATGTTGAAAAAGCAAGCACCTAATTGGATAGATAACATTTCTGCCAATATAATCAGCGAAGTCACTGGGCACTGGCAATTTAAAGTCATTAATCACAAACATGTGGAAATGGCAAGCACTAATTAAAGTAATTAATTCATGGGATGATCCTCCAGCAGTCTACTTAAGCAGCAACATTTTCCAGAGTCCGGCATTCTCCTGAGGACGATCAGAGCATACTGATCGAAACATCGAGTTGTCCCTCCAGTTCTTTTCAGAACTAATTACTACTCAAATGAGATTCCACATGGTGTCACCGCAATTAGTCTTACTTACTAATTAAAGTCACCAAAGAACCTATTTTTTGTATTTTCTATCACACAATAGCATTTGAAGGGATTGAAATTTTGTAAATCACAAACACACCAAGCTCCTAGAATCTTCTTAATTAACAGTGTAAAGTTATTAATTATAAACATGTGGAAAAGGCAAGCACCTAAATGGATCTAGATAAAATTTCTACCATTACCAAATATAATCAGCGATGTCACTGGCACAGTAGCACATTTACATGTAGGTGTTTGCCTTTTCCACATGTTTATAATTAACATTTTTATCCCTTCAAAATTCCCTCTATTGTAGTATGATAGACAATACAAGAAATAGGTTTTTGGTCTGTAGAGAGAAAATAGCGGACATTATTAATATCGACTGGTCAATCAAAAATTTACATTTTTAGAGAAAGTTTCATCCGAATCACCAATGACAAACTCAATTTTACTAATTTATCTGTTTCCTTATTAGTCTATTAATGTCCTGTATTTTTTCTGAAATATACATGTACTTCTTAAACTTCACAGCCTTAACGGAGCTTTCACTTCCTCATTAGCTCTCATCTGGATGAGACGATCCATGAAGCACTCTAAAGTAAACAAAGATAGATATTTTGTTATGTTACTATTGCCATATTCTCATATCAAACATATCCAACAATGTAGGAGACACAGTTCTAACCAACGTAATGTAGGTGTTTCAAGACTTGAAATTTGGCAGAAAGAAAGGTATCAGTAAGTACCTTCTAAACTTTGATAATTAAAAAAAGTAAAATTAATTTTAAAATCAATTTAATTTTTGAGCAGTCGCATCAATTCGTGAAAACTGCGACAAAATGTGCACATCAGGTTCTCAGGCTTGAGTATATATGGAATTCTTACCTTTCTTCCTGTTCATGTCTTGTCCATCATGGTTCTAACGTTATGCGGCCTTCCATCATGAATGTAAACTGTGTGTATTGTACACTACATCATACACTGTACATGTACATGATAATACAATAGTACAATACCTATAGTACCATCATCAGGTAACTAGTCACTTAATTAGTGCAGTTATGTCAGACTACAGAGCAAATTCATGGCAGCATAACTCCATCTGATTCTATTCTATTAATCTACAGTAACTATAATCACTAGTGGGCTATATTTCAATACTTAAATTGACAAAATTGTTACAAATACAAGCCAACATAACATTTCAAACATGTGCACTGAATAAACAATTATTTAGCTGGTAACATGCATCATACAAGCCTTATCCTGTACTGCTGTACAGGCTTGGTGCAAATCATTGGTACTCTGCGTCACATGGCCACGCATTAAAAAAAACAAGTTCCCTTGCATAGATGATGTGTACAAAGTCAATGGAGGGCAAGTTTTTTGTGATAAGTACTAACAATATCTTTTAAAAAGTCAAAACATTTCAAGAAAAATTCTGAGTACCCAAAAAGAGTAAAACAATATCATGCATAGTGAAAAACATAAATAAAGTTACAAATAATAAAATATGCAATATTTTGTTGCCTATGAAAATTATTTTCCACTTACAATTAGGTCCAGTTACAATTCTTACAAAATACGATTCTAGTACACTGGCCTGTTGAAATGAATGGGTACATGCAATAACCCATTAGGTACCTGCGGTAATGTTCCTGTGGTGTCTGGTACCTGCGGTACGCTCCTGTGGTAAACCTGTATACATTGATGTTTTCCCTTTAAATGAATCTTACTGATGACAGAAATCACAGAACAAATTCGAATTTGTCCATCAACATTGGTTTAGTGCACTTCAAATGTTTATTTCATCTTTTGTCAGACAATATCAACAGTTAACTTCAACAAATAAATTGGGTGTTAATTTCATCAAGTAAATTCAAACAATGGCAAGTAAATTCAAACACTGTTTTTGTCCCGGAGTATTCAATTTTGTCTAGTCTACGCCAATTGTGAAATCAAATTCTTCTAATTTATGTAAGACGAATTTGAATGCTGCCATTCAGCAACAGCTTTGTGTTCTTGACCTGGTGACTAAATGAGGGTGACAAAACTTTAAAATTGAATGGCAAATGAATTGGTTTTGTTAAAACAATTTGGTTTTGTGTGAAATTTTTTGTGGATGAAATTGAATGCATGATTAGCTGGTAAATTTGAATGAAAAATCTTTTAAAATAGCCGGGAAATCCTACTAAATCTAAAGTGAATAATAATAACTTTCTTATGAAATCTATACCCCCATGCAAATACCCAACCACAAGAATACCACAGGACTGGGATACCCAGCGTTGCCATTACCACATAAATATCTGTAGTATACTCTGATGATATTTGCTTTTCCTGTGGTAATTTCTGTGGTATCTACATGTACATGTACCACAAGAATACCACAGGACTGGGATACCCAGCGTTGGCATTACCACATAAATGTGTGTGGTACTCTGATGATATTTGCTTTTCCTGTGGTAATTTCTGTGGTATCAACATGTACATGTACCACAAGAATACCACAGGACTGGGATACCCAGCGTTGGCATTACCACATAAATGTGTGTGGTACTCTGATGATATTTGCTTTTCCTGTGGTAATTTCTGTGGTATCTACATGTACCACTGAAGTACCACAGGACCGGAATATCCAGCGTTGGCATTACCACATAAATTTGTGTGGTACTCAGGTGATAATGCTTTTCCTGTGGTAATTTCTGTGGTAATTTCTGTGGTATCTACATGTACCACTGAAGTACCACAGGAATACCACAGGACCGGGATATCCAGCATTGGCATTATCACATAAATTTGTGTGGTACTCCGGTGATAATGCTTTTCCTGTGGTAATTTCTGTGGTATCTACATGTACCACAAGAATACCACAGGACTGGGATACCCAGCGTTGGCATTACCACATAAATGTGTGTGGTACTCTGATGATATTTGCTTTTCCTGTGGTAATTTCTGTGGTATCTACATGTACCACAGAAGTACCACAGGAATACCACAGGACATTTTCGTAAGGGAAATAGACACACAACCGTAACATGAATAGATTAAACTGCCTTATTTAAGTTGATATAACACTGTGATTATCATAGAAATAATGGCTGCTTATACACAGTGAATAGCTGTTGTATTAGAACTTCAGATACTTTCTGTTAATCTTTTTGGTTATGTGGCTTGCTTCAATTTCTTTCATGAAGGGAAGGTGCAACAGTGGTCCAGCTTGATTCAAAGAATTCAAGCATATACATGTATGTTAAAGCAGATTTGCCCAAATTACCAAATACCACTGCTGTACCTTCCCTAACAATAACTGTGCCAAATTGGATGAAGTAGACTTCATTTAAGTTATCAACCCTTTTTCCAAACAAGTTCCCTGGATATCTAAGCTAATTGTAGCCTCCCCGCCATGTCTGCAGAAATTGTGCTTTCTCAATTCTGACTCGGTGTCTCAAATTCAGCTAAAGAGAGCAAACATGAATGTGTTCTTGTTGTTAGGTTGCTGCATTTTTTTAAACTAAATTTGGTAAATTTCATACATGTATTTTTTATCGTTTAGGGTCTGCATCCTACCCAGTTGATGATGAGGAACCTTTGAGATCTGAATTCTGTCCTGTTGGTAAGCAACACCAAGCTTTGAAGTCGTCATCAATGTGCAGCAGCATGCGATCTTCTACAGGTAATACCATTGGAATGGAAACTTTGATGACATGTTTATAGTTGTGTTTACATCCTTCAGATCAAAACATTAACGATGATGAGCAGATGTTGTTATAGTTTGAAAAAAATAGAGCATCCCTTGATTATTGTTGCTGTTGTATGATGTTGTCATGGGGGTCCCCCTCCTGAACAATTAATACCATCTTGCCACATGGGGGGATGCCTGACTGTGGTCATGTTGGTGTTCTTGAGTCATTTCAACTCTGCAAAATGATACATGTGCAGTTATCATAAAATAATTCCTTAATTAGCCTAGTATTGTGACCTTCACTTCCAATATGCAGTGGGTATATACATCGTCACTCAGGCTTGCTCTTTTTACTACCTGTGACCACTTAGATCCTTTCACTGGCTTTACATGGACTTTGTTTTAGTCTGTCAATCAAGATCACTGATTCCCATTGTCATGGCAACCATGCCATGTCTCTGATAATAATAATGAAGTTTTAGGGGCGGGGACTAGCCCTGAATAGGTATAGAGAAAACCTACGTAGTCTGCTAGGGACTAAAAAGCCAACGTACATACACTGTACATGTACATTGGTTTATACATGCTAATGCTATACTTAACTCTGTTTTTAATCTGTTTTTTTCTAAATGTTGCTTTCCCACATTACCTACCTGTAAAGACTAAAATGTGTGCTTTTTTATTTAACTTATTAGAAAGGTCATTCACAAGATTGAAACCAGCAGAAACATGGCTTGTCAAACGGGAATTTAGACACTACATCATGGACAAAAGTGGACACAAGGATCACTCCCACGTAAGTAAAGCAATAACTTGTTTGCACTTGTTTAATCATGAGTGATACAGGATTTCCATCCATCCTATATATTCTACCTTTTCCTCTGCAAATCCTACTTAAAATTAGTGTGCAGATGTGAATTAGTCAAGTAAATGTAATAAAATTGAACAATTGATTTCCATGACACTTTGTAAGTGTTAATTAAAGCTCCACAAGGGGAAATATACTTTTGTGATTTGTGTGTGTGACTTGTTGTGTGAAGGCTATAGTAAACCCTACAGAGCCCTTCTTTTGTCATACTTTTTTCATCCAATTTTCTTTCTTTTGTCCCACTTTTTATTTCTTGAAATCTCTGGCTAACTTTTGTCCTACTTGGTCATATGAGTCTGCTGAAATGCCTGAAATCACATTTACATTTGTATTTTGTTTAAGTATGGGTTTGCTAGAAATCCTGCTATTGTTATACATTGTTCATTATATCCTTATAATCATCTCAAAACTGTTTTAAGCAGGATTGTTTTTAGATATAAAAAAATAACTCTTTTAAAATTCTTAAGAGTTTGAAAATATGACGGATAATGTTATTGACCTTCACCTGACTGGTGTTGCCCTTGATCCCTAAATGTGTAAATGATTATCTGGGGACCATCTGAGGTTAACAAATTGTCTGAGACATGTGTAAACCAGAATTGATTTGTATTGAATCACAACTAAATACAAACATTGGAATTATGCACTTAGATATGAAAACACTGAACTCAACAAGTCATAATAATATATTTATTGTTTTAACATTTTGTAGCCAAGCAGACTGTGGAGACCTTTATTCTAAAACATCATATACTTGCTGTCGTCCCACTAAAGGAAAACAAATCAGAGCAGTCAAAACCAAGATATTCAACGAGAGACAAAAACAAATAGGAGAACAAGTGAGTAAAAGTTTATTGTTTTGTTCTTTTATAATATTCTGCAACTGTTATGGGTGCCCTTTCCTTTAAAGAAATAGTTTATTGTTGGTGTTGCAAAAGATTCAGTACTCTGGTTAAATCTACTCATCAAAATTCAAACCCAAGTGAAAATAGTTAGTGAGAAGTATGGTTAGCTAGCACTGCTAATTGTTGCATGTTCATTTGGCTACAATAATGGGCTGTTGTAAACAGCATTGTTCTATTGTACAAACTTATCTTAATAGAGATTAGGCACAGAACAGCATTAAATTTGAGAGCATTTTACCATGAATCAACTGTACAGGTTTATCGGCAATGCATACTGTTGAAATCACTTGAGTAGAATTGAAGTGTCCTGCGCTTGTAGATAAATTACTTGCTTAGTGTGTTTTCTTGGCAAACAATAAAAACTACCAATATAACATGTAGACTAATACACATTACTACAGGCTAGTGGCACACTTCATACAGGTAATAGACTTCTTATTTTACATATTGAATTGACATGCATGACCTTTAAAGCATTTCGGCTGGTAGGTGGGAAACCACTAAAAAGTAATAGCATGAGTGACGTCTTTCTAAGACTTGTTATCTGGAATTGTCTCTTTACAGCATTCATGTATGTCTGAGTAGCATACTGTATCATACTGTAGAACTCATGGATACGATAGGATGTGCTACCCACTATACCTAGACTGAAGATCTGATGTCACACTTTGAGGCTCATGAATTATGCCAGATACTGGAGATTCAGTTTTGATCTTGGGTGATGGCCAGTGTGTGAGCCTCAAAGCGTGATGTCAGATCTTCAGCACAACGTATCCAATGAAATCCCTTGAATGGTACAGCCAGAGCCTGTAAATTCATGCACCATGTTGCTTATCATAATTTGTACATGTATTATGTCCTCAAATTTGTCTGAAAAACAAAGAGTTGAGACTCATACATTTTCTGTAAACAATGGTCCAATATCATGACCTGGGGATCCTTGACTTCAACTTTCAATTGTTTGGATACACATTGCCCTGAAAAAGTGGTCTTAATTTGATTTAGTGTAAGGCCTTTCTCCAAAATAGATACTTTTAGTTGGCATTTTCACTAGTGTAGAGGGTGGGTTCCATTGGGATGTGAATAACTTGACAGGCCTCTGGACAATCCACATTTAATTGAAAATAAAATAAAAGTGTTTTTTTTATTTTAGAATTTCTAAGTATTTTTTTATGACTTATGTATTATTTTATATTTAGCATTGGTTGCAATGGGAGTTTATTTAGTGGAGTGCAATCAAAATGGTGGCGTCCATGGTTTGTGTTGACCATGGGATTTAAACACATGTTTTTTGTGTACAATGTCAGTAACATTAAGCCTGGTGATAAATGTAAAGTTTATAAACAGAAAATTTACTCATTGTATTTCAGGTCTTTATTGGAGGAAACACAGAACAGTTTCAGGACAGTTGCAATAAAAAAGGTATGTGGATTAGTTACAAAATGACTCAATTGATTCTGTGGCAGGAAATCCTAAGTCTCAGACCGGAGATGATCCTCAGAGCAATCTCAAGGCCAAGGTGCAAGTCCGTTTTGGAGGAAATCTACCGTTGATTAATAATTGATTGGCAATCCCTTTGTCGGTCCTGAGGATGATCAGAGCACACTGATCGAAACGTCGAGTTGTACCTCCAGTTCTTTTCAGAACTAATTACTACTCAATTGAGAATTTCACATGGTGTCACCGCAATTAGTCTTACTTAAGTCCACACAGGTCTGATCAATATTTGTCAGCACAACTCAAATTAATTGGTTTATTCATCAATATATCACAGAGGTAATAATTCAGACTGTGTCAGAGTATTCTTTTCTCCTTTACTTCACAATAGTCCCCTAATAATACACTTTGCATACACCGCAATTGCTCCAAGCAACGTCTTTAACCAGTGCACTTCGCAATCAATGCAACTATTATTTTTAGTTTATTTACAAAAGTTTTTTTTTCTTCATTTACCCATTTCCAATAATGTTTTGAAACTTTTAAATTATTTAAATAAGCTTTGCCCCTTAAATTAGGAATGTTATTCTAATCTGATGACTGGGTTATAGCTAACTGAGGTAAAAGTTACAGCCAATTGGTTTATTAAGATTTCAGTTGTAAACATTAGGCTTTGTCTGATTATAACCCTAACCATTCCCCTTCCCTTACCCTTAACCTTCACTATTAATTTTCAGAGGCTCCTTACAGTTTCAGATGTTTTTGTCATGTTCATTTTTACAGAAGTTATAATGTGTTAAATATTTATTTGATATTTGCAGGGCATCTTGTGAGAGAACAGTTGTATCTATTGCAGTCATCAAGATCAAGCTTCCTCATCAGCAGCTGCTACCTGGTATTGTGAAGACAAACTACTTTGCTTCTCCTTGTCTATGGTATTTCTTGTGTACGTTTTTGTGTCTTATGAAATACACAGCTGAGACAATAACAAATAATTTATTTATTTTTTTTTTTTGGGGGGGGGAATTTATTGACATGTCTGTGGTGAAAATTACAGTAAACAACGTTATTCTTAGACATGTGTTTGTTTCATAATTTTTGATTGACTCTCTCGTTAGAGGGGCCTGTATTTTGTATATAGGGATGCAGTGTTTGGGGATTGTTCCTTTCATTTGTAGTCTATTTATGCGATGAAACAACTCGCATTTTACAGTTTTTCCAAGAAATGTTCACATTATGAGGAGGAAGGTTGGTTATTTGCCCACTTATGTTTCATTATGTATATGAATATAGGCCCCTTTTTCTGTCAATCCGGATCCGCCCCTAACAGGGGTAACTTTGTAAAACTCCCATATTGTCATAATAAGAAATAAGAAGTATTTTTGAAATGTTCATGGAGCAAACAATTTTTTGTTTTAGAATCATTGAAAGGAAAACATTGAATACGAGGAATAAACTGATATATGCATGATGCCTGGTTATCCATTTGAAACTGCACATAACTTGATAGTTGAACAAAGATGTTTAAACTTGTCATTTTTCAGTGGGGCAATATTTTTATATTTTTCCCAAGAAATATTACCTCAGGAATACACTAGATGTCCTGAGTGTTTCCCAAGTCAAATTAGAAAAAAAGTTGTTTCTTTAAAGGGTGCACCCCACTAAATAGTGAGAAATTCTTTGTTTTTCTGAAAAACAAAGATTTGAGGCCCATACATTTGAGGGATTATGTAAAAATGGTCCAATATCATGACCTGGGGATCCTTGACTTCCATTTTTGAGTATTTTGGATACATAAGGCCCTGAAAAAGTGGTTCTAATTTGATTTCAAGCATAAGGCCTTTCTCCAAAATGGATGCTTGTCAGTGTGGGTATTTTCACTAGTGTAGAGGGAGGTTTCCATTGGGATGAGAATAACTCGACAGGCCTCTGGAAAATCCACATCAATCAATAGTTTTTTATTTTATTTTAAACATTTTAAGATTTTTTAATGACTTTTTAATATTTTGTATTTAGCATTGGTTGTTATGGCAGTTTATTTAGTGGGATACACCCCTGTCTCTTTTCTTGAGGACAGGGTACTAGTCTAGCCACTACCCAGTAGTCTTAAGCCAGGTTCATCCAAACGCGAAACGAATAGTGATGTCAAAAAGTTGAACACATTTCAACTTGCACCAATCATTTGTCGCGAAAGATGCATACATCACACTTTCTGCAATTACTTTTAGTCATGAATTGGTGCATTGCTCCTATTTTATGAAATGTATTGGAAGATTTAACCATGGATAGCCATTTTATGAGACTTTGAAGGTCAATAACCTTTACTTTAAAAAGTAAATTTCTCATAAGAGACCCAATGCCGTCTTCGAACGGTTAATTTGATTAAATAATGAATGAATGTCGGCTCTAGCCTCTGATTACAATATTGAACTTGAGGTTTACAAATAAAATAGTAATATGAATTCAGAAGAAAACAACCCATGTTGCTTTGTTTGTTTTGTTTTGGTTTCTGGTATTTATGTATTTTAATAAGGGCAAATGAAATTGATTGACCATGTTTGAAAACAAAATAAATAAATAAAGATCAGATTTGGGATTAGCACCTGTAACCTCTCCGCTACCATTCCAGTGTTCTTCAGTGCATGCTTTGTGACTATTACCATACTTGCCCAGGAGGGGGTAGCCCCCTCCAAAAAAAAAAAAAGAAAGAAATAAAAATAACAACCTGGAAAATGTATATCGCCGATTCTGAACCCCTGGTTGGGCTACATGTATGTAAACATACCCCAGTTGTAATTGTATGGGTGCGAATCCTAGGGGATGGGGTTAGGTATGAACTTAGATGCCTTTTAGCCCAGGTATCCATTTCATCAGATCACCCAAATATTGTACAAATGTAAATTGAGCTATTTATTTTATGAGAGCATTGGGATAGTTCAAGTTAAGTACTGACCATGAAGCCCATTAACACAAGTTGGTGTAAAGATATTAAACAAAGCTCAATAACTTTTAAATGACTATTTATAAACATGTGTAATTTCAAGAAAAGAGAAATAAATGCATATTATTATCATATGATTATTTTACAGTTATCCTTCAAATTACATTGTGTTGTCTTGTATCTGTGAAAATTGAAACAGTTTAAACTTGACTTTTTATTTTATTGCTTTCCATAGGATTCTTAATACATAGAAGGCGTGCTTATCTCATCAGACCCGGAATCCAGGTTATATTTGACCGGACACTTTCTGTACCAAAAGGACTCATAAAAAGTTGGGTCACACTAATTTTGACCCGGAATTAGATCAGCCGATATGATCCAATTCCGGGTCAAAATTCGTGACCCGGGTCATTCTAACAATGAAAGTGTCAGCATCAGATTTGACTTTGTGCATAACTTTGTGCATAACTTTAACTTGAAAACGATAATCAAAAAGACGGTATGTACACGGACCCTAGTCCACGTATTTAGTATTTTATGTGCAGCACAGCACGGAACTAGATCATAATAATTGTACACTCCGGTCCGCCCGTAAAAAAACACTGAGGATAGGGCGACAGTTAGTGTTAAGTTTATTTTTGCTGAGGGCCCCTGGATCTTTGTGAGTTTTACCTATAGTCTTTATATACACTCACTGGCCAAAAGTATTTTCAAAAAGTCTTTGGTGTGAATTTCAATGTTGCAATACTTATTGCCAGTGAGTGTATAGAAAACAATAGAAAATAATACCCCACATGATAAGGTCAAATTACCTTTGCTGCTGCATACATGAGTCAAGAATTTTCAGTTACTGTGTTCATCTTAAACTAGGACACCGATTCCATGCCCTGTTGAAAGTCTGCTCTGTCCCTTTAAGCTAGAAAACAATAATGCCATCTACAATGGTGACCAAAACTGTTGGCACACCTTGACACAGTAATGCTGGGTTTACACTAGGCCACGATGTCCACGATCGCCACGATTTGAGAGAATCGTGATGAGCGTGGGGGGTCGTGGGATTGAATCGTGATGATCTTGAGGGAACTTGGTGGAATCGTGATGATCGTGACAACATTTTTGACTGTCAACATTTTTTTCACGATTATCACGATTTTACGCCAAACCTTGAGAGAGCGTGATAGAACGTGGGAATCGTAGTAGAGCGTAGTTGAGCTTAACAGAGCGTAACAGACCTTGATGCGCCATCGTAGGGGATCTTGGTGAATTTGGAAACACGATTCCTTCAAGTTTCACTACGATCCCACCACGTTTCTATCACGCTCTATCACGCTCTACTACGATTCGTCAAGATACATTGAGTAGCATGAGTAATTTCATCACGCTCTAACACGTTCTGCTACGATCATCCCGATTGGCTCCCACGCTCTGTCACGCTCTGATATGTTCCCGCGCGATTCCCACGATGTGTATGGAAGGGCTCCAGCGCTCTCCAAGATTCATTGCGTTTTCAACACTCTACACGAAAACATCTCAGCTTTGACCAGCTATAGTTTTTGGATTTGACTTGTAGAATAGAAGTTTGATCATCAAAGATACATACATACATACATACATACATACATACATACATACATATCAGCATTTATATAAAGCGCCTTTTTCCCTTAAGTTACAAAGCGCTTACAGAAGATGCGACAAAGTTCAACTTAAAGATGTTCCAGAAGTACACAAAAAAACAAAAACAAAGAACAATCAAATATTACGATATAAATGAGTCTTAAGCAATTTCTTGAATTGTCCAAGTGTCATTGCATGACGAAGATGTGATGGTAGTGAGTTCCACACATGAGGAGCAGCAGCTGAAAATGCACGCGAACCAGCTCTAGAGACGGAAGAAGAAGGAAGGCCTCTGCCAATAATGACAAGGCTTCTGCACCTCCTCCACCTGCTGCTGCCTCTTTTTTTTTTCGAGCGACTATTATGCATAAACCAGAATTGCCAATTCAGCATCTTCTTCATCTCTTGGATGCATGGTTCCTCATTGGTATCTCTGGAGAGAATGAGAGGGTGACCCCCTGCCTCCTTTTTATACCCCAATCGTGCTCCAAGCGTGGCAATCTTGCTCAAATCGTGGTCATAAATCGTAGGAGATCTTAACAGAACTTGATGAACGTGAGAGATCTAAACAGAACCTAACAGAACGTGACAGAACGTGAGAGCATATCGTGGTGATCGTAAGAGAACTTGAGGAACGTGATGAAAATCGTGGCAGACCTTGACCAGAATCGTGTTGGCTTCGTAACAAAACGTTACAGATCGTAACAAAACGTATACTCAGAGAGTAGGAAAGCGTATGAAAGCGTAGAAAAAGAAAAAGTAAACAATAAATCGTGGAGCTCCACGCTTTTTTGGAATCGTGCAGATCGTGGCCATCGTGGCCCCAGTGTAAACCCAGCATAACGTAACTTTATGAGAAGAAATCCCCCTCCCCTTGTCCACTGTTTGTTATTAAGTGATATCACACTGTGAAATGTTTCCAATAAAAATTTGGTTTTACCTCAACATTGAATGGGGGTGGGGGTGGGGGTGTGTTGTGGTGGTGTGCCAACAGGTTCTGCACACCATTGGTCTCTGTTTTGAGCTTGTATATCATGTACCTTCAAAATCATTTCATGGGTGGCATGTTGCTATTGTCGGTCTTGCTTTACCATTTTGGACTCTGATTATTATTTAATACTTCACTGATTTCAGAATTATATTCATTGATATAAATACTTCATTGATACATAAGAACCTCAACTATACTACTATTGAAAACAAACTCATTTATTGCCAACACAATATCACATTATTTGATTAACAGAAAGGGCCTACAATCATACATGGTCATTCCTGTGAGAATAAAGATTGTTATCCTAATATGTATTCTGTGCATCAAGCAAAAGATCACTAATCTACCGAGCCTTCCATGAAGACGGGTGCGATTTCGACAATACTCAACCTGATAACGTGGGTTTTCCAACAGAATATTTGTCCGGGTTTTCCTCCCACATTTAAATCTTAACATTTCTTAATCGTCTTCTCAAGATCTTCATCACAGGCCTTATTCAGCTAAAGTGCTACTGACACTTTTGAGGAATCCTTTATTTCATAACCATAAAAAATACATTAAATATTAACGTGAAATTTAGGAAATAGTTAGTATTTCCTTAAGTCAAACAAAAAAAATTGATTTTTTTAAATAATCAAATCAACCACAAGATTAGAAGTGGACCGCATGGCTCAGTTGGTAGAGCGCCGACACGTTAATTAACCCGAATTCGTATTTATGCAATCCAAAACAATGTATTTTCCTAAAAAAGACAATACCTCAGACACAATCATTTTTAGGGAAGAGATTGATACGCATCATCAGCTTTACACCAGGTAAGTGTTAAATAAAAATGTTACTATTTGGTTTGTTGGTTACTATGAGGATTTTAACATGATATCAAAGGCGTAGCCAGGAATTTTGAACAAGGGGCCCAATCATTAACTCAAAAGTGTTGATAAAGACGGGCCACGTCCCCCCTCCCCCTTGAAAAGCCTGCATGCAACAGCGGCGGACTCATTTTGAAAGTGATGGGGGTGCGCAAATCGAAACAAGCAAGCCAGCGAAATTTTTCGAACTCACGGCGTGGAGAGCGATGTGGGGCCCGCTTAAAGGATCCGTGACATACCAAGTTATGATGGCGTTATTTTATAGGTGATAATTAAAAAACACTAAATCAAAAAGAAAAAACGAGTTTATTACCCCATGTCTATTTAAAAAAAAAAAATTCATTTAAAAATATTACCCCTTCGGAACGCCCACAAAAATTCCCGCTGGCTCATGAATATATGACGTCATGCGCGTGACGTAAACGGGGTAAGGAAAGCGAAGAACGCTTCTCACGGTCCTGGCCTGGCAACGCGAAGCTACATGTGTAACGTTAAATACCAATTTATTATTCCTGCACTGCAGATCATTTCCCAGATACCTAATCCATCATGGGGAAGACACATAGAGCCGAACTACATACATGTGATCTGCGTCGGGGGTATTTGTGGGGGGTAAATTTGACCCCGCCCCCAATCAGTATTTTTTGCAGACAAGCAAATATTGCAATGGCATACAATAGGCTGCCCAAAAAAGTAGTCTCCAAACCCCGGGGGGGGGGTTCCGGTCTGTAGCCCATGGACTAAATGGTGCTCATTGTCAGTATTTGTCAGTATCAATACTGTACTTAGGTACAGATAAATGGTGCTCATTGTCAGTATTGTCACATCCCACAGGTTGCCCCACCCCATAGAATGGACCCTCGGTAGTCTCGGCTCCTATCAAGACGCTATCACACTTAGTAATTGGCCTGTCACACGATTTTCTGTACACTATTTACATTGTTTTTATTTACACCCATGGTTTTATGTTCACAAGTACAATCAGGATTCTCAATTATTTTCTTTTAGGTCCTCATCACAACTGAATTCACATACAATCACGGTTTAAACAAATATAACTAAATAAATAATGTCGAACGACTGGCTTCCACCCTTGTATCTCTGCCGTCGTCTCTCCTCGTTTGTTGGTCGACTTCTCGGTCCGCCGCTGCGGTCCGGCCAGGTCATCACCCTCAACTCAGTCCCAAGCACTGTATCCACCTCTGGGTCCGCCGCTGCGGTCCGGTCGGGAAAGGTTCAGTCCCAAACTAAAACCCTGCAAATTAACCACGAATATCTTTCTAGGCTATGCTCGCACCATGTTACATTTTAATTACCACTCAAAGTTAGATTATTTGGGGTTAACACAGTTCCCACTTTAATAACGTAGTAAATTTATACATAAATAATAACAAACTTACAGGAATTTAGTGGACTCCTGGTTTTCTCTCTTCGTTACCAGTTCAATTTCAACGCACAGGTTTCAAGGATAAAACTCTCATTAGCTTTTCACATGCCTCTGGCTGGCTTTAAAATGCCCTCTCCTTTGGCCGAAATTTAAACGAAAACTCTTATTGAACCCGTCGAGGCCGGCGTCTGCCCTCTCCTCGGAAATTTCTCAACACGAATCCCCTCCACCGTTCCTATCCCTTTTTCACACCCCAGAAATATCGCCACTATGCATATCTAATAAGCAATGCTTTCTTTTGTAATATCCACTGGGCTACTTTATACATATTCATTATTCAAATTTATACAAAGCAAAACCAATCTACAACGCAATGAACGGTTCACCCGTCTTAAAGAATTTCTTGGGCGCGGCGGCCACAAGGAAAATATTTTTGTTACTCTGACAAACACATAAATGTTGGTCCCCGCAAATTAAAGTCTTGTTTATACAAAATAAATTTTTAAAGAGTAAATTCGTTTGAACTAATATCACTCTGTGACAGTCAGTATCAATACTGTACTTAGGTACAGACGACAGCTAGTCGTTTGTTAACCCCAGCGATTCCTTAACTCCATTTAAACACAGTAATATTTGTCAAAAATATCAGCCAGAATTCAAAACATTTTCGGAACACAATAATTGCTATTGTACACTCACGGTGAGCCATTAATAAAACATCTCTTCAGAAAGAATTAATTGTGTGTATTGCCATCTGGTCCTTTCTCAATGCTAATACAAATATTAAAATTAACATATAAACATATATTAACATACAGGCATTTCCAACTGTTATGATTATTTTTGAGGGATCATTCATACTATTGACTCAACGTGTAGGCTATTAATATATAAAAATGAAAGATGATATTGCTATAATGGCGATCAGACTTAAGGATCTTTAAACTTGATAAGATTCTGCAAACGTTCCATTCAAACGATGGATCAGACTCTAACATATAGGGCTGAATAACAGCCTGTTCTCCACCGTGATCTATATTTATGTCGTCATGATCGTGGTTTGGACAAAATTTCACTATCGGATGAATCTAATGAATCCATTTGAGCAAACGTGAATACTAACTGCAGCTTAACGTTACACATGTAGCTTCGCGTTGCCAGGCCAGGACCGTGAGAATTAAGCGTTCTTCGCTTTCCTTACCCCGTTTACGTCACGCGCATGACGTCATATATTCATGAGCCAGCGGGAATTTTTGTGGGCGTTCCGAAGGGGTAATATTTTTAAATGAAAAAAAATAATTAAAAAATAGACACGGGGTAATAAACTCGTTTTTTCTTTTTGATTTAGTGTTTATTAATTATCACCTATAAAATAACGCTATCATAACTTGTTATGTCACGGATCCTTTAAGGGCTCAGGGAAACTGTTCATTTAAGAGGATTTGTGAGAGCATTTATGAGCTATTTCAACGCATAAAATGTGACTTTATTGAGTTCATTTTGGAAAACGATTTGTTAATATAATTGTGTAAATAACGGATGAGTCCAATGTCGACCGAAGACGAGACCATCTTACCGTTCTCTCCTTTGCATTCTTATCTTCTACATTTACAGAAAAAACCATAATTTTACCAAGAAAGTAGAGAGCCGCTGTCCCCCAAGTATTTCAACCCATATTTTAATAAAACTTGGTTCAAAGAAACTCATCTTTCCTACATTCACATTAACATTGTCATTTTGTAGACACGGGACTCTGATGTCAGTCAGCAAATTGACTCCACACCCCCAAAGAAAATGCCTTCGCTACGCACCTGATTGAGGTTTAATCATATTTTTATAAATTAAAAAAAAAATACATTCGATTATATAAAGTTGATTTCCTTAACGTTTATTATGTTCAGATATTGTATTGTCAGTTGAGACTTTTTATAGATACATCACCGGTAATTTTCCGTTTGATAGGAACATTTTACTTCAGGGCGGATAACAGGGATTTACCTAATGTCCCGAAATTATTTATGGTTTGTCCCCTTCATAAATCATTGGGGCACTTATTGACTGTAAAACAAAATTTCTAAAAAATGATGTTGTAAAATATTTCATTTCATACTATTTGATTTCCTTTCTAAAAGAAAATTAACAATGTTCCGATTAAAACAACACTTGATTAATTTCCTGACTCATTTGGCTTTTATATTATGATTTTTACTGGTGCTAGTGAGAATTAGTTATCTAATGAATGTATAGTTAATCATGTATCAATCATGTTTTTTGTCTCAATTATATCCAGTTAATTAACCCTACGTTCAGTATGTTCAGACATAGAGCAAGTCATTGCTCTATGGTTCAGATTGTTTGTGTCAGTCAATAAGTCAATACTAATTTGTGTAAAGATATGTTGCCCATGTTTTTGTTATTTTTCATCGAAACATTGCTGAAAATATCCTACAAAAGAAAACAATAAATGAATAAATAAAACCCGGCATTACATACGTGACGGCTTAGAAATTATTAACTGATAATTTAACACCCCAGTTTATTTGTTAGTTCATACTTACCTTACTCTTAATACTCAACTGCATTATTATTCAAATTGAGGAAGCGCCCTCTACGATTGCATTTCTATCGCGCGCTTCCACCTTCACACTGTTTTCTGTCGAAGATCCATTTACATGTCTTCGTCTTCATATGATTTTCAACTTATATTTCAAAAATATCATTTATCTAAACTCAAATTTACACTTTCATTAACATTAATACTTTCATTTAGTGATTATTTGCTATTATTGTTAATTATTGATGACATAGCTTACGATTATATTGAATGTCCTTAAGACAGACTTATTTCATATATTTCACAATTGATAATGTTAAGGAGATTCACAAGTGCTTTATTGTTTAAACAGTTATCGCCTAAGACTTATTCTTGTTTCATTTTCCTTGGTTTGCATTGTCTCCCATTGTGGGCGCTTTGATTATTCACATTATAATTCCTTCTTTACAAATCCCACATCTGGTTGTTTATCTTTGTTTCAGCGCCTTGAGTACCTTAGTACGTTCGCATATAAGACTTCGTTATTATCGTTATTCAAGATGGCAGACGCTGCCCTAGGTTTTTGACGCGAACCGCAGATAATTAATTGTGTAATTACGTGTTCCTATTATTGATCTTTGTATTTGATACTTTTAGTTTATTTGTTAAATTTTGTAAAATGTTAAGTTAAATTTAGCCCTCTCCGCATTGAAGTTGAGTGATTTCCCAACTCATGTGATATAGTTTGTTTGTGTGTCTTTTATATTGTGATATTTACTGAAGCTAGTGAGAATTAGTGGCCTATTTACCTAATAACAATGATGATAAATGCTCTGTCGCGTGGGTTTACACTAACAATTAAACAGCTTTGTAGCAGTTGGACCAAAGCGCCAGTCATGCTCCCTATTCACTAACAGTTGTAATTGGCGATAAGCGGATATTCCCAACAGTGAGGTTATCGTTCTCATAATGCCCAACAATGAATACATTTGAGTTATCCAAAAGTTGTAACAAAAATACCCAACTTGAATGACTCGATGTATAGCCAATTTTCAGCTAGAGCTTAAAGTTTACCCAACACCGAAAACATCACACATTTGGAAAACACGACTCAACAATAATTGTGCGATTTAATTTACCCATCACATTTGCCCATACTGTTTAAACATCTTTAAGTACAAACTATAGACTATAGAGCATGTGCAATACGAAATCACAAACAAAGGATCAACATCCAAATAAATCAAACTAGCGATTTGAATGGACGGACCAAACGATTTGAGATTATCAGTTTGAAGATTTACTATTTGTTTACAAATGAAATTGGGAAATATGGTCCAGTCCACCGTACAATGTAAACAAATAAATATGTCTATACGTGGCGTTTAGGGAGTTCAGTCTATAAAATATCCAAATACAATGTTTTTCAAAGAGTAGTTAGAGTAAGAAGACAACTTGAAACATGTGGTGAGAAAAAGTGTACGGATTTTGGGCTGTTGATACCCGTGATGAAATCCATTCTCACCAGCGCGGTCTTCTGCAAAGAAAACTACTGTATGCCATGGATTAGTTATAAGCAGAATTTGTATTGGATTTATAGTCTCAGGGACAAATGGCTGAAAGGATGAATTCTGATCAGTGGAGGGGAACAACCAAGTATCATTTCATTAAATCGCAATCATTTTTGCCGATTTAAACATCTTTTCTACCAGAACAAGTAGCATGGTTTCTTCTCAATATTGGTGTCTTCCAACTTCATTGTTCCTATATATGTTTCTGCAAAACGTTAGTTGTTTTCGTTGGTTTCGGTCGGTATATCCGTTATATCTGCTCATTTTTAAACATGTACCGGTATAGCACGTGTTGTATTGGCAATTTCCGGAAATGTTTATTTTCATGGGAATGATTGATAATTTCCTTTTAGAAAGGAAAACAAATACTTTGCAAAATGTCACATACCATATTTGGCTGAGGTTAAATTATTTTAGAAGAATGGAAATCGGTAGACAACACTTGCATCGATATAAACATGTTCGGTGGCAATCTTCCATCTTTATTGAGTGTTACACTGTGGGACAATATTTTAAATACAATCCATTCTATAAGCAACATGTGTTGTTAAATCCAGATATACATTCATTAAATGATTTGTAAAATGTTTCTAATTGCGTTGTGTCGTGTCCGAAACTGCGCTATATAAACTTATTATTATATTATCACTATCAGGTCGTAAAAGAGAAAAGTGAAAAAAAAAGCATCCACATAATTATTTCGAACTCCAAACAGGAAGTACTGTTACAGATGGTGGTTAGTTCCTTTAAGACATTCGGCCGTGTTTCTATTATTGGTTTACCCAAGGAATATCTGTAAGCATCTTAAGTCTTGAGCACCACCACCAGAGAGTACTTAATACATAAAGAATATTCTTCATATTGTTGTATATTGTTCTTTAGCACCACAACATACAGGAAGCGGAATGCGTTGGGTTTGGGTGTAACATCTATTTAAGACCTGTTCGCCCCATATATTTTCACACTCATCTGAACACGAGGTCAGCCAGAGGTTCTGTCTACATTCCTCTGCTGATATGATGTTTGTTGCCCTCCATCAGCCTTTCACTCCCGTTATCACTCCATGGCTTAGCTTGTGCCATGGTGTCGGCCCTACAACTTGACCAGCAGAGGCAGTGAGTTACACCTGTTGTAATTATCTCCTTCAAGTTGATGGTTTGAACCAGCCGGTTCTGGCATTCTTCAACGATGGCCTAAACCAGACCAATTTTTGAAACTCCGTAGATGGCCTATACCAGACCAGTTGTTGACACTTAAAGATTTATTTTGATGGGATAAATATTGTTATATATGTATGCCGTTCTTTTGTTTGTACCGTGCCCTTATTCTTTTAGTCCTCAGAATTAGTTTGTCCGAATTCAGCGAATTCCGTAGCCACTCTAAAATCTTCAAAATGATTCATTTGATAAACAGTAGTGGTAATTACTATTGTTATGCCCACTTGGTACTGTTTGTGTAATAATATGGATATAGGTGGTGGTAAAGGTTTTCTTCAAAGCCTTTTTTTTAGAGCTGCGTTCAGATTGCAGTATTTCTGCTGGATACTAAAAAATGTTTCCAACAGTTTTCTGCATTACAATTTTACATACCAAGTGTGTTAAACTGATTTACACAATCTCTGCAAACGCTTTAAGAATGAAACTGCAGTACGTTTCCATATTTGTTTGTTTTACCCATTCTGATTCTCTTTTTCGGCCCACAACTGAAAACCCTGGCTGTACCGTATCAACAAGTTTTCAGTCAAGGGGTGTTTGTCCGACCTTAGAGAATAATTTGTATCTCTCAATGAGCGTTCTGATTTACCGAATTACCAACTAACTTTGAGGATACGGGGTCAACTCAATATGTGCTATTGCAAGGGAATTTTCAACCGAAGGATCTTAATTTGGCATAGATGAGTGTATTACGGGTACATGTAATGAATCTATTGATGTGCCTCTCCATCGTTTGTATTTATAGTCGGACTTAGTTTCAGGTCCCATGACCGTCGGTGTAATTCCCACTTTGCCTCAAGGGCTTAATGGTATAACACTACTGCTAGGTAACGAAGTAACTGGTACTAGGGTATTTGTAGAACGTTGTATGACGGTGTGCTATGTTCTGATAACAATACTAGGTTACTAGAGGAGTTACCTGGTATATTCCCCACTTGTTACAACTCGATCCATGAGAAGTAAACTTAAAAGCGCCAGTTCATACTGATGCAGATTTAGACCTTTCTGAAACTTGTATGTCTAGTCTACTTGATGAAACCTATAGGGTTTCTTTTCATAATGATTTTGTTTTTCAAATTAGTTGGATGATGGAATGAGTACTAATCATTGTGATTACTAAGGGTTCAGCATTTATGCTGTATACTCAGGCATCTTTTAAGTAGAGAATAATTAATATTATGTCATAACCTACGTCTAGACACTTAGCTATTACCAAAACATGTGATTGAATTGTGCATGATTGTTTTGGCCCACTGGTATTTGAGTTGCTCAATATTTCCGCATATGTCACGAAGAACCATTTGTGACCCGCTCTGTGAAAATGAGTCACAACTCGCACATTTGAAAAATTGAGATTTCTATGTGGTTTTAATTAGATTTTATTGATTGAAATTGATGTCAATTTAAATCAATAAAATATTAAAATCAATGATTTTTTGTCAGTAGGTTGTTTCATTTCTGTCACGTTTTCCTTTCGAATGCTTGTTTTCCTAAGATTTCAATTGTGTTCATTATGCAAATTATTGATTATTAAAAATGGCATATCTCCATAATGCAATACGTCACACACCTCTAACATAAAGCTGATGATGTACTCATTCCAGTCACATAGAAATCACAAATATACAAAATTGCGATTTTTGATTACGACTCATTTTCACAGAGCAGGTGAAATTGTGTAGGGCCTTTTCCTAAAACTAGTACAGAGGGGACCACTAAAAGCACATTTTAATGAGGAGAATAAATACATGAAAGACACTGATATTTTTGAGGAAAGTGACAGTAATTGAGTTCACCATTGTATTTTTGGTACCAAAACCTGATTCTTCTTTTCGATTTTGTACATATTTTAGGATATTGGCAGGTCCCTCTCACCTCGTGCAAAAACAAGTTTCTGCTTTTGTGACCCTCAGGGGTTATATCAGTATAAGGTCCTCCCTTTTTGTTTGAAATATGCGCCTGCGTCGTTTCAAAGATTAATGAATAATGTAATCAAGGGTTTGACAAACACTGAAGTGTACATAGATGATGGCTATGCATTTTCTCGGCATGACTATGGGTATTATCGGAAATTTTGAAGGAATTTTTCGGATGTTCTTGTTCCACTGACAAATTTGCTCAGCAAGAAAACAATTATTTGGTCAGATGAATGCAACCAAGCGTCATTTGAGCTAGTAAAAACCATTCTAGCTAACGAACCAGTTTTGATGGCACCAGATTTCACCAAGCCTTTTAAATTGTCAGTAGATGCCAGTGATGTAGGTATTGGTTCTGTCTTCATACAATTAGATGGTCAGGAAATTGATCATTCAGTTTGTTGTTTTTCTAAGAAATTAAACAAACATCAGCAAAATTACTCAACCATTGAAAAGGAGTGTCTTGCCTAGCTGGTTTTGTATTTCAAGCATTTTGAACTTGTTTTTAGTGGTCCAAATCCAGATCACAGACTGATAGTTGTGTATACTGATCCGTTAGTTTCATTCATATATACAACAACAAAAATGGAACCAAGAATTTCATAAAGAGATTGTTAATGTCAAGGAAAAGATAATGTTCTCTTATTTAGTAGTGTATTTGTGATGATGAGTTCGAAGTTTTCTCCGCATAGTACATGTAGATGATATTTGATTGAATTATAATTTATTGATCACTGATCTAAAAAGTCTATTTTTAAGACAACATTTAATTACAACAAGCCCATAGTCAATCTTTGTTTACATTGCGGCATAGCTGTGGGGGGAAACAAACCAAGATTCTGTAAGACAACATTTAATTACAAGTTAGCTGATTTAGCAAAAATAAACACAACAACATTAATTATTGGCACAGTACAGAAAGGTAATCCACATTGGCATCTATTGAAGATTGAATGAGAAAATGTAGATGAGATGAAGACGAGATGTAAATGGAGTAAAAAGGTTGGATGTTTTGGAGTGAATGTGAAGAGAGTGTGTCTCCTCTAGACTTCATTATATGAGGCTCTACCTACACTCTACTCTGCTGTAGCAATGTTCTGCATTTAATCAGAGTATTAAATAAAGGTAAGACACGATTTTAGGAACACTAGTGTTAATTAACTAATTAATTAACTAATTAATTCATTAATAAAACATTAAAACAACTTTAACATTTTTAATTGATAAAAAACATCTCTAGACCCTCTGAAACAAGTTGAGATTTACAAAATTGGGGAAATCAGTTAATTAACCCAGGTAATTAACGATTTTACGACCTACTGTAAAAAAGTGTCATTAATTTGTTTTACCACACACACCGCAGGGTTTTAATTAATAATAAAACACTAAGTTTGTGTGGACTATGAATAGTTCAAAAGTTTTTTGAGACGGTAAAGCCATGCTTGATAACGTCTCCAATTCTCACGCTGCTCCTGACTTCATTAAGCCGTTTAAACTTGCGACCGATGTTAGTGTGATGTAGGAGCAATGGGTCAGTGCTGTTTGCAAGAAGATGACCATAGAATGTGGGAACACCCAGTTTGTTACTTTAAAAACAAACTAAATCGCATCAGCAAAGTCATTTCACTGGTCGAGATAGGCGGCTTGGCCTTAATTTTGCATTGCAACATTTTGAGATGTATCTTGATACAGTAACCAGGTCCATTGTGGTGTACACAAGACCACAACCTTATGACTTTATATAAGTAAAATATGAACAACAATAATAAAAATGTTGTTAAGGTGTTTATAGATATTTCTAAATCAATGTATTGCTTCTCTGTGAATCTAGACCAGGGTTAACTATTTATTTTATTACCAATGTAAAAATATTGAAGAATGTACCATTTTTGTTCATATAAAAGTAATTCATACATACAGACCATTGTGTTTTGTGGAACACTTTCTAAATTTCCATTGTAATATATGTCGAGTTTAAGATTTTTTTCGTTTTTTTTTTTTTTTAATTTGTAAAATAAAAATCATGCCAAGTGCAGCAGTAGTTTTGATAAGATTTTATATAAATTTATGAACACAGAACGGAGGTGAAACAGGAATTGTATTCCTTAGTTACATTAAATAAGGTTGAAGTACATTCAGTATGTTGTCCTATTATGGATACAGTATCGTCTTGGACACGTAGTTGGAGATTTGGAAATAAAACAGTGTAGATGTGATATTTCTTGTCAGTGATTAAACAAAAATCGTCTAAAATCTGGGGTTTTTTTCTATCAATATTTATTTCATTGTAGACTTTTGTAGACAATCAGTCTAATGTTCCATGTGAAATATTACCGATACTATTTGTTACTGGCATTGTTGGTTCAATTGTTTGAATGCCTGAGAGCCATGCCGGTCTTTGACTGTGTATTGTATACTGGGCCTGTTTAGTCCATCATGTGAGCTTTTGTCAGCTCAATTGTGTATGAATGCCTGAGAGCCATGCGAGTCTTCTTTGACTCATCTATTGTATATTGGGCCTGTTTAGTCCACTCATGTGAGCTTACAGCTCAATTGTATGAATGCCTGAGAGCCATGCGCGAGTCTTTTGACTCATCTATTGTATATTGGGCCTGTTTAGTTCCATCATGTGAGCTTTGTCAGCTCAATTGTATGGATGCCTGAGAGCCATACGAGTCTTTGACTCATCTATTGTATATTGGGCCTGTTTAGTCCATCATCATGTGAGCTTTATCAGCCCAATTGTATGAATGCCTGAGAGCCATACGAGTATTTGACTTATCTATTGTATATTGGGCCTGTTTACGTCCATCATGTGAGCTTTATCAGCCCAATTGTAATGAATGCTCGAGAGCCATGTGCGAGTCTTTTGACTCAACTGTTGAATATTAGGCGTGTTTAGACCATCATGTCAGCACTAAGTCAGCTCATTTATATAAATGCCTGGGAGTCTTTTTGGAAAATAGGCCTGTTTAAC
>CM055817.1:4435184-4458495 GCA_029582265.1 Zoroaster sp. YZ-2022 | reverse complement strand
GAACCTACAAGCTCTAGGAACCTACAGAGCTACAGGAACCTACAAAGCTCTAGGAACCTACAAAGCTACATCCGATTTGTTACATATGGATTTGAGTATTCAAGACACAGCGCTGAAGTTTAGACTCATCATGAACATTTGGAGTTGAAGTTATGCCAATGTCGCTTGTTGATGTGGTTAAGTTCATTGTTGGGGGTTTGTGAGGCCGCAGGGCTAGTTGTGTAAGTCTGTCCATTCTACGACGACCAGCTTTTTTACCCCTATGTGTGCAGCGGTATGTTTGGAGTTGATTGGCAAGTATTCCAAGACAGTTCAATTGACTCAATGCTGAATAAGATAGAGCTGCATCAGTACATGGAGCATTGCGAAGATTGAGAAGTTCATTCCGGCTGTAGGAAATTTTATGGAGCTGAGTGGCGTTTGTGGGTGTGTTGTTCAGTGTTTCAGGTCCAGGGTTTGGGTTTATGTCACCAGAAATTAAGAGTTCCAGGTGAAAGGTGGCAGATGAATTATTATAATATGATATAGGACAACTCAAAAATTTAAGATGGCGGATTTGTTGTTTTTTATGTAGTGTACAAGCTGAAGGTTGCATGCTGTAAACATATTCTAAAGATGAGTCATTGAGACACAATGGTCCGGATAGCAGGAGTAGAATAAACAGAATGTAGACCTCCATTGTCTAATCACAAGGTTGTTGATCCAAACAAAGGCTTGCTACAGGTTATAATCTAAGTCAGGGTTGACTGCACAAATAAAATGAAGATACAAGTGTGTATCCACAACACAGTAAAATCTTACAGCAGAGACAGACAAAAAATACAATAGTTTTTCACTTATTATAAGAAAACAAATGTACCAATACTCACATAAAACGTCCAGTAGATTCGGAATGTTCTTTTCACTTAAAATTCCAGTTTCGACTGGAAGGAAAGTTTGGGTCATGTGTGTGTACGAAATGTCACATAATTTGAGATCTTTACGATGATGCAAATATTGTGCATGTATCTTTTGTGGTTCATGAGATATGATTTGTTTTTAAATATTAAACTTTGATTTAGTGTAATTCGATATCGTCACCATAACCTCACAATTTTATAATAGATACAACTATAAGGTATAAATATATAACAACGACCAATTTCAAGGTGTTCGGGAGTTATCCGGAACACCTAAAAAAAAACTATTGAAACATTAATGAATATGCACCACCATTTATCATCTGCTATGGACCATCCCAGATGGCAGTATATATTCCCATCCCCAGGATTTACGCACGTGCTCCCAGGCCTGATAGAGTTAATCACCGACCAATTCATCGCTTAATATACTACTCAAAACAATTTAGGAAACACCGGATTTTTAACATCAAATAGGTTTGAAATGTTCCATGAACAGCGATTTTCATTTGCAACCCCCTCTCTCTTTCAATAGTCATGTCATGAAATGTGTGATCACTACATGCATCCTTTATCATCTGTTTCATTGTGCAGTTGTTTCTCATTGTGCAGTTGTTTCATTGTGCAGTTGAGCGGTCTAGCTTACCGGATTCAAGTTCTGGTGTTAGCAACATAATGTGGGTTCGAATCACGGCCGTGACACTTGTGTCCTTGAGCAAGACACTTAATCATAATTGCTTCTCTCCACCCAGGGGTTAAATGGGTACCTGTGAAGGCAGGGTTGGTTTGCTCTATATGCGCTAGAAATGGCAGCAATTGAGCTGTATACTCCCCAGGGAGCTGAGATGGTTTCAGGAATGATTTATGAGCCTTATGAGCCTTATGAGCAGGGATAATAATATAATGCGCCTTGAGCACCACTTAGTTGGTGGATACGTGCGCTATATAAATACACACATTATTATTATTATTATCAATTCTGTGAAACATTGTGTTTATCTGAAATAAGTGATCTTGCTTAACTGAGATTATTCCGGTGTTCCCTAAATTGTTTTGAGTAGTATATATTTTATTTAATACCCAAGTAGATCCTTGTCATTTGATTGGTGGATTGTAGGTCACGTGGCATTCATTAACCCTAACTCCCTAGACAACAAAGCCAGTTGGAGGATTTTGAAGGATTGTTATTGTTTTAATACAATGCCTATAGGGAGTTAGGGTTAATCAAATCATTACATGGCTACGTCATTAACCGTGCATTTGGTTCCATTCACCGTGCATTTTGGTTCTATTCACCGTGCATTTTGGTTCTATTCACCGTGCATTTTGGTTCCATCCCATCTGATCTATTACACGCTGGACCAAATCATGCGTTTTGCACAGCAGTACAAAACGCCCTCTTTTGACAAGAGACAACCATTCGAGCAAAGCGTGCGTCATAAGCCGAAAATAAAGTAGTGGATGCCAGTATACAATCTTGTACATTTTGTTTATTCGTATAGTTTTATCCTCCAATCAAATGACAAAGATCTACTTGGATGTTATATAAAACAAATAATGAATGTTTTCCATTCGTGCAATGTGAGAATGGTGAGTTGAAAGATGGAATGTTCCATTCAACGAGGCGAAGCCGAGTTGAATGGAATATTTCATCTTTCAACTCATGAAAATATTCTCACCATTGCACTCATAAACATTCATTATTTGTATAATATCCATCAGCTTTACACCGTACAGAATGAAATGGGCAATGGGTCGATTAAGCTTATTACAGTGGACCAACGTTGGGTAATTGGGCAATGTTTTACCCAACATTTTGACATTACAAAAAGACATGTAAAATAACTAAAAACGGCCCTCGTTACCGTAATTAACATGTTTTAATTAGTGTTTATAGCTACTCTGCATACCTGTTACGGTATGCGAAATAATCATGCATTCTACAAGGGTTTTACAATCGTCGATATAAAGTGGAGGCGGACTAAGTCGAGCAAAAAACACAGTGTAGCAACAACCATGAGACCGTTGAACATAAAGAACGTTACTTGGAAACTACCGGTGACCTCATACAACCAACCTGAAATGAATAACACAAAATAAACTAATATATATAACACACAAATTAAATAGATTGTTTATATGTAAGCGACAGTCCCTTCAAGTTTATAGAACTTTCTTTATGAAACTTGCAGAGAGAAGTTTGTGAAACGTAATGTTAAAAAAGCTTTTGTAACGTAAGTGTATAATTTGCTAGAAGAATGATTTTGGTATAAAAGTGGGACACCTTCGGTATAGCAGTGTGAGACGTGTGGAAGAGTGTGTATGGTTCTTCACAAAATCAACGGAAGTGTTAAGAAGATAACATATTGCCGATATTTTCCTAATCTCTTAACCCTTTCAGTCCCGCACCCGGGATATCCCGGGTCACGTTACACTTCCTCAGGGTCCCGCTCCCGGGATATCCCGGGTTGCGCGGTCGCTGTAGTACTTTTGCGTCCACTGCGCTGGTACCATAAGCGCTATGAACTAAACAATACAGCTGTATGGACCTGATGATTTGCGCCCTCTTTTGATATATTTGTTGAGATTGTTTACCGCTAGCATCCGGGACTTTCAGGCGGTTTTGTGTGCAAGATGGATGCCTCGTCAGCCGAATGACGGAATGCCCTACGCGCGCTGAGATTTCCTTCCAGAATTTGACGTTTTCCTCGTCGGTGTTGTCCTTTTCTGACACATGTAGGTTTCGCAAAGATAAAATTGATTACTCAGGAGTGTAGATAAATTATTGATTTGAAGAAATTATAATTTTGGGGTGTTTTATCGTGATATTTTACGATTTTCATGTCTGTACTAATGATGCATGTAACGTAACGTTAACGTTTATATTTGTGTAAAGAATGCACTTATTCCTAATGATTTACATCCTCTCCTCCTACTTGTACATAGTCTTTGGCACTATAAGGTTTACATTTGAGTGCAGTTACCTTTGAAATTATAAAATTTAAAACAAATAAACATTTGGGAGGAATCTTATCAAACAAAAATCACGAAGACGTGCAGATAAAAGTACAGTTGTAATCAAAGCAAAAGTAAACAAACTTTCAATATGGCGGCCGCCATAGATGTAAAGTTTGTTGTTCATGTTTATGAAGGCTAATGCTTATAATCATTCTAGTTATGTACATTGAGGCATTTTGTGATCTTCATTTTCCAGTCAAGCCATTTATTATTTTTTTTAATGTATATGTATATATTCCTTTTTAGATCATCCCAGAATAAAAAAACAACAATAAAATAGACAGAAACTTATTATATTGTACAACTTCCGGTTTAACAGGAAGTCAGAGGTCATCAAGGTCACTGAAGTCAAAAAATGGTCAGGAAATTATTGACAATCATTTGGTAAACAATGTGTTCATATATTGTTGGAAAATAAAGAAGGGCATTTTTTTAATGATTTTTCAAACATAAACATACAAATTGTTTTGTTTTAAAGAAAGTATGTGGGATAATGAGGGTAATTGTGTACAAAGACAATGGGACTCAAAGGGTTAATGTAAAAGAGTGAAAACCACTCTTTCAAAGAGCGGAAGTGGATAAAGAGTACAATTAGTAGTGTATAAAGAGTGAATTGGGACCTTTTACTGTATTTTTCAATCGAATCAGAGTGGGTTTCACTCCAAAAAAAGACTTGTCCGCCATGTAGCTCTTTAAAAGAGTGGTTTTCACTCTTTTACATTAAGAGAGTATGGACCGTGAGTTTTATGGCGAGTGGTCCAGAAGTTTTAACTAAAGCTGTAAATAACACATAGGGAACAGAAGGGAACAGAAGTCCACAGAGAGAGGATCTATTCTTGAAGATTGTAAACTCACCTGCTATCACACCACCCAAGGAAGAGGAAATTCCTGTCATGAAGCATTGCCATCCTAAAATGTTGAATTGTCGATCGTCATTAAATGGAAGGTTTCTTGTCATGACACCAACCACTTCATACAAACATTCCACACCAACTCCAGTTAGCATTATAATGATCATCTGACCGACTAGTGTAGTTATAAATGGACTCATGGAGAAGCCTACGATAGTTATTATCCCACCAATTCCTGCAATAGCGTGGTATGGTAATAGTTTGATATGGATTACAAACGCCGATAGGGTACCTCCAACTATGCACCCGACTCCCCAAGCCGTAGTCAGAAACGAAGCCTCAGTAGTGGTCAGTCCGAGTAACAGTCCGTTTGGAACCATGTAGACAATAACCCCACCGTATACTGTGCTGAAAAGCATTCTACTGACAGTCAGAATATTAAATTCAGCATTTGTAAAAATACCCAGACCCGTTGCTGATACAAACATATGACAGAAGCTCGCATGATCAGATGGTTTCTGTTCTGATGTTACATCTTTGTCATCAGCAGTGTCCATCGAAACCACTTTTTCATAAACTTTAACACCTGATATATGTGGCCTTATCAACATACCACACACAACTAGATGTAAACTAACACCACCCATAAGAAGCATTGTTCCTCGCCAGCCGTATGTATCCAGAAGAACTTGAGTTGTTGGACCATATAACATCATTCCGATTGGACTCCCTATGGATGCAAGGAAATACGCTAATGCGTATTTCTCTTGGAAGTAGAACGCCACTTCCGCCTTTGTTGTTTCGTACACAAACGCTGCACCTGTTCCTGCCGGAGCAAGGAAAGGAAACAATTAACCCTTTCATTACCAGCCAGTTATGTAAGAGAGTATCCTTCTTTACCACAGTAATTCGGAGCCCAATGTCACTTCAGCACCAGTGGGTTTTTCCACAATTTCATTGAAGTGCGCCCTCACTCTGCAGTAATAGACATTTTTTTTTACATGTGTACTGTACATACCAAATGGCTCAGATATATTTGTATATTAAACTGATGGTAAAAATGAGTATACAAAGGGAGGAAAATATTGTGCAGATTTTTTAAGTGTAAAAGCAAAACAATGAAATATTTAGATCAGTATTTACACTGAAGAAAAGTAATACAAATGGGTGATATTTCATGCAAATACGGTACATGTATAAGATTTCATTTCCATGTGAAAAACAATAACTTGGATGAGATTTTTGGGGATTTGTTTTGGTTTACTACTTGGAAATGAACCATTTACTTGTATTCAATGTACATACATCACAATCCATGCTAACACCCCCCCCCCCCAATTCAATGTTGGTTTGGACTGTAATCTGCGGCTTGTCCGACCTTTCCCAACATTGGTTTGGGGGGGGGGGGGGTTGAAGGCAAATAGTACAGATTTACAATCAAGTGATGTGGTATTTCTCAAAGCAAGGAACTATGCACATAGGTTGTGTACATTGTTTACAGATCATCTTCGTTTGTTTTCGCCTGACTAATTTGCGGTTACTGCAAACAATGCAGTCGCGTTTCTTTCCATTGGGGTTTTTGCCAGGATAGTGCTGTTGCCCTGTCAACTCGATAGGAATATGGTATCTCAACTGACTTGTTGCGTTACGTTCCCAACCCAACAGCAAGCCCTGTACAATCCCTATACGAAAATCAAGGTTACTGACATTTTTGTTCCCTGCTATGCTGGTGAATATTACTCTGCTATTGACAATACAGATATTCAGCATATGGAAAAAAAAAATCTTTTCCACCATTTCAAGCTTCTGTGTGTATGATTGTAGTACTGAAAACATTGGTCGGCAAGATCAGTTCCACCCATGTTTTTGTTGTAATCTTCAATACAAAAATTGGGCTTCATAACATCACGAAATCCACTTGTGCTCTTATTACACCGAATTTACGTTTTGGACAAATCGGTGTTGCCTACATTAGTTAAAAGTGTTACAGATTTTTTGTCTTGCCAAACGATACACAATTGCCCACCTTTCACCAAAAAAATGGGTCATCTCCTTTCTTCATTTTATGGTTTTTGGGGTTTGCGGCCTGGGGTATTCCCTGTGTAGTGTAACGAACAGTTCCACAACATCTGAATCCTAGTTTAGCAAGTTTAGCTAAAAGAGCTGGGCTAGTATAGTAATTATCACAATATATTACGTGTCCGTTATTCTCAAGTCCATGGACCAGATCAATGACGACTTTTCCTGCAACTGTTGGGTTTGGTGGATGGCAGTCTGACTTGGAATCTACATGTATGTCTGCATCATAAAAAGTTTGGGTGTCGTCGGCTCCTGTGTAAAGTTTCCAAGCACACGTGTATCCTGTTTTGGACTCGTTCAGGGAGAATGCTTTAATACCCCGTTTGATAGGTTTTTTAGGCATGTACTGAACAAAACTGAAGCGTCCCTTGAATTTCAACATACTCTCGTCTGGAGACAGATTCTGTGCAGGGTTATACAGGTTGAGAAACTTCGGGACGAGGACTTCTATCAAGTGCCGAACTTTGGAAAGTTTGTCCCGTTTAGCCAAGGCTCTACGAGGAATTTTGTTATTTGAGATGTGGAGAAACCGAAGAATTGAACTGAACCGATTACGGGACATGATCGACGGATAGAATAGGATGTGAAGAACTTCAGATGTCGACCAGTACATCTTGTATTGAGAGGATTTGTTTATGCCCATAGCAATGAGAAGTGCCACAAATGCCATCATTTCTGGAATGTTGGTTGGGTGCCAGGAGAGTGGTTGATCAGGATTTGAGTCTATTGTTTGCTGCGCATAGCGATTAGTCTTGTCGACGAGCATATCCCACACGATTTGACAAAAATACAGCTTGAAGATCTCCACTGCCGACAGTGTGGCAAAGTCGCCGGTGGGACCATGATTTCCAGTGAATTGTACAGTCCCACACTCATAATGGTCTCGTCGTTCCCAACCGGATCAGAAATCTAACTTTCCTGTCGTGCTCCTTGATCTCGGCCGGCTGTCACCTTGGTAGGTAGGCTGCAACAGAAAAACAAGGCAAAGGAGGATTAATCTCGGTCCTTTGTAAATACAATATCTCAATGCTACATTGCTACAGCTTTCATCCACTCTCCAAAACTCGTTGTCGATAAATTTTCGTTTTAATGTGGGATTGTGAATGTGAATTCCCCCAACTTCTTGCATATTACGACTTATAAGGGCCTTTCGAATACGAGGCTATTCTTTTGGAAGCTTCAGACTAAGAGTGCATTTTCAGCCTGTTGACACTAAACAGCACGACCGGCTATGGGTGGATGTTAAAATGTCTATGCTATATCTATACATCAACTTGCTGTTTCAATGAATACAAATATTACCCCAACAAACTACTAAAAATTGTACATTTTCACTTGACTTTTTTGACCCAGTCCAGGGGGTGGGGATTTGGTCAATCCTATTAAAGGGATCCATTTTCTAAATTTACATTCCTCAACTCCAACATTTGTTTCCCCTTGAGCATATAAAAAAATGCATCCAATATTTACGCTATAGCCTAGGAAAATAAGTGAATTACATTAATTTGCATTGGGCCAGGAAGAGTAACGTTAACTGTTACTACTATACTAGTGTTAGTTATTCAGTTTTACTGTGATTTAGGCCTACCTCTTGAACGAATTCCGCTGGAAGTTTTACTAATGTGCTGTCGTCATCCGTTACTTCGTCATCTGATTCTGAGCCACTGTCTGCCAAAATCTCAGCCAAAATGCCATCATTTATGTCCGTTTCCATCATGATTGCAACTAAAAACTGACCGTTGTGGAAGCGAGTGGACGCTAGCACCGGGAACCGCAAAAGTGACGCACTTTTTCTTTTCATAAACTTTTATACACTTCATTCCTGTCAATAGAGGGCGCCAACAAAAAAACCACTCAAGCATTTCAGGTGCTGAATTAAGTAGCCGTGGTCGTCAAGGGCATGCCGATTCCCAGCACCTTTTAGAGCCCACGGGATCGAAGCGTATCACAACAAAGGCTCTTTTTAGAGCCCGTGGGATCGAAAGGGTTAAACAAAACACTTACACCCTCATGCGTATGCTGTCGTAAACTGAAGAGCGCCCTCACTCAGGCCTCTTCGCAAATACTACAGTGCGCACGTGCAAGGTATTTGCGTAATACATGCTGGTCTACAGCTGCGATAACGACAAAAAATACAAAACAAGACTTACATGTACATCAGAAGGTATTGACTAGTAATGTTACAACCACACAGAACAACAATTATCCATGCTTTTCTGAGATTTGTTGTGTTCAGATTAAACGCAACTATACGTAAACCGTTCGATTATAAAGTACACAGTAAATTACGCGATGCATGCTGGTCTAGCTTACGACAGAAAAACTGCAAATCTGGACATACATGTCCCTCATGTGCGAGCCTGCGTCTAGCTCCTTTGAGTGCAAGCATGCAGCGCAGCTTATACATAACCAATGTATCTGAGAGAGGGCGCCCTTGAATAAATGCATAAGTCTCTAACGTGGAGGTGTGTTAAGATGATGAGACAGATATCGCCATTTTTTTTAATTTTTTTTTTACAAAAGCACCCTCTGGCAAATTTGTCAATAGCAAGTCCCCATTACATTGTTCACATTCTTACCGGCCATCACGACAAGTGTTGCAGTCAGACCTGCGACACTCTGTGCCATCGAAGCAAGTATCAATCCAAGCCCGTAGAGTATTCCGCCAAGAACTACCATCAATCGGCAGCCGACTTTACGAGCTACAGCCGCAGCGGCAGGTGCTGAAAACAACAAAGGGAACTTTATGAATATAGAATACTTATCCCCAGATTAGATGAGACGTTATCACGTGTGGTTTAATTTATGGCCAGTTAAAAGTTAGACACGCCAAAATTTACAACCCAAAATATGCCTGGATAAAAGTAATTTGTGTCAAGAAATGTTGTGATGTATAAAACACCATGTGCTCAGAAGCGGTTAACCATAAAATCGTAATTAACACATGTTGCAGCCATATGTATTGAGTGATTTTGTCCAAAATGTATTCGTTTACACACTCTGATGGTATACAAGGTGTGCCTATTTACAAAACAGGTTTTGCGATTTGCTCCGGCCATGGCCTAAAGAGGGCGCTATCTACGTAAGCACGACTGTCATCAGGGAATTGGTACAAGCGTGTGGTATTAATCCTTTGTGCATTTTTTTATTAATTCAAACGTTGTCCTACATGTATTTATACATCGTATGTTTGAAGCACTGTGTACTCGGTGATTTCCGAGTGTTCTCAGAAAAATACTCCACAAGCGACTCGGGCGGGATTCGAACCCACGACTTCCTGCTTATAAGTGCAGACGTATTATTCTTTCGAACTCCCAGCTTGACCGATGACGATGGATGACTTGATACATTGGAAACTTCCATATGATCCTTCTGATGGTTTTCGAACTCGGCACAAATTAACATCAGTAGAGCTGTCAATCATTCTCGTTGTAATGAATTGATTTATTCTCTACGCCTGTCGAAGGTTTTAAGGCCAATGGAAATGATAGTGGCTAACAATCAAAACATAATTTAACAAATATTTACAACATATTTTACTGAATACAAAACAAATTGTTGGTTTAACTAAATATTAAAACTTAAACACATGATGTGAACACATTAAATAAATGACTGAGGTTGTTAATGGATCAGCAATGACACCGATGGTGCAGAGGTCCCGTCATGCAGGTTTAACACTGCATAAATAATGTAGAGCATTTATGATTGTTTCCCTGGTGTCCAAAAAACGCAGTATTAAACGCCAGCTGGGAAGAAAAGAAAATTAAAAATGCAGATGCGCGAGTTTGAGGCGACGCGCGCAGAGACCAGAAACTGGAGACTTTTGAGGGCCTAAAAATTGTAGGTAAAATATAAAAAGCAAAAAAAAAATTTTTTGGGGGGGCGATGTTTAATTATTTTTTATTCTAACTTTTAAGTTGCAATCACTTGTTCAGGATAATATACCAGTGACATTATCCAGCCTTGTCATTCCAGAGTCAATAATTTTAAAAGATCGTATTTATTTTTTAAACGGGAACATTTTTAAACACTAAATACGCATAGGGCCGGGGTAGGATGGGGAGTAAGGCAATGTCTCCTTAGATTTATCATCACCTATGTGCAGAAATGATTACTTATTTCTTTTCTGCCCAGTCAGCGCGCAGCCTATGCTATAATGAGCCAATCCACGAGATTTTATTTGCAGCGAAAACCTCTCTCGTGCGTTCCAGAAATTCGCGAGACAAAACGCGATTTGAGGAGGGACCGTGGCAAAACGTTTGGTAAACCTGTCAGGTCACTGCTGGGTCAACATGGATTGGTAAGTACATTTTCGATGGTACAATTCAAGAAATAAAACCGATTTTACCCGTTTCAAAAAAGAAATCGTAGCGAAATTACCCCTCAAAATGTGCTTAATTTAAATATCTAAACTTTTCTGTACATCTCATCTCATCTATCCTCTTCGGGCCAAGTGGCCCATAAGGCTGCAGTGCACTCTTTCCACTGTGCTCTGTTACTGGCCACAGGCTTGGCTTCATTCCATGACTTCCATCCCAACTCTTTCCTTTCTTTCTCTACAGTACGTCTCCATGTTGTTTTCGGACGACCAACTTTCCTCCTGCCTTCAGGGACCCAAGTCATTGCAGTCCTGCAGTGGCAGTTATCCTCCATTCTAAGAACATGGCCGATCCATTTCCATCTTCTAGTTTTCACTTCATCACTGATTCGTTTTAATTTTGTTCTAGTGAGTATTTCATCGTTTGACACGACGTAAGGCCATCTAATTTTCTAAATTCTTCTAAGGCATTTGAATTGAAATGTGTCCATCTTCTTATTGTCGCTTTCGTTGGTCTTCCATGTTTCGCAGCTATAAAGTAGCACTGATATGACGAGAGAGCTGAATAATCTAATTTTTGTTCTTAATGAGTACTTGTTAGAATTCCAAAGTTGCTTCAATTTCATGTATGATATCCTTGCTTTACAAATTCTACTGAAATGTCCTCACCCCTCCTCCTTGTTTGCTGATGATGGCTCCTAAGTATGTGTATTGATCAACATCCTTTAAATGATGGTCATCAATTATAATGCTGCTGTTGTTGTTGCTGTTTATTCGTAGAACTTCGGTTTTCTTCTTGTTAATTTTGAGTCCAGTTCTAGATGCATATTCATTAAGTTGTGTTGTCTTAGTTTGCATATGTTTCAAGTTAGATGACAAAAGTGCAATATCATCTGCAAAGTCCAAGTCCTCCAATTTGTTCATGAATCTCCACCTTATCCCTGTGTTGTTTCCTTCTGTTGTTTTCTTCATTATCCAATCCACCACCAACAGAAAAATGAATCCAGACATTACATCGCCTTGTTTCACTCCTGTTTTTACCTTAAACCAGTCTGACTCCAATCCTTTTCAGTACATGCCTTAATATTTAAGGTGCTCCTGACTGTTTTGCACGAAATTCGTTCAAACGATGTTAAGTTTCGCTTTCTTTGAATAATTTGCCATCGTTACATATCAATTTCATTTCTGCCGGACCGGCAATAATGTTTTAAGGTTTCAAAATAGCAAATTTTTTCAGCTTCCAGCGGATAATTCGGTAACTTATGTGACGTCATAATCATCATCTAGCTGTACGTGTATACATGGCAATACGGACCGACACATTTTGATTGCCAATTCTATATATGCATTATCAATTACGTGATAAAATAAATTTTGCTTTAAATGACAAGATTTAAAGGAACTTTTATAATAATAATGGCCATAGATATATAGGTTATCATTTTTTGCTGAAATATTTTACATTATTTTGGGGGAAAAAAATCTCAATAATGGATAATGGTCAATGCCTAGTTGACAAACAGACTTTTAAATGTTTGTATTATTACTAATACTAGCCTAACATTAATGTTAGTTTTAATTTATGATTATACCGTGCCCATCTGCCTAACTTTACCTTCATTGATCCACTCGTACCCAGAAATTACTCCTAAAAGGTACAGAGTCAACTTGTACTCATTCACACGTTATCAGTAAAATAATAAAAAAAGAAGTGAAATGCTGAGATACGAATTGAAAAAATTTCAGTGAAATGAGATGACCTGGGTAAGACTTGACCCATTTTTATTTACCCTGGCATATGACATCATTGAGATGTCACCGAGTAGGACTTGTTAATATAAATTGAACTAATTTGTATTTTTGTTTGTATTTTTCATCCACTACCCCTCCACAGGCCCACCAGTCAAAGTGATCTACCATGGTTCAGGGTTAGAGTATGGAGACTCCATCACGAGGTATATGCCTCAAAATCTTCGTAATGATTGGTTCTGCCCAGAAACAGTGACAAAACCAGGTTGTCGAGTTCATCATGTTTTATTGTAGTCATTGTTGAATCTAAAATGATCATTCTAGCCATGTTAACCCTTTCATTACCAGCCAGTTATGTCAGAGAGAACCCTTCTTTACCACAGTAATTAGGAGCCCAATGTCACTTCAGCACCAGTGGATGTTTCACAATTTCATTGAAGTGCGCCCTCACACGGCAGGAATAGACACTTTTTTTATATTTCTCATTTGTATGTAAAAATGATGGTAAAAATGAGTATACAAAAAGGGAGGAAAACATTGTGCAAAAGCGAAATAATTAGATCAGTATTTACACTAAAGTAATACAAATGGGTGATATTTCATGCAAATACGGTACAGGTATAAGATTTTTTGTTCCCATGTGAAAAACAACTTGGATAAGATTTTTGGGGATTTTTTGTTTGTTTTGTACTTGGAAATGAACCATTTACTTCTATTCAGTGTAAATACATCACAATCCATGCTAACAACCCCCCCCCCCCCAACCCCCAATTCAATGTTGGTTTGGACTGTAATCTGCGGCTTGTCTGACCTTTCCCAACATTGAACAGAGGGAGTTGAAGCAAATAGTATAGATTTACAATCAAGTGATGTGGTATTTCTCAAAGCAAGGAACTATGCACATAGGTTGAGTACATTGTTTACAGATCATCTTTGTTTGTTTTCGCCTGCCTAATTTTCGGTTACTGCAAACAATGCAGTCGCGTTTCTTTCCATTGGGGGTTTTGCCAGGATAGTGCTGTTGCCCTGTCAACTCAATAGGAATATGGTATCTCAATTGACTTGTTGCGTTACGTTCCCAACCCAACAGCAAGCCCTGTACAATCCCTATACGAAAATCAAGATTACTGACATTTTTGTTCCCTGCTATGCTGGTGAATATTACTCTGCTATTGACAATACAGATATTCAGCATATGGAAAAAACTCTTTTTCCACCATTTCAAGCTTCTGTGTGTATGATTGTAGTACTGAAAACATTGGTTGGCAAGATTAGTTCCACCCATGTTTTGTTGTAATCTTTCAATACAATTGGGCTTCATAACATCACAAAATCCACTTGTGCTTTCATTACACCGAATTTGCTTTTTGGACAAATCAGCGTTGCCTACATTAGTTAAAGTGTTACAGATTTTTGTCTTGCCAAACGATACACAATTGCCCACCTTTCACCCAAAAAATGGGTCATCTCCTTTCTTCATTTTATGGTTTTTGGGGTTTGCGGCCTGGGGTATTCCCCTGTGTGAGTGTAACGAACAGTTCCACAACATCCGAATCCTAGTTTAGCAAGTTTAGCTACAAGAGCTGGGCTAGTATAGTAATTATCATAATATATTACGTGTCCCTTATTCTCAAGTCCATGGACCAGATCAATGATGACTTTTTCCTGCAACTGTTGGGTTTGGTGGATGGCAGTCTGATGAATTGAAATCTACGTCTGCATCACAAACAGTTTGGGTGTCGTCGGCTCCTGTACAGTTTCCAAACACACGTGTATCCTGTTTTGGACTCGTTCAGGGAGAAGGCTTTAATACCCCGTTTGATAGGTTTGTTAGGCACGTACTGAACAAAACTCAAGCGTCCCTTGAATTTCAACATACTCTCGTCTGGAGACAGATTCTGCGCAGGGTTATACAGGTTGAGAAACTTCTGGACGAGGACTTCTATCAAGGGCCGAACTTTGGAAAGTTTGTCCCATTTAGCCAAGGCTCTACGAGGAATTTGGTTATTTGAGATGTGGAGGAACCGAAGAATTGAACTGAACCGATTACGGGACATGATCGACGGATAGAATGGGATGTGAAGAATTTCAGATGTCGACCAGTACATCTTGTATTGAGAGGATTTGTTTATGCCCATAGCAATGAGAAGTGCCACAAATGCCATCATTTCTGGAATGTTGGTTGGGTGCCAGGAGAATTGTTCATCAGGAATTGATTCTATTGTTTGCTGCGCATAGCGATTAGTCTCGTCGACGAGCATATTCCACACAAGTTGACAAAAATACAGCTTGAAGATCTCTACTGCCTACAGTGTGGCAAAGTCGCCGGTGGGGGCCAGAATTTCCAGTGAACTGCACAGTCCCACACTCGTAATGGTCTCGTCGTTCCCAACCAGATCGGAAATCTAACTTTCCTGTCGTCCTCCTTGATCTCGGTCGGCTATCACCTTGGTAGGTCGGCTGCAACAGAAAAACAAGGCAAAGGAGGATTAATCTCGGTCATACATTTGTAAATACAATATCTCAATGCTACTTTGCTGCATGTGCACACAGGCCACAGGGGGTCATGCGCAAAATGAATATTGTGCTGAGAAAAGAAATATACTTCCATCCACTCTCCAAAACTCGTTGCCGATAAATTTGTGTTTTAATGTGGGATTGTGAAAGTGAATTCCCACAACTTCTTGTGTTATATGACTTATATGGAAGCTTGAGACTAAGAGTGCATTTTCAGCCTGTTAACGCTAAACAGCACGACCGGCTATGGGTGAATGTTAACATTTCTATGCTATATCTATACATCAACTTGCTGTTTCAATGAATACAAATATTACCCCAACATTCCCAACAAACTACTAATAATTGTACATTTTCACTTGACTTTTTTGACCCAGTCCAGGGGGTGGGGATTTGGTCAATCCTATTAAAGGGATCCATTTTCTAAATGTACATTACTCAACTCCAACAGTTGTAACGCTATTTACGCTATAGCCTAGGAAAATAAGTGAATTACGTTAATTTGCATTGGGCCAGGAAGAGTAACGTTAACTGTTATTAATATTAGTTATTCATTTTACCGTGATTTTGGCCTACCTCTTCAAGTTCAAGGAATTCCGCTGGAATTTGTTCTTCTATAGTGCTGTCGTCATCCGTTACTTCGTCATCTGATTCTGAGCCACTGTCTGCCAAAATCTCAGCCAAAATGCCATCATTTATGTCCGTTTCCATCATGATTGCAACTAAATTAAACTGACCGTTGTGGAAGCGAGTGGACGCTAGCACCGGGAACCGCAAAGTGACGCACTTTTCTTTTCATAAACTTTTATACACTTCATTCCTGTCAATAGAGGGCGCCAACCCCAAAAACCACTCGAGCGTTTTCAGATGGTGATTTAAGTCGCCGTGGTCGTAAAGGGCATGCCGATTCCCGGCACCTTTTAGAGCCCACGGGAAGGAAGCGTATCACAACAAAGGCTCTTTTTAGAGCCCGTGGGATCGAAAGGGTTAAACAGACATTGGTGCAATCATTTTAATTTATTTGATAACTATAGTTTATATTTTCAACTTTTTTGGACTTGACATAAAACGCTGCTGTGGTGACACATAACTTATGCAATATTTAACGTCAAACCACATTGTTACTTTTTTAAAAACCATTTCAACAATAAATATACTGGTTTAAAAAACATGTGATTCTATAAACATGTGGTACATTTAGTTAGGTATAAACGTGATAACTTAAATTTGAACATGTCACAAAGTATTGTTATTGCCTTTTAATATCCATTTAATAATACTGTATTAATTTTTTTTTTTATCTGGCCATAAAATACCCAAATTACGGAGCCCTAAAGAGACATATGATGAAAACAAATTTATGTGCAAAGAAATAATTTGAGTTCTTTATTTCGTGCACTCAGAAGTTATTTTGTGCACTCGAATGATTTCGTGCACTGGAAATAAATTATTTCGTGCTCTCGAAATCATTTCGTGCTCTCGAAATCATTTCGTGCGCTCGGAAATCATTTCGTGCGCTCAAAATCATTTCAAGCGCTCGAAATAAATGATTTCGATCGCATGAAATGATTTTGAGTGCGAAAATGATTTCGATCAAACGAAATAATTTATTTCGAGTGCACGAAATGATTTCGAGCGCACGAAATAACTTATTTCGAGTGCACGAAATGATTTTGTGAGCACGAAATGATTTCGAGCGCACGAAATAAAGAACTCAAATTATTTCTTCGCACGTAAATTTGTTTTTATCATATGTCCCTGTAGGCTCCGTACCATGTGAAAAACATGATTATTGTAGATGAAGCACACACTTATTTCCAGTTTGTGTGAATTAATTTTGAATCATGAAGGAACATTAGTTTTTATAGTTACTTTTTGTGTTAATGCAGCTGCCTTTATTTATATGAAGAACATCTAAGTTATATATTTATAAGTTGTTTTCTATACGTTTGTGGATGTATCAAAGAACCAATAAAATTCACAAAAACGTGAAAAAAATGAGAACAGCGCCTGTTTAACTGCCTATTTAATTGTTGTCAATATTTCCTCTAATTCAAAATAAATAAGAACTAACGTTACATGTATTCTAAACAGTTATTTAGATAAGAGTTTCAGCTAAATGATTGTGAATGTTCCCCATAATCAAATTTAAGTTCGACTTCCCCACCCCCACTTGTCTGGATTGTTCATTCCTTCCTTCATGGACTGATTTCCAACACTTAAAATGTTATGAAACCTTTAATTTCACGGCGACGCGCTAAAGGATCCGTGACATACCAAGTTATGACTGCGTTATTTTATAGGTGATAATTAATAAACATCTAAATCAAAAGAAAAACGAGTTTATTACCCCGTGTCTATTTTTAATTTTTTTCATTTAAAATATTACCCTTCGGAACGCCTGCACAAAATTCTCCGCTGGCTCATGAATATATGACGTCATGCGCGTGACATGTAAACGGGGGTCAAGGAAAGCGAAGTTAAGGCTTCTCACGGTCCTGGCCTGGCAAACGCGAAGCCTATCATGTAACGTTAGCTGTGCAGTTAGTATTCACGTTTGCTCAAATGGATTCATTAGATTCATCCGATAGTGGAAATTTTGTCCAAAACCACGAGAGATCATGACGACATAAATATAGATCACGGTGGAGAAACAGGCTGTTATTCGTAGCCCTATATGTTAGAGTCTGATCCATCGTTTGAATGGAATGTTTGGTAGAATCTTATCAAGTTTAAAAGATCCTTAAGTCTGATCGCCATTATAGCAATATCATCTTTCATTTTTATATATATTAATAGCCTACATGTTGAGTCAATAGTATGAATGATCCCTCAAAAAATAATCATAACAGTTGGAAATGCCTGTATGTTAATATATGTTTATATGTTAATTTTTTTAATATTTGTATTAGCATTGAGAGTTTAAGGACCAGATGGCAATACACACAATTGATTCTTTTCTGAAGAGATGTTTTATTAATGACTCACCGTGAGTGTACAGAAAGCAATTATTAGTAAACCTGAAAATGTTTTGGAATTCTGGCATTGATATTTTTGACAAACATTACTGTGTTTAAATGGAGTTATGAATCAAGTTGGGGTTAACAAACGTGACTGAAGCTGTCGTCTGTACCTAAGTACAGTATTGATAATACTGACAATACTGACAATGAGCACCATTTAGTCCATGGGAACAAGGACCTGGAACCTCTCCCGGGGTTTGAGACTACTTTTTGGGCAGCCTATTGTGGCTGCCATTGCAATATTTGCTTGTCTGCAAAAATACTTGGATTGGGGCGGGGTCAAATTTACTCCCACAGATCACATGTATGTAGTTCGGCTCTATGTGTCTTCCCATGATGGATTAGGTATCTGGGAAATGATCTAGGAATAATAAATTGGTATTTAACGTTACAATACGTAATGCGCCAGTGCCAGGCCAGGACCGTGAGAGGGTGTTCTTCGCTTTCCTTACCCCGTTTACGTCAGCGCATGACGTCATGATATTCACATTAGCCAAGGAATTTTGTGTATGTTCCCAAGGGGTAATATTTTAAATGAAAAAATAATTAAAATATAGACATGGGGTAATAAACTGTTTTTCTTTTGATTTAGTGTTTTTAATTATCACCTATAAATAACGCCATCATAACTTGGTATGTCACGGATCCTTTAAATCATGTTGACAAAAAGTCTGGTAACAATTCTTCTGATTTTCAGTCTTAGTCTGTTACTCATGTATACGTTAGGTACCATTACATACTTCTCTGGCCTAAGCTTCACCGTTCGTGAAATGTGATTGGTCAATACGTGCCCTCATTCAACGTATCATTGACCAATGAGATTTACGCTCTGATCCATGCATATGACTCCATTGTGTAAATTTAAACGTGATTTTGGTAGGCTTGGACTAGTGATTTTTTAGGTGCTCTTGGACTGTTTCACAAAGTATCAAGACGCCTTTTCTTATTGGAACCCTTTTTCTTCGGTTAATACATCAACGTCATTGTTTTCGTCTCAAAATCTCTCGAAAAATATTTCAAAAATATTAGATAAATTTAGAAGGTAAATTTAAATCTTTATTTCTATTGTTATTCACTTTATTATTGCGTTTTATAAAGGCATCTTCATATTTTAAATATTTTTGAAAATGGGACGTCTAAGCCTCATTACGTATGCAGAAGCAAAACAACTGTCAGCATACGTAGAAAATAAATTGAATCGCTTTTTCGTAACAGGCTGCGCGCTGACTTGTGCCGGGAATGATTCACAGTCACACATTTAAATCTCGCGGTGTTTCTGTTTTTAACCAATGCAGTATTTATTGCTGTAAATGCCCACACTTATAGAGTTCATTGACGTTTAGCCTTCTGTGCGGCGATTTCCGGAACCTCAATGTATTGCATCGGTGATCCGAAATATTCTGGGACAACAATGGAGCTGTCAATCGTTCCTTCTGATGGGCAATTTATTTTCAGTTTAAGAAAATATTATTTCTCTGCTGGCAAGGAATTTATTGTAGGGGGAATATACATATCGGGGTATATTTAAAAGCAATACAAAAATTGTATTTCTTTTGGAATTTAGACAAATCTGATATGAAGCACTACACCATAAATAAAAGCTCATAATTGTCTGTTCTTAGTGGTTTTCTCAGGCAACAGGGATAGGGAGTTTATCATGTGCGGGGTAAACTAAGCCCTCAGTCTGCAAGTATAAGCAAAAGTGAAACCTGAACAATGTTTTAGTTTGGGACGCCAATGATAATGTTTGTTATTCGGCGTTATTTTTGTCCCCCTGTCCCTAAGCATATATTTAATAATGGGTACATGTAATTTAAATGTTTAAAACATATGTTGTCCCACGACTGGTAAATCCTTGCCTCCTTGACTTTATTGATTATCATGAACGGTCGTATTACAACTATATTTCGAGCGGCTTTGGAGGAAGGATTCGCTGGAAGATGAATATTTAACAACAAATAAACTGTCAATCATTCTGTCTGTCTGAGGATCAGGAGTAGCCCTAAAGTGTGGCAGAAACTATTTGGTCATTATATGTCTGAGCACAAATGCTCCAAAATCCTTTCCTTTTAATTTGTTAAAGGTCTGACTACTTCGGGTTTGTACATACACAAATTGAGTATGTATGTACATGTGTTTATTATTTTCGGGGTGACCAGTGCCCAGGGTTTCCATTACCATCTAAATGTGTAAAGCAGTAAACAGTCAATTTGTTTCAGCAGTGTCAACTCTTCTTGGCAGTGTTCCAAAGACCTGGATGCTCTGATTTCTGGAAATGTCGGCACTGCACCTGGGACAAAACAATTGTGGGAAATTTGGACGCCTGAAAAAGTGGAGTGTATTTGACTCAATGAAAAAACAATCATATTTACAGATACTTTATACCCATCTACTCATCTTGTTAATAGATTGGAAATGTTTCTCATACGGTGATGTATAGCCCAATGATATATTTAAATTCTTTAAATGCTCGGTTCATCGCTAACTTATCTAGCGAGGCACTTATTGTTTCCAGTGCGACCCTGGTAACAGTGCTGTCATGGCAACAGGCATGGATTCAACCGTTAGGAAAAGTAACAACGCCTGATCATGAAGTCGTCCTTGTGCGAGATGAAACCAATCGTTCATTGAGCTAAATAATGATCGAAGTTATCTTGACAATCATCCGAAAGTGATTAACTAAAATTAACGTATATATAGAAAAACAAACTTCTTTGAATGCCAACAAACAACTCGTAATTAACGAGATAAAACTGATCCGGACAGCAATTCTTAAAAATACGATCGCGGTATCTCTCCGTGAATGATTCAAAACTATGCGATAAATCCGTTAGAAGCATCAGCTGGCCGCCAATTTATAAACAAGAAGTCCACTGAACCATGGAGGTGCTTTTCTTCCTCCATGACTGAACCAAATATACAGTTCAGAAACTTGGCTGTGTCTGCAGGACTCAGTGGACAGGTTGGATTAGCTTATGAAAGAAGTTATTGACACTCATGCCGATTACGCATAACTTCAGCGGTTAGGCTATCGGCTTACCGGTTGGTAACCAAAACAAAATCCGCTGACCTCTCGGGTCCACTCCACTGACTGTCAATATTGAATACGTCCTTAGTGGAAACACATTGACCCCATAATGTACAGACAGACTATTGGGCAATTGTCAACATTTCGTGCAGCTCAGGCTGGCTACTCCCTTCTGTACGCAGGGAGTGTCGTGGCCGAGCGGTCTAGGCGCACTGAACTCAAGTTCTGGTGTTGCCAGCAGCAGGTGTGGCTTCGAGCCCCGGTCATGACACTTGCGTCTTGAGCAAGGTACTTAACCATAATTGCTTCGTCCTTCGGATGGAATGTAAAGTTTAGGTCCCGTGTGTTGTGTAATGCACGTCAAAAGAATGCGCCTTGAGCACCACTTAGTTGGTGGATACGTGCGCCATGAAGTCCACACATTATTAATATTATCGTTATCGTTATCGTTATCGTTATCGTTATCGCGTATCGTTATCGTTATCGTTATCGTTATCGTTATCGTTGGTCGTTATCGTTATCGTTATCGTTATCGTTATCGTTATCGTTATCGTTATCGTTATCGCATCGTTATCGTTATCGTTATCGCTATCGTTAGTCGTTATCGTTATCGTTGATCGTTATCGCTATCGTTATCGTTAATGTTATCGTTATCGTTATCGTTATCGTTATCGTTATCGTTATCGTTATCGTTATCGTTATCGTTATCGTTATCGTTATATCGCTATCGCGTTATCGTTATCGTTATCGCTATCGTTATCGTTATCGTTATCGTTATCGTTATCGTTATCGTTATCTTTATCATTATTATAACACAGGTCTATTATATTAGCCCCTGATCGATATGACCTTATCTACAGTGCAAAGTACACTTCGATAAGGTCCTGACCAGGAGTTCTTCCTGTTCGTATACCTGTAAAGTTTGCACTGAATTTTCCTTTTTAATTAAACTGTCTTCGTTGGCTGAACCAAATGGAGGCACTGTAACTTCTTCATCGCCTCTTGGAGAAACGATTTTTAAGGAAAGATGTCTAAAAAGAGGATTTCCCTGACAATTCCTAGAACAACGGCCAATCTCAGTGCGCACCCAAGGGGGTTTGGGGCTCGAGCCTTCGCAAGTGGCCCGCTGATGTTTTTTTTTAAATAGAAGGAGCCAGAAAGAGAGCAAAATCTGAGCCCAAGTCTTGTCTACAGAGGAGTTCGGCAAGGAGTATAGGGCAGTGGTACATGGATGGGGACTGGGAGACTCAAGCTCCCCTCCAAAAAGTTTTCCATTTATTCCACTCACTATTATATTTACGGCGTTGCGTAAGCATGTGCACAAGCTTGAAGGGCCACCAGTATATATAACAAGCATTTACACATTCTCCCCTGCCATGGTGCAACCCTGATCAGGAGCAGCCACTTAATTTTATTTTCATTTTCTGTTGTCCGTTTCTCTTGTTGGAGGTCGTTGACTGTCGTTGAGGTTACTCGCAAAATTTAAACACGCCCGCATTATAATCAACTCCTTTTCAGTTTGCGGGCACGAATGGCTCCAGGATTGGGTTTTAACTTACAAAGATTATGTACACCTCTTTTAGCAACACCGATTGATAATATTGGACTTGGTTTCACGCCAAATTCGTGTTTGAAAAAATTTAGCTCCGCCCGGAATGACTACAAACTTTACGTCCACGCAATGAAAGTATTAACTATAGAAATCTTGCAGACGAAACAAGCTCAAGTTCTTACATCAAGAGGAGGAAAATTTTATGGGAAATAAAACCCCGCGAGTCCGAATCATGCCATAATTTAATGTCTTCTTTTTATGACTAGAACCACCA
>CM055817.1:4309084-4434684 GCA_029582265.1 Zoroaster sp. YZ-2022 | reverse complement strand
AAATTTGTGATAAGAATCAATGAGTTTGGTTAACATGTTAAGGATTCAGTTGATGTTGTTTTGATACAACATTGGTATTTGACAACGTACATTTGGTTCAACCCTCTAGTTTTCAAGAAATATATCATAAAATTAACATGAAACATTTCAAAACGTTTCCCGGGAGAGCAACACTTTAAAAATTCGACTTGAAATCCTTGTTTGCCTAATATGCACAGGGAATAAATTGTCCACCTTTTACACCAAGTATAATTGTATATAATTGTTTGTTGATAATCTGGTAATTACCAATGTTGTGCCTTCCAGCGACGACAACATTGTGAAAATTCATTCATATTTTGCATATTCATTGTAAGTTGAATTTTATTGTCTCAAATACATTCCGATCTATATTGCCTACTTATTATAACGGCAAGACTGTTCGTTTTTATACACATTTCACATTTGTTTTGTTTAGAAATGATAACAGGTCAGTCGGAATGACAACAGGTGTTTAATACCATCTCAAACCAAAATAAACTTTAGGCGTAAATAATAATTCACAATTTCTACAAGAGTGATGTTAATATTGATCAGCTTTTCCAATATGAACACATGGAAGGATCAAATAACCACTAATTGTTAATTTAACACGAAGTTTTGATTGATAAAAAATAGCAAATAAATACAATATATTTCCATAATACTGAGTCATGATCCATATTATAATGTCATAAAAATCCCTACTTGTGAAACTGTTGATATTCTGCTTCGATAATATCCAAGATTTAAAAATGTGTGATTTATTCTATATTTCCGTTTTAGCGAGTATCCCAAATAAACGTCAAGTAGTTTTATTGTCCGTCGATAATATCCAGAGTTAAGATGTGAGATGTTTTTCCTATCCGTTTTAGAAGGTATCCCGTATAAACGTCAGATCTAGTTTATTGTCCGTCCATAATAATGCCTTGTAAATAATTAGAATACTTTGAAAATGTTGATATTCTATTCAATGATATGAGATGTTTATCCAATATTTCTGTTTTAGAGGTATCCACATAAGCAGCACATCCATCCTAGTTTATTGTCCGTGCGAAATGCTGTTGGAAGGCGATCACAATGAAATTAAAACTCGACGTCGATACCTTAAATGCCGTGTCTCACCAACACATTATTACAATAGGCTGACGTCACCAGTCATTTGTAATTTGTGGAACTATATTTTCTCCCGTTTCATGTACTTCCGGAGTTCATGACAATAAATCGCTTCTGCATCCTCCAGAGGCTGAATGTAGATGGAAGGAGTTGGGAATCGCTGGAGCTCGCGGAGCATCATTGCCACCGGAATCCGCTGGAGCTGGCGGGTATCACTGCCACCGGAATAGCAAACATAGAAACAATTTGCAAGTGTCTCCATTTTGGGTGTTCGGGTATGTGCCGAAACACCTATTTTGTTCGGTTTTTTGGGTGTTCGGGTATGTGCGAAACACCTATTATTTTATTCCGTTTTTTTTTTTTTTTTTTCTTCTTCTTTGAGATAGATTGTCTACAAAAAATACATACTTGCAAACTTCACATGAACTTCAGGCTTGGCATATACTTAGAACTAACACGTAGATGAAACTTTGGTTGACGCGTCATGATTAGGTCATGAATGTCGAATTACGATAAACAAAAATTTAATATTTAAAAAAATCATATCTCAACAACCACAAAGGGTCCAATTCACCAATTGTTATTCCATTGTCAGATCGTTAATTGTCAAAATATATTTACAAAGGTGACCCATTGGTGACCTTCTTCCTGCTCCAAGCGGGAAGTCAAAGTTTAATATTAGAAAAAAATCATATCTCAACAACAACCACAAGAGGAAATTCTGAATTTTTATACCATTGTGGATCGTTGGTGTCAAAAATATTTACAAAGGTGACCCCAATTTGATTTACTTCCTGTCCAAACCGGAAGTCAAAGTTTAATATTTAAAAAGTCATATCTCAATAACCACAGAGGGTAAATTCACAATTTTTTTGTTCCTTGTACAGATCGTTAATTTGTCAAAATAAATTTACAAAAGGTGACCCCAATTTGACCTTACTTCCTGTCCAAACCGGAAGTCAAGGTTTAATGTTAAAATCATATCTCAACAACCACAAGAGATAAATTGGAATTTTTGCACCATTGTATGAATTGTTAATCGTCGAAGAATATTTACACAAAGGTGACCCCAATTTGACCGCCGCTTCCTGTCCAAACCGGAGGTGGTTTAACCCCAAAAAATCATATCTCAACAACCACAAGGTAAGATATTTTTGCACCATTGTATAGATTGTAATTGTCAAAAATATTTACACAAGGTGACCTTCAATATGACCTTAGCACCCTGTCCAAATTGAAGTCAATATTTAATATTTAAAAAAAATCATCCACAAGAGGTAAATTCTGAAATACTTTTCCATTGTACAGATCGTTCATTGTCAAACAATATTTAAATAAGTTGACCCCAATTTGACCTTCTTCCTCGAACACCTAGTGTTGTTCAAACAAACTTAATCTAATTTTTTTGTTTTTTTTCTTCTTCTTCTCCCCATGGATTGTCTACAAAAAAATACATACTTGCAAACTTCCATGAACTTGAAACTTAGCATACTTAGAACATAACAAGTAGATGAAACACGAGTTGTGGTGACACAATTTGTGCTTACTTCCTGTCAAACCGGAAGTCAAAGTTTTATATTTAAAAAAAATCTAGTTTAATATATAAAAAAAATCGCTAACAACCACAAAATTAATTGGCATTTTTGTACCATTGTATAGATTGTTAATTGTTGAAAATATTTACACAAAAGGTATTTAATTTGACATACTTCCTATTCAAACCGAGTCAAAGTTTAATATTTAAAAAAATCATATCTAAACAACCACAAGAGGTGAAATTGAAATTTTGCACCATTGTATAGACTGTTAATTGGCGAAAAATATTTATACAAAAGGTGACCCCAATTTGACCTTGCCTGTCAAACCGAGTCAAGTTTATTTAAAAAATCATCAACAACCACAGAGAAATTCACAATTTTGTGCCATTGTACAGATCGTTGTTGTCAAAAATATTTACAAAAAGGTGACCCCATTTTGACCTTACTTCTGTCCAAACCGGAGTCAAGTTTAATATTAAAAAAAACATATCTCAACAACCACAAGAGGTGAAATTTGCAATTTTTTCATTATACAGATCGTTAATTGTCCAATATTTACAAAAAAGGTGACCTAATTGTGCTCTTCCTGTCCAAACCGGAAGTCAAAGTTTAATATTCAAAATTCATCTCTCAGCAACCACAAGAGAATGATTCACAATTTTGTACCATTGTACAGATCGTTAATTGTCAAAAATATTTAAAAGGATGACTAATTTGTGTAGTTCCTGTCCAGACGGAAGTCAAAATTTAATATTTAAAAAAATCTATCTCAACAACCACAAGAGGTAATTGACATTTAACATATGCGCCATTGTATAGATTGTTAATTATCGAAACATGTTACAAGATGACCCAATTTGACACTTCTGTCCAAACCAGTCAATTTTAATATTAAAAAAAAATCATATCTCAACAACACAAGGTAAATTCTGCAGTTTTGCACCATTGTACAGATTGTTGGTGTCAATATTTGCTAAAACATTCTGACATCATCATCACTACCTGACAAAATCCGAACACCTATGTGTTTGTCCATATGACAAACACTTAAGTCTAATTTGTTTGGGATTGTTTATGTCAGCCTTCTGTTGTTGATAATTACAACTGTTTACCTGAAGTGTGGGTTTAACTAACTTTCGTAAGGTGGTACCTGCAACTGCCGAAAGGACAATCTGAAATTGGTTGGCATTAATGTTTGCGAAATGTTGTCGGTTGGCGTAAACAAATCAAATGAGATACTAAAAAGTTGGAGGAAGTTTATATTATGGAATAGAGTTTCCATACATTTTAAATGTTGGCAGGTGTACTCAGTTTCTATAAACCCTAAAGAAAATAAACAACATTGATAACCTGATTACAATATGGCAAATTATTATCAGCTTACTGATGTGAAATTGGTCAGGTACCAATCATCCTGGAAAAATGCTCAATTTCATGAGAGCTTGAACAAAATAATATGAACATTTTCAAAACGTTGTCAGATGAAACCTTTACTCAAGTGTTTGAAGAAAAGCAAATGCAAGTACTTTCACACTTTTCTTGTTTTCTTGTTCACACATTTTTCGACTACCGGGCCGTGGTGTCATGTGATACGCCCCACCATCGATGATATTTGGTCGGCAAATCAAGCTTCTCAGTCAGCGGAAATCGACAAATGTTGACAGCCAACCGTCATATATTTGTTGTGTTTTGTCTGTTCAGGAAGGAATTTATAACGTCCATCTCCTTCAGTGTTTTGGGAAAACATCTACTCCTACCCCACTTCAAATAATTGTCACGTATATACACCTCGCACCCACAAACAAGCGCGCTGAGCTAAACCAAAGTGTCAACGCTTACCGTAGTGATGTAAAATTTCATAGTCAACGAGGTTAAGTGTATTATGCAATATCTGCATAAAAACATATGTTATATAATAACAATACAAATGAAATGTAATTTAGAGAGTTATTTAGTTTCGAGAACTTGTTATTATGGTCAACTTTGGCAATTATTTTAGTTATATAGTTATTGTAGTTATTTAGTTTCAGAACTTGTTATTATGGTCAACATAATTATTTTGTTCAATACATTACAAATTGTTAATACGGATTAACGGTGTAACTTCTTTTCCAGTCGTTCATATAAACTACTTTGAATATTAATATAACTTTTATATACCCTACAGCTTCCGTACGGCGGATTGTCTGGAAGAATAGATATCTTATGCGTACATTTTAGTACATATAGGTATGTATCTACATGTATTACAGGCTAATTATGCACAATTCTCCCACGACAACGTACAGTACATTTTGCGCTGATTCCAACCAAAAGTGATCATCTATATCTAGATCTGTAACTATAATGTTGGTGAATATCATCAAGTCAAATTTACTCAAGTCTATTCAAATCACAAGTAATTTTGTCCAAGTCACGTCAAGTCCCAAGTCACAAAAATTGGCGTCTCGAGGTCGGACTCGAGGTCAGTCATGACTTGAGTCAACAATACTGACTTGTTGCATTTCATGTTATTGTTTGATGAGACAATTGAACACTGTTGTGTAACCACAATGACCTACATTACTGTAAGAACATGTTGCCCTGTAGAACAATAGGGTTTGCGTCAATATCAAAATATATAAATACAAGCTTGGTGTGAGGCTTCATTCATGAAGAGCCCGGCGTTTCACAGATGTACGTAAACAAAGACATATAGGATAGATACAACTATACTGAAACCTTGTATCGTCCTTCAGTGTTTCATAGAACACTGTAATGTGAGCAAGGGTCATACTCAGAAACATATGGTAAATGTACATGCGACATTGTTACATACCCCTGCCCACACCCCTGGATCCCGTCATTGATTTGAGTTCTTTAGACAAAGGCTCTATGTATAATAGGAAATGTATTATGGTGTGCTTCTTTATATCCATCATAAGTTATACAATTTACATCAATTATGCATACACAAATTATATAAGATGATCTCAACAGTTGCCAATAGACTTGATATATTGCAATGGTTCAGGTTTCAAATATTATCGTTCTCATTCATTGTCATTTAGTAAAAGGAATAATAAATGACTAGTGGTCTAGTGAATGTTGTTGTGAATGGTTCAATCCCGACCTGGCTTGGTAAGACTCTTAACCATAATAATTGCTTTGTCCTTGGGACGTAAGCTATGGGCCCGTGTTATTATAATGCAACATTCTGGAATGAGTAAAATACCCAAACAGGGCAATAATGCTCATGCGCCATGCGTCAAACTTGACGGATACCGGTGCAATATAATTATCCGGTATTATTATTACAAATCAATATTACGAGTTTCTAGATCATCAATCACACAAATACTTTAAAACTTGTTTCCAGAAGGCACGTGTAGGCCACGGGCGTAAATCCTGGGGATGGGGAATATATCCCCACACACACTTTTGGACGTAGGATGGTCAATAGGATTTACAAACAAGATCATCAAATCACCAAAAAGCCTTTTAAAACGTATCTCCAAATGCTTACGTGCAGGTTATCATTTGCAGGGAACAACCATGCATCTCATCATCACATCCATCGTGAAATCAATTACATGTGCTTGTCAATGTTAACCTTATTAATCCTGTCAGGTTGATGCAAATAAACTCTGGTGTGATCAAGGAGTTGCATGGTGCATGTTGGTAAAAATAGTTAAATATATATATATAATATATTATATATTATATTATTAATAGTGTGTGTGGTTTGCCCCAATTCTTTATTTATTTAAAAATAGGTCCCATTTGAGGCTGCAGGATATAAAATGTTCAAGTATTGACAGGCCCCAAGAAAGTGGTGCACCCCTAGATACTTTAAAAATGGGACCCTGTGTTACGCCACTGGTACATACAATTTGTATAGCAGGATTTAAGAACGCTTATAATGCATTGTTCTTCTTCACAATGTCTGTGAAATAAATTAGCATATCCCGCATATTGGACAAGACTGTTGGGTATATTACAATTTGAAAATTTGTCTTTCGTCATGATTCGTGATGATCAACCCCGAAAAATTGCCCTTTTGAATAATCGTTAATGCATAACTACATGTATAATAAGTGCAAATATTATAGGAGCCACAATGTCTTACAATGGATTTGTATAATAATATCTCCAGAACGCTCAAATTTTCTGACTGTTAATATATATTCCTTAAGTGCCCATCGTGCCAGGAAATAAACCATGCATGAATTTTGAAAAGGTCGAATGGAAATTCCACTATTAATAGTATAGTTCACACTAGATGTTTAATACTGTAATACATTCAATAATTATACGTGTTTGGGGTTAATTGTCAACTTCAAATGCTGATCTTAACAAAATGGACATCATTACGTCAAATACCAGATTTTGATCCATTATTAATTTGGTTGACATGTTTAAGAGATAAAATAACTAAATAATATGTTTGCCATTCAGTGACAACTGAAGAATAGACTACCGTGTCTCTTTCAAGTCCAAAATATTCATAAAGCGTTCAGTATGCACCACAAAGTGTTCAGAGTGAAAACAAATTGGCTTCCTGTAATTATCGTGACCCTACGCTGTGGCTACGCTCTCGCAAAGAGGCGAAAGTAATGTCAATAATTGTCTCCTCCATTTTGGATGGCCCATAACAAATTGTGACCCAATAATTATGTAGGAATACCCAAAATCCTGAAAGTACGTTTTTCTTGCAACCCCTAAAACGCAAAAGATGTTGTCATAAAGAGCTCTGAATGCGCTACTGAGCATCTTGAAATAAATCCGGTGTCTATTAAGGCGGTCCCTTACAATCGTTTGTCGGTTGGGTTGGGAAATTAAAAGTGAGGGACTACTCACATCTGCATGTAAGCCAAATACTACCTAAACGTAGTCCTGAAACGAATCATATTGAATTACAGTACAAAAGTCAAAACATTTCCGTGGTAAGCAGGCCCAGACTCTTCGCCTTTATAAAATAGCCCCATCCAGCACATTTAGCCCCTATTCCGGTGGATAAAGAGGGCGCATAGTGCATGCCTCTCCTCTCCTTCCCTCCACCGGTTCGAGCTAGACATGTTGGTATAAATCCAAATAAATCCAAATAAATCCAAAAAAGTCCAAATAAATCCATCGTCCGAGTCCACTAAACTATTTAATACACTATTACTAACTATTGCATATCATCTACACATACATTACTAATGTTCATTATATTATCTTAGATATTTAGAATTATTACATCGTTCAAGGTTATATAAATACTTCGTCTACATTTGTCATTAATCTTGAAGACGAACATTCGCGGGACAATGAATGACAAAGGGAGCATTGAATGACATGGTTTCTATTTTGACCTGAGAGAAAGCAAAACTGGAATTGTTTTTAAGTGCAGTTCGCAGTGTTTTATTCTTAACCATTTTAAAGCTTTTTAAGAACGTTTTTCTTAATATATGGTTAAATAACAAAATCACATAATAACATTAAACACAAAGCAATCTAATCTAATTTGTATGATTTTTGGCTGTACATGCTGTATAAATTACTGGACACGATTAATACATTATCAGTAAAGTAGTAAGGTTTGCTTTGAATGTTGTTTATGAATTTAATTTAAGCTAGACTTGTCATTTTGAAACCACCACATACTTGCTGTTCTGATTTTGATAAGTCTATACCATCCGTTAAAGCGGGTATATCGTCACGACCAAAGCAGGCTGAACCTGGTGATTGAAAATAATACCCCACGACCACGCGCTGGCCTAGATAACAGGGCGCAGATACATTTAAGCATCCCACGTGATTACGTTTTGTCCAATCAGATTGTCTAAACTATCTTGGATATTACGAATTAGAAATATATCCAGGGGCAGACGTACACGGCTTTTGATCTCGGCGATACGGATGACGTAACACCATTACGCCAATGAAACATGCGATACGCTGCCCTGTGAGGAAACATGCACAGGCAATGGGCGCAGGTTCGGGTAATGTAACGACGCGGGCGACAGCCACAGCATGGCAGAAAGATCGGGACATGCGCGAAGCTTCTCCAAACTCAGATTGCAAAATGGCAGCAGATAACCTTATGTCTTAGACCTAGGCATATGTAAAATATATATATAATAATAAATGCACAAATTGTATATTTTGATCATTTCAACAAGAAACTTGAGCCTATTCAATCTTTGAAATGTTTCCGAAATAAAAGAAGAAATAAACAAATCCGATGAGGCCGAAAAAAAGTCTTTGGTTTCTGGTCTCTGTGCGCATCGCCTCAGACCCGCGCGTTGGCATTATTATTATTTTATTTATGTTTTTTTTCTTTGCTATAAAACGGGGGTCAATTGCAGCAAAAGTTTTAATAAATGTGTGATAAGAATCAATGAGGTTTATACACAAATTAACATGTTAAGGATTCAGTTGATGTTGTTTTTGGTACAATGTGCAGTTACTAGATCATCAAATCACCAAAGACTTTAAACTTTAAAACTTGTTTGCAGAAAGGCTACGTGTAGGCAATCATTGCAAGGAGTGACCCATGCATAATCATCACACCCATCGTGTAGACACTGGCGTAAATCCTGGGGATGGGAATATATCCCCCACACACACTTTTGGACTGGGTGATGGTCAATAGGATTTTGAAACAAGTTCCTAGATCATCAAATCACAAAGCCTTTAAAACGCATCTCCAGAAAGGCTTACGTGCAGGTTATCGTTGCAGGGAGTAACCATGCATCCTCATCATCACATCCATCATGGAATCAATTACATGTGCGTGTCAATGTTAACCTTATTAATCTCTGTCGTGATGATACAAATGTACGGTGCATCCCACACACGGCCTGGCTGTGCAGTACGCGATCCCACTAATCTTAACTGTACCCCACCCCCAACTTGTTACATGTGGTGATTGTCCGCAAATATTTGTGAAAAGTATAAATTTGCAATATCATAATGTCAATAAATCTACGATCGTAATGAAGTTGATGTTGGTAAAACTGCTTCTATGAATGAGTTTACTCTCTTTGAATCAAGATGTACATTCAAGAAAACTGTGAAAGTTTGCAGCTTATTCCGTTATGTCATTAACAAGAAAATAATAATAAAAAAGACATTCAGATTGTATTCATTCTTACAAGGAAAGAGTACTCTTTGGTAAATTCCAAAGGTAAATTATTTCACTCAAGATCGCTGTCTCCTAGGCCGTGCCTTACGGGGATGCCAGCTCGACTGACGCGCTGGCACAGACCACAAACTCCCGACCCTCATTTATGTAGACCCACAACAATTTACCAATTGACCTCTCTACTTTTTACACATTCATGCCATAAAATAATGATAATACTAACAAATAGGGAAATGACGCATATTTAGTATCATTCAATGTGTATGTTCATGTACATGTGCATATCAGTGGCGTAACTATGGGGGTGCACGGGGGCGAGTATTTTACCCCAATATTTTCCCCTCCCACATTCAAGAATTTTGCAAAAATAGGTCCCATTTGAGGCTGCAAGATATAAAATGTTCAAGTATTGACATGCGCTCTAGAAAAAGTGGTCCACCCCTTGTGCCCCCTGAAACTTAGTTCCCTGTTTACGCCACTGGTACATACAATTATTTGTAATTTAAAGCTATTCATAGCAAGATTTAGAAGCGAGTATGCTTATAATGCATTGTGTCTTCCTTCACAATATATTGTGAAATAAATTAACACATCCCGCGTATTGGACAAGACTGTTAATTATGAACCACAGTTTGAACATTTTGTTCAATTTTAGAATTTTGTTGACATGTTTTAGAGATAATATAACTAAATAATATGAGCCTATTTGCCTTTCCTGACGACTGAATAGTAGACTACCGTTTCTCTTGCAACACCAACAATATTCATATAGCTTTCAGTATGTACCACAAAGTGTTCAGAGTGAAAACATGTAATTTTCGTAACCATGCGCTGTGGCTACGCTCTCACAAAGGCGTGTACCTACAATGTTGAGCAGACGCGTTGGGACACTGGAACCAGAATCGACCATTTCCCCGTCCATAGGCGTCGATCGGCTTTGTATTAAAGGGATTTGTTTGCCCGATTTGTGAAGGCTCCCTTAGCCACCATACTTTGTGTATGGAAAATCTGGTCTGGTTCTAATTCTTGCGTATTCATACACCTATCATATTTCACAGGTTGGCAAAAAAAATTAATTATAAAATTAAGCCGACCTGTTTTCCTAACTATTTTTGGGATTCCCTCACGCAAAAATCAACAATATTGGGTGTTCAAGGTCCAATAGAATTTCCACTTTTTGATCAAAATAGATTGTTGATATTGTAAGATTTTTTTTAGGTATGTTGTCGCTTTCAAACTCTGAACTGGACAATACTTAGTCATGGGAATCAAATATGGCTATCATTACGTTTAAATGCAAAACTTATATTTTGTCCCAAAAGCCTCATTTTTTAACGGTTTTCAGAATTTGTTTGTTCATTATATAAATTTATGTCATCAATAATACCATGGATATTATTATACCTGCCTTTATTGTACTTTTGATAAAAAAAATAGGTCAAATATATTTTTTAAATCATGTTTTTGGAACAAAATGACACTAAATGTTACTTATAGCCCTCTACTGGTGACGTCACATTGTTGTTTGTATTGAAGACAACATTTGTGGCAAATTTCATGGCCAACGGATACAAATGAAACCGTTATGAGAACGATAAAAAGCCCAGGCTTGATAGGGTTAGCCTAAGTAGGCTAGATCTTTTATATTTGAGTTTGCCCTTACACCGACTTTAATCTGTCCATAAGTATTATGCATTCGTGTAAGGTCAACTATATTATGAACTATATCATGAACTGTATTATGCATGCACTAACTGAATAGAAACATTTAGTCCTTCATGGTAATACATAATATACACTTGTAGATGTGCGTGTACATGTACTACGTACACGTACATTAGGTTGTCGACTAGGTTGCGAAATTAAAAGATGAGGGCCTACGCACATCTGCATCATAAGCCATAATACTTCCCAAACGTGGACCTGGAAATGAATTATATTGAATTAGAGAGCGCCTAGAATCGAAACATTTCTGGGACACTTATGCGGGACCAAGACTCCCCGCTGTGAATAGCTCCATCCAGCATTTGACCCCTAGAATTGGGTGCGAAAAGAGGGCGCATAGCCCACTTTTAAGTAGTGATCGAAGCCCACGTTGTGATACACTCGATTATTGACATAGTAGCCCAAGGTTTATGAAATATAATTTAATAGGATTTACTATAAAAAAATTAATAAATTAAAAAAATTAAATAAATAAATAAAAACCTTCACAAATTAAATTTAGTACTGGGTCAGAAAAGGCATTGCAGGTTTACTTTCTCTGATGCTAAACAAATTTAATGCATCAATAAACGGAATAAATTCAAATTAAACAAATACAATTTTTAAAATAAAAACACTGGACATATTTCTTTCATACTGAGAATCGTTTATCCAAAAGCTGTTTTCCGTTCTGGTTATTTTTACTCCTCTGTTACACAGGTTGTTAATACATTACCAATGTGCCCATGTCACATTTGTATAAAATTTCAAAACACTTTGTCTGATCACGCAAAAAAATTCTGAATTTTTCTAACTATTCTTTAGGACCCCCTCACGCGAAAATAAACGATAATGGCAACCGTTTATTTTGAACGGGTCCAATACCAATTAACATTTTTGTTACAAAATAATAGATTTGAGATATTGTAAAACATTTATCACGTGGTTTCTTTTAGGTATGTTGTCAACTCTCAAACTCTGAAAAGGAAAATATTGAGCCATGTGACCACTTCCAATGTATTCTTGGAATCTAATATGGCCGTCATTACGATTAAATGCAATAATTTAAATGTTTTTCCAAAAATTGTTAAAGGTTTTTCAGAATGTTTTATGTCATCAATAGTACCCGTGGATATGATTAAATCTGCCTTTATTGTACCTTTGGTAAATGAAACCCCAGCATTGGGTCAAATTTAAAAATAATTATGTTATTGAAACAAAATTGCCCAAATGTAGCGCCCACTACCGGTGATCTAAGTGACGTCACATTGTTGATTGTATTGAAGACAACATTAATTTTTGTGCAATTAAGTTATGAGAACGAACGTTTGATAGGGTTAATTTGTCCTTACACTGAATTTGCCCTTACACTGATATACTAATGCACTAATAATCTGTCCTATTTTAACAAGTATTATACGTGTCTTCGTGTAGAGTCATTATAGTCTCCTGATCTTTGTATGAACTGTATTATGCATGCACTGACTGAATAGAACCATTTGGTCCTCCATAGTAATACATAATATACACATCTAGATGTGTGTGGACTATCATATATGTACATACACATTGAATAATTATAACATTCTTAGCACTGTACAAAAGTGAGTAGCGTATACACATTATGCAGTGAAATCGTCAGTGATGTACTTAATATGTATGAGTAAATATCGTTATGAATAATGTATGAAGAAACTCAAGTCATCGAATAATAATAATAATAATAATAATAATAATAATAATAATAATAATAATAATAATAATAATAATAATAATAATAATAATAATAATAATAATAATAATAATGTGTGTGGATTTATATAGCGCATGTATCCACCAACTAAGTGGTGCTCAAGGCGCATTATATTATTATCCCTGCTCATAAGGCTCATAAGGCTCATAAATCATTCCTGAAACCATCTCAGCTCCTGGGAGTATATACAGCTCAATTGCTGCCATTTCTAGCGCATATAGAGCAAACCAACTCTGCCTTCACAGGTACCCATTTAACCCCTGGGTGGAGAGAAGCAATTATGATTAAGTGTCTTGCTCAAGGACACAAGTGTGTGATTGGCTGAAATGGAGCATATAGAATGACTATCTAATTTAGAGCAAAAACATCCCTGATTGGGCGAATCAAAGGGGCGATATTTACTCACAATCGATTAAATTGCAAAATTAAATATGAAGGCCTACTCACATCTGCATCATAAGCCAGAATACTTCCCAAACGTGGTCCTGATAACGAATCATATTGAATCAGAGGGCGCCTAGAATTTTTATTCCAGGACCCTTATATACGGACCCAAGACTCCCTGCCGTGAATAGCCCCCACCCAGCATTTGACCCGTAGAATTGGGTTCTACAAATTAAATTTAGTACTAAGTCGGAAAGGCACTGCATGTTTACTTTCCTAATGCTAACCAAAAGTAATGCATTAATAAACGAAATTCAAATTAAACAAAGAAAATGATAATAATAAAACATTCGGCTTATTTCTTTCGTATTGAGAATCGTTTAGCCGAAAAGGGTGTTTTCCGTCTTGCTTAGTTCTGCTCCTCTGATACACTTTGTAAACAGAAATTCATTCAAATTCACAAGAGCCATATTTCTTGCTATAATAAATGATATTACAGCCTTTCGTATGTTTCATTGAATGTCATATTATATGGGCTGCATTATTTACACGATCATGAAAATGATAATGACAACTAGAATATGCACTCATGTTTTACTGCGGTCCATAATATTGTAAACAGAAATTAATTTAAATTCAAATAAAATAAAATAAAAAATATTTTTTTAAATCTAAAAATTAAATTTAGTACTTTTAAGTAGTGATCGAAGCCCATGTGTTTAGCCCAAGGTTTATGAAATTTAATTTAATAGGATTTTAAAAAATTATAAATAAAATTAAAAAAACAATATTTTAAAAATCTACAAATTAAATTTAGTACTAATTCAGAAAGGCATTGCAGGTTTATTTTCTCTGATGCTAAACAAAGTAATGCATCAATAACCGAAATAAAATCAAATTAAACAAATACAATTTTAAAAAATAACAACTTTCGACATAATTATTTCTTTCGTACTGAGAATCGTTTATCTAAAAAAAGTTGATTTCCATCTTGCTTATTTCTGCTCCTCTGATGCACAGGTTGTTCCTACTTTGTAAACAGAAATTCAAATTCACAGGTGCCATATTTCTTGCTAATGATATTACAGCCTTTCGTATGTTTCATTGAATGTCATATTATATGGGATGTATTATGTACACGATCATGAAAATATAGAACTAGAATATGCACTCATGAGTAAATCCAAAATTTTTTATGTTTTACTGCGGTCTCTCGTGCGCCATCTGACTTGAAGGCAGTGAGCCTCAAAACTCTAAGAAAATCAAACATAACGGTTGTGTGGTAAGAGTGGGTGGAATTGCATAGAAGTGTCCAGAGTGCATGTCTACATAGCAAATGCTGAAAATTGGCTAGAACACGCGGCTTGTTTTTCAATGTCTGTCGAGGTGGTTACGGTAGCTGGTTTGGACTGAAGGCCTCTCTGACTCGATAAGTCAGTGCTTTAGGATGAATTGGATCTTATTTTAAAGGTTTCTTTCAATATGTTTGTTAGCCTACAATCAGTTAGTGGCATATAGACTATTACTGATCACATTATACTGTGATATGTTCGAATATTAATAGATAGCCTACGTTTTTTTATCGCGATATTATTTTAAAATATACAGCCTATTTTGTGATGTATATCTCAAGATTGTGTAATCAGATACTTGTCCGAGTAGAATCAGATACTTGTCCGAGTCCAAACAAATCCACCGTCTGAGTACATTAAACTGTTTAATAGACTTGGTTTCTCCATCAATGAGCAATATCCATGTATGTAATCAACAAAATAATATGTTTAAACTTGGGAAACTATTCATTAACATAAACACCCTCCTTCGTCACCATGATGACACTGTTCATCACAGTGTTTATACTCTTCCTGAGTGGAGTCCGTAGCGTGATATAAATGTACAAGCAAAGTTAATATGATCGATATCAAGTTGCGCGATCTTTACGACCGCTTTTGGACGTGGTCACGGGCGATAAGGACCTCGGCTCGACAAAGACCAAACTTCAAACTGTTGCACCGGATTTGTCTCGTAAGAGCAGCAATGATGTCGCTCATCTCCGTGGGTCTAGAAATAAGTCTCCATCCCATCCCTCCCCGTGCATCAGCAAGCAGCCCCATTTCAATGACAGTACAAAAGTTGCAAGTTAGCAGTGATCAATGAGATACACGATTTCTTTTCTATAACTAATGTGTACTTTTCCAAACTGAAATTGCAAAATAACCTTGAGTAATATATATCTTAGACCTCAGCATGTGTAAAAAAATAAATCTACGAAAAATGCATGTTTTTGATGATTTCAACAAGAACGTACTCAACCTTTGGTAAATATACTTAAATAAACACCAATTATTTCCACAATGTTATGAAGCATGATCCATGTTGTATGCCTTGTAAATAGTAATAATAATTGCCCACTTACCTTGAAACTGTTGATATTCTGCCTCGATAATATCCAAGAGTTAAGATGTGAGATGTTTATCCTACTATTTTTGTTTTAGACTATCCCTCATCAACGTCAGATAGTTTATTGTCTGTCGATAATATCCAAGAGTTCAAATGTGAGATGTTTTTCCTATATGTGAAATGTTTTTCCTATATGTGAGATGTTTTTACAATATTTCCGTTTTAGAGATTATCCCGTATATCCTGTAGTGATGTGGATTTACCGCGTTGATGGAGTATAACAATCCAGATCCAGATCCAGATAAACGACAGATCTAGTTTATTGTCCGTCCATAATATCCAAGAGTAAAGATGTGAGATATTTTTTTCTTCCTATTTCCGTTCAAAATGCTAATGGAAAACGATCACAATGAAATTAAAACTCTACGTCGATACCTAATGCCCCAGTCACATTTGCCCTACGGCTAGGATACGGCAGCCGTAGACCCCCAAAATGGAGAGATACCTGCGGCGGCCGCAGAGGATTTGCGGGGGCCTCAGGGTGGCCAGGGCGTATCCCTATCTTTTACGGACCGTAGGGGTCGCCGTGAGATTATAGCGCCGCGTTATAACTTTTTTCTTTTCCAGGTTCGCCGTAGCAATTAGACACGCCGTAGGCGGTTCCACGTCGACCATACGTTGTCCGTACGGTGGCCTTGCATTTGCCGTACGCTTGCCCTAGGGTGTTATGACTTTTGTGGACCCCCAAAATATTGCGGCGGCCGCAGGAATCCCACGGCCACCATAGGGCAGCCTCAAGGCGGCCCTACATTGCCAGCACGGTCGCCGTAGGGTCTCCTGCGGCGACCGTGCGGCGACGTGGGTCTGCCTTGCTATTTGTCAAAACCCTACGGCCGCCGCAGCGTCGCCTTGAGGCAACCGTGCGTCATCACTTCAAAGGCCGTACGGCAGCCGCAGGTTTTCTGTCTCCAAAAATTATAAATACGCCGTGCGGCTACCTTTACATATGTGACTGCTAGTGTATGACACCGTGGGAATGCTGCGGCGGCCCGATAATTGCTACTGGCCGTAGATATTATAGACCCTACGGCCGCCTTGGCAAATGTGACTGGGGCATTAAATGCCGTGCCCCACCAACACATTATTATAATAGGCTGACGTCACAAGTCATTTATAATTTGTGGAACTATTATATATTTTCTCCCGTTTCATGTACTTCCGGAGTTCATGACATTGAAAGCGCTGCATCTCTGGAGGCTGAATGTAGATGGAAGGAGTTGGAGCTAGCGGGCATCATTGACACCGGAATCGCAAACATAGAAACAATTTTGAAATTGTCTCCGCTTTTGTTTTGGTAATTGTTTATGTAGGCCTATTGTGTTATTAAATGCAGCTGTTTTACGTCAAGTGTAGATTTAACTTCAAACCGTCTGTTCCGTGAGCGGTACTACACAACTTTGCCGAAGGACAATCTGAAATTATGTGTGCTTCGGGTTTGGGTTTTAACCGAGGACTTATATAAGAAAATAGAATAATGGGTCCTCGGTTGGCGATTAATGTTTGCAAATGTCCTCGGTTGAAAACGTGAACAAATCAAATGAGGATGCCTTCAAATCGTCACCGTTTTCACGAAGTGACGAATCAGCCCACACATAATAATAATAATAATAATAATAATAATGTGTGGACTTATATAGCGCACGTATCCACCAACTAAGTGGTGCTCAAGGCGCATTCTTTTACGTGCATTACACAACACACGGGACCTACGGCTTTACGTCCCATCCGAAAGACGAAGCAATTATGGTTAAGTACCTTGCTCAAGGACACAAGTGTCACGACCGCGGCTCGAACCCACACCCTGGTGCTGGCAACACCAGAACTTGAGTTCGGTGCGCTAGACCGCTCGGCCACGACACTCCACACAGCTGCAAATCCATGTTTTGAGATAATCGCACATGCAGTTGAACTGTTTTTGAAATCGCAATTTCAAAGACTTTTCAGCATTAATTATTTTAGATTTTGCTTCCTACTTAAAGCTAATAACTTTAATTACAAAGAAATGTCGGTATCTTTATCATAGAGATTGTAATTAATGGGGAATTACTTTCCAAACATATTCGTCATTTCGTGAAAACGCAAAAATGTTGGAGGGGGATCAATTAAGTTCCATATTATGGAATGGAAGTTTCCATACATTTTAGAAAATACATTCGGCAATTAACACTCATTTTCACTATAAACCTAAAGAAAATAAACAGCGTTGATAATAACCTGATTACAATATGACAGAATTATTATCAGAAAGCTTACTTGATGTGAAATTGGTCAAGGTACCAGTCATCCTGGAAAGAACTGATCGATTTCATCAGGGAAAACAAGAACAAAATAATATGAACATTTTTCAAAACGTTGCCAGATGGAAATTCTTTACTCCAAGTGTGAAGAAAAAAATGCAAATGCTTTTCACACATTTTCTCTTACTTCTACCAAGGCCGTCACCCCACCCATACCGATTTTTAGTCGGTAAATCTCAGTCGGCACAATCGAGGCTCCGTCGGTAAATAAACTAACAAATCAAGCTATCGAAGTAGGCTTGTATTTTTGTTGTGTTATATGTGTTAATTTCAGGAAGGAATTTGTAACGCCCCTCTCATTCAGTGTTATTATTCGTGCCCCACTTCAAATAATTGTCACCCCTCCGCCCCCACCCACAAGCAAGCGCGCTGAGCTAAAAAAAAATGCCCAACGCTTGCCTTGGTGATGTAAGGAAAATTTGATAATTAAGCAGGTTAAAATTGCCTTATTATGCAATATCTGCACTTAAAAAACATATGTACCCTTAAGACATTAATACAGAAATGAAATGTGAATTCAGATAGTTATCTAGCTTCAGTGAACTTATAATTATGGTCAACTTGTAATTATTTTTGTTCAATACATTACAAATTGTTAATACGGTTTAACAGTGTCATTATAACCTCTTTTCCAATCGTTCATATAAACTACTTTGAATGTTAATGTAGCATTTTATCCATAATACCCCATCAGCTTCCATTACGGCGGATTGTATGGAAGAATAGATATGTATGCGTACATTTTACAGTACACATACAGGGTATGTAGTCTACATGTATTACATGCTAATTATACACAATTCTCCACGACAACGTACAGTACATTTTGCCGTGATTCCAACCAAAAAGTGATCATCTATATCTAGATCTGTAACTATATGTTGGTGAATATCATCAAGTCAAATTTACTCAAGTCAATTCAAGTCGCAAGTCACAACAATTGGCGACTCGAGTCTGACATTTTGTATGCATTATATAGTATTGTTTTGATGAGACCTAATTGTTCTGTTGCTGTATATACAATGACCTATATTACTGTAAGAACATATTGCCCTGTAGAGCAATGATGTTTGCGTCAATATCAAAATACTATAGGCTAGGCCTACTTGCAGAAGCTTCATTCATAAAGAGCCCGGCGTTTCACAGATGTACGTAAACAAATACATGTTGTAGGATACATACAACTGTACTGAAACCTTGTATCGTCCTTCCAGTGTTTCAAAGAATAATGTAATGTGAGCAAGGTCATACTCAGAAGCATATGGTAAATGTACATGCACGACGTGTGCACATGCCCCCATTTGCCCCGCCCCTGGATCCGTCATTGAATGTGAGATCTCTGGACAAAGGATCTATGTATAATAGGAAATGTATTAATAATTATTGCTTCTTTATATCCATCATAAAGTTATACAATTTACATCAATTATGCATACACAAAGTATATAAGATGATCTCAACAGGTGCCAATAGGAACTTCATTATATATTGCAATGGTTCAGAGTTTTTAAACCTACTATCTGTAACCGAGTTGGTGAGGTTACGCGGGATGGTGACAACGAAAAGAGTCAGAGATTATATTTCTTTACAAGTAATTTATTCGGCGTGGTGTGGATGAAATTTACAGTATTTACACTTTACAAAACGACAGTCACTAATAATATATGGCTTTCGGCGCAGTTGTAGTTTCTCTACATATGCCTCATGGAGACTGACGGCTTACCGACTGAAGATAGGGGCCTAATAAACGCAGCCCGTCAATATCAATAATTAAACTGCAAAACTCTCCAAAGGAGTAAGGTGTGGCTTCAAGGATGGCAAGAAGTCAAATGCGCTATACCCTACTTGCTTACTCTCCAGGAAAAATGTCTAGGAATCTCCGGAATGTTCACGCCCATGTGCACCTACAGCCATATGAGGTGCATTTAAACGTCCGCCTTATGCAAATTATGCAGTTAAAGAACGCTAGCGGGCGCAAAGTGATCAACGCTGACTGGCGCTGTATCAACACAACATAAACATTATTGATGAAATTTGCTGAAACTGTGGAAATCAATAAATATAATAAATGAGCTCATCCTTCAAAGGTATCTATTTTAGTAGATTAAGTTCAGGCAGATTTTGATGTATAAAAGTAAGGTATATCAATTGTAATTTGTAACGTAATTTACATTAATCTAAGATTTGAGAACAGCATAGTTTTGTAAATTTAGCATAACAATATTTTTTTCTCAGATAAATAATCTGGAGAATTGACACATGTACAAACTTTATAAAAAGGATACTTTTTAATATACTGAGGTACTGCGTCAGGGCCTAAAGTACAAACGCTGTTTTGTCTAATTACCATTAAAGGAAATGTATAATATTGATAATTATAGCAGATTACCAAATTGAAGAATTATTATCTATAAGTTTACTTGGTGTAAAGTTGGTTGAATTATCGGTCATATTGAGAAATTATTGTCTAAAGTATCTTACAAAAGAAATGTTGAATTAACAAAAAGTTTGCTGCCCAGTAATAGTTTTTTTGAAAAATATCCACACATAAACAAATTAAGGGTTTGACTTAATCTTTAAAGGAATTTGCGAATTGCTTAATATTACGACTGAATTTTGTCACACCGATTGGTTCATTGAAAATCATAGAAACAAATAAGATTTATCGGAAGCATTTAGCTTTTAGATATCTTTCTTTAAAGGTAGTGTTTTACAGTGTTAACATCTGTATAAGAACTTTTCATACAGAATTCAGGGTTTATAACATTGTCGTAGATTGATTTTCCCACCATATTCTGCAGGTGAAAGCACGGACGGAACGGTTGTGTCTTCTGCACCTTATGCCTCATCTCCCCGCCCTACAATCTTCTCTACAACGGCGATCCACTTGCTGCTCTCCCAAGATCATTAACCGCTGCGCCACAGATGATATGCATCTCTGCTAATGCCGTGTCGGTTAAGGTAATACCTGCTAACTGCTTGCTCGTATTGCTTGTAATTTTGATTACGTCTGTACATGTACTGATTCTCTCTCCCCATAATCAGCAGAAGTCATTTAATGTACATGCCATAATGGCTACTGATGGGAAAACACTTTGGTCCCCAGTCAAAAAAATGTCTGAAGGGGAAATGATGACACAGATAAAGAAATTACAAGATCAACTTAAAGCAACCACTATAGAGTCTAAACCCAAACCGAATCCAGCATTCTTACTTATGCCTAGTCAGAAAAAGCTAGCATCATACTCTGGTTTACCCGAGGCTTTATTGAAACTAGAAGATTGGATTTGTGACGTTAAGGCAACAATTAGGTCTCGCCCATTGTCTGAGGAAGATAAAGTTGATTTTGTCTTCCAACATTTGACTGGACCAGCTAGAGAAGAAGTTAAATTTAGACCTAGAAAAAGTGTTGAAGATGTTTTTGGTATTCTTAGAGAAGTTTTTGGTGATCAGGGATCTTCAGTTCACTTTCAACGATCTTTCTTCGAAAGAAAACAAACATCCGGGATTTCTCTCACGCACTTTTAGATCTTTTTTATAGGGCTAGCAGAAAATCACCCCACCTTACTACCCACAAAGAACAGGTTTTATGTGACCAATTTGCAGATGGTGTCTCAGACAGTCTTTTGAGAAAAAAAAATAAGGAAGAGAGTGAAAGATACCCCTACAATTGAATTATTTACACTCAGATCCGAAGCCATAGATTGGGCTGATGAGATGACTAATACACCTTTCACTAAGCCAAAAGCCAACATCCAATCAGCTCCAACTGAATTATTTACACTAAGATCCTGCCGACTACATTTTTTTGTGTAACCGAGTTGGTGAGGTTGCGCAGGATGGTGACAACGAAAAGAGTCGGAGATTATATTTCTTTACAAGTTATTTATTCGTCGTGGTGTGGATGAAATTTACAGTATTTACACTTTACAAAACGACAGTCACTAATAATATATGGCTTTCGGCGCAGTTGTAGTTCCTCTACCTATGCCTCACGGAGACTGACGGCTTACCGACTGAAGATAGGGGCCTAATAAACGCAGCCCGTCAATATCAATAATTAAACTGCAAAACTCTCCAAAGGAGTAAGGTGTGGCTTCAAGGATGGCAAGAAGTCAAATGCGCTATACCCTACTTGCTTACTCTCCAGGAAAAATGTCTAGGAATCTCCGGAATGTTCACGCCCATGTGCCTACAGCCGTTAAGAGCAGCATTTAAATCGTCCGCCTTATGCAAATTATGCACTTAAAGAACGCTAGCGGGCGCATAGTGATCAACGCTAGCGGCGCTGTTCAACTTACTTCGCCTTCTGTGCAGTACAAGTTGCAAGCTTTTATATACAAAGAAAATAAACAAGGTAAACATTAGGTGTATTATACAGGGGCCTGGCAGCGTAGTTAGTCTGGCTGGTCACATATCGTTCACATTCATTGTCATTTAGTAAAAGGAGTGTCGTGGCCTCGTGGTCCAGTGAATGTTGTGAATGGGGGTTCGAATCCCGACCTGGCTTGAGTAAGACTCTTAACCATAATAATTGCTTCGTCCTTCAGATTGGACGTAAAGCTGTAGGTCCCGTGTGTTGTGTAATGCAACATTCTGGAATGGCGGTAAAATACGCCGAACAGGGGCAATAATGCTCATGCGCCATGTGCGTCAAACTTGACGGATACCGGTGCAATATAAGTGTCCATTATTGTTATTACAAATCAATATTACGAGTTACTAGATCATCAAATCACCTAAAGCCTATAGGCTACGTATAGGCAATCATTGCAAGGAGTGACCCATGCATAATCATCAAACCCATTGTGGGATCAATTACATGTGTGTATCAATGTTAACCTTATTAAGTTTTTAAGATTTGTTTTATTTTGTTTGAGAAAATCATTAACTCCACAAGTTATAAACACAAAAACGTCAATGCAACATGTTAAAAAACGTTTCAAAAGTGGGGGGAAGGAATCGGGACTTTTTCGAAGGGGGATAGGGAGGCAGGTCCCTTGTCCTCTCTTCCACCGCCAGTGGTTTGTTAACGCAGCTTTGCTTATATAATTATATTATCGATCAAATTCCACTTGCGTCTAAATCTTCGCCCTATCCTCCTCCGTGTCTCACGAGGTGCCAACTAGACCGACAATCCTACCATCGTTTACAATATTATATGAATAAACGATTTACGAAACGTGTTACTAGATCATCAAATCACCAAAAGCCTTTAAAACGTATCTCCAGAAAGGCTTACGTGCAGGTTATCATTGCAGGGAGTAACCATGTATCTCATCATTACATCCATCATGGAATCAATTACATGTGCGTGTCAATGTTAACCTTATTAATCTCTGTCATGATGATACAAATGTACGGTGCATCCACACATAACCCACGCGGCAGGATCAGGCCGCAAGATATCCCACCGTTCCCGGTACCCGATCAGCTGTCTCCCGGAGAGCCATACGTGCGTACTCGCTACCAAAATCATGAAACCGCAAATGCTTGCATGCCCCCCCCCCCTCAACTTGTTACATGTTCGGTGATTGTCCGCAAATATTTGTGAAAAGTATAATTTGCAATATCATGTAAAATTAAATGTCAATAAAGCTACGATCGTAATGAAGTTGATGTTGGTAAAACTGTTTCTATGAATGAGTTTACTCTCTTAGAATCAAGATGTACATTCAAGAAAACTGTATAAGTTTGCAGCTTATTCCGTTATGTCGTTATCAAGATAAGAATAACAAAAAGACATTCAGATTGTATTCATTCTTTCACGGAATTAAGGAAAGAGTACTATTTGGTAAATTCCAAAGGTAAATTATTTCACTCTGAAAGTGACAGCACAAAGAAATGCAAACTATTTCTGACAGCACCTCAAACAAAATTATTTGTAGTGAAAACTGATTTACCATCATTAGCTTTTCACCAAATAAGTTTCACATTAATTTCACCATTTTGTTATTTTTGAATTACCAATCCTATACCCTACATTTGGAAATACTATTCCTAAGATGTCTTATGTTAACTATCAATGTCTCCACTCTTCGCTCGTGCCCACTGCCTTTAAACCAATGTCAATACTAGGCCGTGTCTTACGGGGATGCCAGCTCGACTGACGCGCTGGCACAGACCACAAACTCCCGACCCTCATTTATGTAGACCCACAACAATTTACCAATTGACCTCTCTACTTTTACACATTCATGCCATAAAATAATAATAATACTAACAAATAGGGAAATTACGCATATTTAGTATCATTCAGTGTGTATGTTCATGTACATGTGCATATCAGTGGCTTAACCAACTATAGGGGTGCACAGGGCAAGGTATTTGCCCCAGGTTCCACCTCCCCACACCCAGAATTATAAAAAAAATAGGTCCTAATTTGAGGCTGCAGGATACAACATGTTCAAGTATTGACATGCCCCTCAAGAAAAAGAAAGTGGTGCACCCCCAGTGCACCCTGAAAATGGGACCCTGGTTACGCCACTGGTACATACAATTATTTTTAATTTAAAGCTATTCATAGCAGGATTTAAGTACGCTTATAATGCATTGTGTGTTCCTTCACAATATATTGTGAAATAAATTAGCATATCCCCGTGTAATGGACAAGACTGTTGGGTATGAACCACAGTTTGAACATTTTGTTAAATTTTTAATTTGGTTGACATGTTTTAGAGATAATATAACTTAATAATATAAGCCTATTTGACTTTCCTGACGACTGAATAGTAGACTACCGTTTCTCTTGCAACGCCCAAAATATTCATAAAGCATTCAGTATGTACCACAAAGTGTTCAGAGTGAAAAACATGTAATTTTCGTGACCGTACGCTGTGGCTACGCTCTCGCAAAGAGGCGTATCTACAATCTTGAACGAACGTGTTGGGACACTGGAACCAGAATCAACCATTTCCCCGTCCATAGGCGTCTATCGGCTTTGTATTAAGGGATTTGTTTGCTCGATTTGTGAAGGCTCCCTTAGCCACCATACTTTGTGTATGGACAATTTGGTCTGGTTCTAATTCTCGCGTATTCATACACCTATCATATTTCATAGGTTGGCCAAAAATTAAATTAAAAATTAAGCCGACCTTTTTTCCTAACTATTTTTGGGATTCCCTCACGCAAAAATCAACAAAATTGGGTGTTCAAGGTCCAATAGAATTTCCACTTTTTGATCAAAATAGATTGTTGATATTGTAAGATTTCTTTTAGGTATGTTGTCAACTTTCAAACTCTGAACTGGACAATACTTAGTCATGGGAATCAAATATGGCCGCCATTACGTTTAAATGCAAAACTTATATTTTGTCCCAAAAGCCTCATTTTTAAAACGGTTTTCAGAATTTGTTTGTTCATTATATATATATTTATGTCATCAATAATACCATGGATATTATTATACCTGCCTTTATTGTACTTTTGGATAAAAATACATAGGTCAAATATATTTTTAAAATCATGTTTTTGGAACAAAATGACACTAAATGTTACTTATAGCCCTCTACTGGTGACGTCACATTGTTGTTTGTATTGAAGACAACATTTGTGCCAAATTTCATGGCCAACGGATAAAAATTAAGGATGTTATGAGAACGATAAAAAGCCCAGGCTTGATAGGGTTAAGTAGCCTAGAACTTTTATATTTGATTTTGCCCTTACACCGACTTTAATCTGTCCATAAGTATTATGCATGTCTTCGTGTAAGGTGAACTATATTATGAACTATATCATGAATTGTATTATGCATGCACTAACTGAATAGAAACATTTGGTCCTTCATGGTAATACATAATATACACTTGTAGATGTGCGTGTACATGTACTATGTACACGCACATTAGGTTGTCGAATAATTTGCGAAATTAAAAGATGAGGGCCTACGCACATCTGCATCATAAGCCATAATACTTCCCAAACGTGGTCCTGAAAATGAATTATATTGAATTAGAGAGCGCCTAGAATCGAAACATTTCTGGGACACTTATGCGGGACCAAGACTCCCCGCTGTGAATAGCTCCATCCAGCATTTGACCCCTATAATTGGGTGGGAAAAGAGGGCGCATAGCCCACTTTTAAGTAGTGATCGAAGCCCACGTTGTGATACACTTGATTATTGACATAGTAGCCCAAGGTTTATGAAATATAATTTAATTGGATTTACTATAAAAAAAATTAAATAAATTTAAAAAAATTTAATAAATAAAGAAAAACCTTCCACAAATTAAATGTAGTACTGAGTCAGAAAGGCATTGCAGGTTTAGTTTCTCTGATGCTAAACAAATTTAATGCATCAATAAACGGAATAAATTCAAATTAAACAAATACAATTTTAAAAATAAAAACACTCGACATATTTCTTTCATACTGAGAATCGTTTATCCAAAAAAGCTGTTTTCCGTTCTGGTTATTTTTACTCCTCTGTTACACAGGTTGTTAATACATTACCAATGTGCCCTGTGACTTTTTGTATAAAATTTACAAAACACTTTGTCTGATCACGCAAAAAAATTCTTAATTTTTCTAACTATTCTTTGGGACCCCCTCACGCGAAAATAAACGATAATGGCAACCGCTTATTTTGAACAGGTCCAATGCAATTTACACATTTTTTGTAAAATAATAGATTTGTGATATTGTAAAACATTTATCACGTCATTTCTTTTAGGTATGTTGTCAACTCTCAAACTCTGAAAAGGAAAATATTGAGCCATGTGACCACTTCCAATGTATTCTTGGAATCTAATATGGCCGTCATTACGTATGCAATAATTTAAATTTTGTCCAAAAATTTTTAAAGGTTTTTCATAATTGTTTATGTCATCAATAGTACCATGGATATTATTATATCTGCCTTTATTGTACCTTTGGTAAATGAAACCCCAATATTGGGTCAACAATTGTTTTAATTATGTTATTAAAACAAAATTACCCAAAATGTACAACATACAAATTGAATAATTATAACATTCATAGCACTGTACAAAAGTGAGTAGCGTATACACATATGCAGTGAGAAATCGTCAGTGATGTACTTAATATGTATGAGTAAATATCGTTATGAATATGTATGAAGAAACTCGAGTCATCGAATGATACGTGTGCGTGATTGGCTGAAATGGAGCGTATAATGTGACTATCAAATTTAGAGCAAAAACATCCCTGATTGGGCGAATCAAAGGGGCGATGGCCCAAAAATCACTTTTTTTATTTTATTTTTTTAAAAGCCGCCCCCTCACAATCGTTGTCGATTAAATTGCGAAATTAAAATATGGATGCGTACGCACATCTGCATCATAAGCCAGAATACTTCCCAAACGTGGTCCTGATAACGAATCATATTGAATCAGAGGGCGCCTAGAATTGGTATTCCAGGACCCTTATATACGGACCCAAGAGTAGTATGTATGCAGCATCTTGACCTCCTTTGTGGAGTCAAAGTCGAAGGAGCAAAGGAGCAATCTTCCGAATTCGGAAGAAGATTGCTCCTTTGCTCCTTCGACTCCACAACGGAGGTCAAGATGCTGCACACAAATTTTTGACCAAGGGCGCGGATTTTACTCCTCCTCCTCCTCAATCGATCCACCACCACAATACACACTGCAGACTGCAGTGCAGACTGCAGTGCTCCACAAAGGAGGTCAAGATTCGGCATACATTTACAAAATACTGCACACTACTCTCTCCACACAAACGGCACACAAAATACTTACTCCCTCCTCACAAAATACTGCACACTACTCCCTCCTCACAAAATACTGCACACTACTCCCTCCTCACAAAATACACTCCCTCCACACAAACCTTGCCACGTTTGTACAAAGCAGGTCAATTTGCTCCATACAAATTTTTGGTCAAGGGCGCGGTTCCCTCCACATTTTCTGCACACAACTGCATACGCGCGCGTGAGACACGTCTGGGCGCGCGCGTGGAGGTTCCCTCCACATTTTCTGCACACAACTGCGCACTACTCCCTCCACACAAACCTTGCCACGTTTGTGAAGGAGCAGTCTGCAGTTTGTCTGCAGTGATTTTGTGCAGTTTGTAATGGCATTCCTCCTCATTCCTCCTCATTCGTTGATTGGTTGAATGTTTGCGCGTTGTTTATGGAGCAACCACACACTCTTTGTTATTGGATGTTTCGGCGACGCGAAGGATGGTAGAGTATAAAAGACGGAAATTTTAATTCAAACTCTCAACTTGATCGACCAATATTTTCATCAAGAACATTGCATTGTTGCTCCAACATCAGTATGGCCACTCTTTTTACCTTTGATCAATATGTACGAGAAAATCGAGAAATAGCAATGATTGAAGGAGAGCGGATCCGCATAAATGCGGATCCAGAATTACGAGACTGGGAGCAGATTCCCAAAAACTTTCCCCACGTGGAAGTGATATCCCAGATGGCGGCTTTAAAGTATGCTGTAACTGTCGGAAATCTAGAGTATGCGAGATTTCTTGTGGCAAGTAATCTAGACAAATTCAAGTAACCAGCGAAATCAACAAAACAACCGGCTCTTTTCAGAGCCAACACATATTCCAAGAAGAGATTATTACCGAGTCTGTTATGAATATTAACTGTTTGATTTAATCATTAAAATAAATTATATTCGTGTATGTCTGTGTTTTTAATAGTAGCTTTGTCTATTGGCAAGAGGATAAGTGTGATGTACAATGTCCCTGTAAACAATTTTTTTAATCTCATACTTTAACAGTAACGTTAACAGTAACGTTAATTCTAGAAATTATTTCAATCTGACATAAAATAATTTGTTTATTTATACAGAATTTTCTTTCGTCCTAGCTTAATTTGTTCTTTTTTCATTTCTAAATTCCAATAACTAAATTGTATACATTTTATACAGTCTCTGACGAAAAACAAAGTAACCTACATTATTTTTCATCTATAAACCTATCCAACTTCACTTCGTCAATAACTTTATACAGAACAAATCAACAGCTATACAACGTGTACCACCTATGGCTATGCATTAACTGTACATAGCGCGCAAAGGGTCAACGCACTGTGAGCCAGTCACTGTGTTAATCGTCTGCTGCACATCTATTTGTAATCTGACAATAACAAACAAAAACTCCTAAGAAAATCACGAATTATTACTCCTTATTATTCTACTTACTCTCTTTAAGATATCCAATTATTCAACTGCCTTAAATAAACTCCAATACAGCCATATTACTTAGAAAAACCCAAAGTACGAACTATCGTTGTCTCCGTCAGCAGCCATGTTTGTCCAAGTTTTACCAAAGCACGATGGGAAAAAGGTAAAAAGGCGCAAAAGTCATCGATTAATTTTTGACCAAAATATGAAAAAGGGGATGAGTTTATTAACCATTTGTAATAAACAATTTTATAAAATATCAATGTATCGTTTTGAAATGTATAAATTGTAAGTGATCATTCACAGCTGGCCAAGCAATAGTTAATAATACTGTCAATTATGAAAATCATATGTGATTAACGAACAAATAAATGAATGAATGAAATTACTGTCAGTATCGCGCGCACAGTATCGATTCTACTGTTAAAACGTTATTTATTACATTTCATTAACAGAGGGCGCTATTAATTAATTATGCTTGTCAGTTTTCTCCTTTAAAGCTCTTCCCCGCATTACTTTCTGGCTACAATCATTCGTTTCACAGAAGTATAAAATCTACCCCGGCGTGTTCTCATACCTTTTGTAATGTTTTTTTAAAATAATATTCCTTAAGGGAAGTAGAAAGGGGAGGGACAACAACGTACGAAGACAGACAAAAGAACGACTGTACATGAAGCTATTCAAGTATGATTTGTTAAATTTAATTTTAACACCAACAGCAATCTTTGACATCAATATATTTACAGATGGTTTTTATATTGGTTTTAAATTGGAAAACATTTGATAAACTGAAAACATTAAGTATTATTATTATTATTATTATTTTAAATTCTAACAAATACGGGGCCTTTAGAACATTTTTGGCATTTGTTAAATTTAATTTTAACACCAACAGCAATCTTTGACATCAATATATTAACAGATGGTTTTTATATTGGTTTTAAATTGGAAAACATTTGATGAACTGAAAACATTAAGTATTATTATTATTGTTATTTTAAATTCTAACAAATTCGGAGCCTTTAGAACATTTTGGCATTTGTTAAATTAAATTTTAACACCAACAGCAGTCTTTGACATCAATATATTTACAGATGGTTTTTATATTGGTTTTAAATTGGAAAACATTTGATAAACTGAAAACATTAAGTATTATTATTATTATTATTTTAAATTCTAACAAATTCGAGGCCTTTAGAACATTTTGGCATTTGTTAAACTTAATTTTAACACCAACAGCAATCTTTAACATCAATATATTTACAGATGTTTTTTTATATTGGTTTTAAATTGGAAAACATTTGATAAACTGAAAACATTAATTATTATTATTATTGTTATTTTAAATTCTAACAAATTCGAGGCCTTTAGAACATTTTGGCTAGACCGAACACTGGGAAATTTGCTTGAACTCACGCAAGCGTAGCCTATTGATGATACTGCACACAACTGAGCACTACTCCATCCACTCAAACTGCACACAAAATAAGGTGGGGTGTGCAGTTTGTGTGGTGGAGGGAGTAGTGCGCAAGCGCAGCATATTGATGATTTCGGGCAAGTTGTTGAGATACGTCTGGCTTGAATTGAACTCGTGAAATACAACATTGGTTTAAATAATTAATCCATCAGTCCGTTAAGGTATAGGTTATTCTAACAAGGTCCTTGAAACTTGTTGAAAAAATAATTGATCATCGAATACATTCGTTTTAATACGGGGAAAGTGTATTCTGATAAAATCGGTCACGTTGACGTCGTTCTTGGTGATATCGGAAGTGGAAAAAAGTCCCACAATCTTGCTCATGGTGATTCCCCGACATCGATGTAGCAAGAAGTAGATGGAATATTGACCGCAGACCGCAGAAAAGGGTCCCTGTAGGCGTTGATGATTATATTGATTTTTTTCCGCGTTGTTCTTGAGAAAATTTTTGAACTCGGGTAACTGCGGTGGTAATCCGTAGGAATCAAAATACTCTCCAACACCATCTCTCGTGAAGTATATTCCTACCCAATGTTGTCCTGGTTTCGTAATAGGGTCTGTGTTCACCACAAAGGCACTGGGACGAGAGATAACTTGCTTGGGAAGTTTATCGCGGGCGAACACCCCTCTGAAAAAAATGTTTTGTGTAACGGTCTCTATTTAAAATAGTGCTAATTTCCGAGCTGTCATTGGTCTGTGCGTGCCCTTCAACTGCTGTAATCGAATATGATGTTTCGAGCCTGATCTATTTCCAAAATGTTGTTAAATTCCGCGTAGATGATTATGTTGGCAGTTTCCTGTAGCGGAGAGGCAAAGTGCATTTCCAACCGTAGGTTTCCGTGTTTGACAAGGTTAAAGTGTCCGCCAGAAGACAGGTCAGGGGTGAGATCAAAAGCGTACAGTGCATAGCCCTTGGCGAAATCCTCACGACTGATGTCGTTGCCTTCATTCTGGTACATTTTATCTGTTCCCGAGAAGAGGGTGTTGTATGCTCTGACGTAATTATTGGACGCATCGGAAAAGTTCAGTTTGAGTGGAGTATACGGAATCTGATCTCCATCTAGGTACACCGTCAAAAAGTTTGCGTTCAGATGCTGAAAGTTAAAGGGGTTCTTTGAGTAGCGTCCGTTGAACGCTACATTACTCACGCAGCCTATTACAATGCGTGTCGGAAGTTGTCCGAGAAAAGCGTGATCCTGAGTGAGTATCAAGTTGCCTTGGGGTACAGAGATCATTTTGCAAAGGACGCGTTTGATGGGATACTTTGCAGTTCCCTTTTCTAATGCTTTGGCATGACCCAGCATGACCGCGGAGCTCACTTTACTTTTCTGACAAACACGGACGCGGCTTGAATCATTACCTTATAGGTAGGGTTGACCTCGGAAGCCATCAGGCAAAAAGCATCGCTACTGCGTATAAGTTTGAGTCTAAGATCCACCCCGTTTAGCATGTGTCTGTCTTGGAAGAAAATGTCACTGTGTATGGGACCAATCATATCCACCACGCGGCTTCCTTTGATGTATTGATAGCGGGCCTTGAGTCCCTTGTTGACAGCGTCGTCTGCCGCTAGGGGATCAGTGGTATCCATTTGTCCAGCTGTATCTTTGTAGAACAATGAAGAGGAAAGTTGGGAAGCCTTGGCATCGTGACCATAACTCAAAAGACTTTCTATCATGGCTCGGTAAGGGTAAGTGGGGAAGAAGCAGAGATAAGGCGATCGTTCAAGGTCACGTCGATCTGACTGAAGAGACTGCAAAACAGATTGACTGGACCAACCGAAGAGTCGTCTGTCAGATTCGTACCGTTAGCTTTGACCACTTTTGCTTTAATATAGAGTTGTGTTTGGGAAAGATCAACGTAGTCTTCCCCGGATCCAGGTATGAAAAATTCAATAGGCCCTCCATCAGAAATGTTAGCAATGGGATGGAATTCAGTCCATTGACCCTTCTCGATACTAGTCTGGGTGGGAGGGAGTGAAAATAAATCCAGTTCGGACTTGGTGCACTCGCAGGAATGATCGTGCAGAAGAGACATGCTGATGCCACAGAATTGTGCAGATAATACTAATCAAAGATGTCAAGTGACCTTTTCGCTCTCTTGCTCGGCATAGAAGTGACCCGTCTGCCTTGTGTTTTTCGTTTTATAGACCTGCCACGCGTGACTCGGGTATTAATACTTTGGAGGGCTTGTTTTGTCAGTTGACTTCCGGCTCTCCGGAGCCTAGCTTTGGCTGCTGATTTTATATTCTTTCCTTCCAGTGCATCTTGGGCGATGCCAACACCAGTGCGAAGAGCCTGCCGTCCAAACGTCTTCAACCCAGCCTTTAAGAGAGGCATGGCCGACCTGAACAGGCCTCCCAAGATACCACCAAGTCCAAAACCGCGCTGCGTGCGAGGTCCTTCAAACACAGGCAACCCTTGACCCACTTGCTGTGTGTAGTAATCTTCATAGTGTTTAGAGTAGGGAATGTATTTAAGCTTCGTCATAGCGATCAGTTGAAGTACGGTGAGCGCCGCTGTCTGAAGTGTAGTTTCACGATGACCCTACCGTTGATAAATGGAATGGGCTCGCCTGTGTCGTCTCTTATATCTATTTCAATGGTGTCAATGACCTTTTGTTTCAGAGGAATGTAATGAGGGTTGTCGTATATTTTTGAAACGATATCTCCATATTTTCCTTCCGCGTTCACGATCCGTAATAAAGGTGCCCTCTTATCACCTACCGTGTTGTACTGGATAATATTAGTATACACGAACATGGAGTGAAATGGATGAACGTCCACAGTGTGAGGGGCTGTTTGGAGACCCATGATGCGGTCGTTGACATTGAACCCAAATAATGTCGCTAATCGGCCTTGAAAAATCAAGCTTGCCCCTTCTTGTGTTTTCGTCACAATTTTTTGAATGTATTTATTGTACGATATGGTGACTTGTCCGTCGTGATCGATAGGGGGCTTAAAAGCTGATATAAATTCTTTAGGCGTGGAATAGTAACCCTCTGCGATTGAATGCCCGTGTGGACCCCGTGTTCCAGCGGTACATAATATATAATTTTCATCTTGGAATACATTGAGCCAACGGTGTGGATAGACGAACTCGGCCATGGCAACTTCCCATTCTCCCGTTAACGTGAGAGGGGAGGGCAAATTTACAAAGAAGTGAGCCAAAGTGTTATTGGGATGAACATTCATCGAGCTATTGCTTGGGAGCGTCACGTAAAATGCGGCCTCCATGATTCATTCGTTTGCTTAAAATGGCACATGGCTGACGTCCTGGTTGTCTTTATAGAGCGTGCAACTTGGACACCCAGCTATTGAATTTTTCCGGATATCCAACCCATTTCACCAAGTATTCTGGTTTCCCCCGTCGCCTTCTGGTTTTCAGTATTTTATCAACTTTGTACAGGATGTCCTTCTGAACTGCATGTTGTAGTTCTTGCTCGTAGAAAGTTCCCTCCAATTGCTCTCCCTCATAATCGTTCAACGTGTACACAGGGGGGTAGCGAGGGATTCTGGCGTTGATGGTAAACAGTTTGGTGGTCCAGCTTGGTAAATAACTCTTACGGAAAGGCCTGGCGGCCATGCTGATGCGAACCGTATCTCCAACCTCGAACTTGAAGACAGTTTTTAGGGGGTTGGAGTCAGGGGTGTACAACGCCTGTCTTATTCGATCGACATTGAAAGTATTGACTGACGCCGGGGTGGATTTTATACTTCTGTGAAACGAATGATTGTAGCCAGAAAGTAATGCGGGGAGGACCTTTGTATACTGGTACGTGTTGTTGGCCGTGAAATATTTCCACATTTTTGTCTTCAGTGTTCTGTTAAATCTCTCAACAATGCTGGCTTTGGTTTCATTATTGGTAGTAAAGAAGTAGATATTCGTTTTCTTGAGAAAAGACTGAAACTTTTCATTGATAAATTCGGTACCCTTATCGGTCTGAAGCAGACGCGGCGTTCTCCCTCCTTTTAAAATCTTTTTAAAGGCTTTCACTAAAGTTGTCCCAGTCTTATCTTTCAGAGGAACGACCCACGCATACTTCGAAAAGACATCGATGCACGTCAGCAAATACCTGTACCCTCGATTGTGTTCTTTGAGCGAGGACATATCTACCAAATCTGCCTGCCATTGGTGATCGATGCCATGCACTTCGACCCCATTTCTTTTAAAATTTCTCCGTACTGGTTTGTGCAACGTGTAGGTCGGCTGTTCCCGCAACCATACAGTTATCTGTTTCTTTGTGACATTGATGCCGTCTCTTACTGCAGCGCGGTAAACAGCCTCCACACCACCAAAGGCGGCGGGGTGTTTGGGGTCGTAATACACCTTTTTCAGGTATGCCTCCGCCATCAGTAGAATCCGAGTTTGTAATGATGATGGTGCTTTGACAACAAGCCCATGTGCAACGGATTTTCTTAAGAAAGTGTTGGGGTCCACAGTCAGACTTGGGAGGACAACAGTCCATGGTGAACGAAAAACACAAAATGACAAGAAAAAGACTCGATACATCTTTTAATATGGAGTCCATTTCGGGGTGGCTTGTTTACGGTTCTCTCTCTTCTTTTTCTTACCTCGAAGGGAAAGGGGTGATAGATGTGTAGCTTCGGCAAACAGTCGAGGTAGACCGTACGACTCCTCAGGGTACCCTTTCAGCTCAGCTTTAAATTTAGTAGGATAGTGGGTGACGGGTTCTCGTTCTAACTTGGGTGGTTCTCCGGGTGTTCGCTCTAACTTGGGCTGGTCTTTGGATTCATCACTATTCATTTGCAAGTTCATGGTTAAAGGGGCCTTCCTCTGCCGATTTAAAATAGTGTACCTCTGAAGTGTCTGATGATACAGCTTCATTTTCTCTTCGTCTGTGATATCCTGCCTTTCGAGCAGAGTCCTCATGTCTTCGTCCAAACCGTGCACTACACGCGTTGTTGGAGTTTGTTCTAGCAGTCTTGCAGCTTGCAGTTGTGAAAGTGTGTCGTGGGGAACAAGTACCATTTTCTTGGTGTGCTGCATCGTTACTTGAAGAGCAGACCGGCAAGTGCACTCAGAATAGGGGTCAGCAATGCACCCAGGAATCCACCTTTTTGATGAAGAATGTTGTTCTTCTTCTGGACGCTAAGTTTTTTGGTGGCGAGAGCTCTGATGTGATGCTTGTATTTTTTTAGTTTTCTTTTGTCGGCGGGTTTCAAACTTATGTTCCCATTGAGGATGTTGAGGGCACACTCACACACACAAGCGATAAGTTCTTTACTGGCTCCCTGGATCACACCCTGACGCTGTTTGGTATTTCCCTTTGCTAGGACTTGCAGGTACGGAGCATGGTTCCGCACCGTCGCTTAGACATCTTCAAATGAATGACGTGCTCGGATCCTCACTTCATTTATACCTTCGGGACATACACAATTGGGTTCTCACCCGGAAAAATGTGGGTCCTTAGTCTCATTTCCTCGGACGTTTCGGGTTTTAGATCAATGAAAAGGTAACCGTAGGGTGGTAAAGTGGCATCTCGGTAGGCTTCGACCATGAACTTTGATTTGGTGGGATACATTTGTTTTGCCAGATGGTTTATCTGGGAAGCGTCCCTAGGATTTTTGAAGAGGATCATGTAATGTGCGTTGAGACTAATCGTGCGCATTTCTTTGCCCTGATGAAATAAATTTTGGAGAATCAACACAATGGAAAGATTTCTATGATGACTGCCCTTGGTAAAAAGCTCCGTAATCCGTTTGCTGTTGCCAGTTTCAGACATGAGATCATCGATCACTATCATATTGTTCTTGGATCGATGTATTTTCGTATGAAGGTCATCTGGAATACCTTCCACAAATTGTATATCACGAACCACGTTTGCCAAATGAGCGTAAGCATGTTGAAACTCTCCGTAGCACCACACGATGTTGTCTGGTGGAGGTTCGATAACCTTTTCATCCGCTGGAACCAGCAAACGTTTTACGAACTGAGTTTTGCCTGAGCCGGTTGGTCCTGCTATCACACAAGTGAAGGGATGTTTCATTTGCGGGTTCATAGTATGAAATGAATACAGAGAGGATTTATAACTGGTTTAAGTATGACCTAGAGCTTAGGAAATAAATAAGTCAGATAACATACTTTTTTTTTTCTTTCCTTTTTTTTCACAAGAACAGACCAATAATTTATTTCAACTGCAACTCCAAAAGGAATGATAAAATAGAACAAATAAATATATGCACAAAACATGTTTTAAATTACATAAATTTGGATTGAGTAGCTTCATTCAACTAAATTTATTTTAGTGTTTAGAAACATGTCCCGTACAAAGTGTTAACTTTATTGACTTATTTGTTATTTGTTATTATTATTATTATTATTATTATTATTATTATTATTATTATTATTCAAAGTTCATAGCGGGTCAAACCACATAATAACCACGACCACATTATTACAAAAACCACAAAGTGAGCAAAATCATTTGGCCAATCCACATATTAACCACTTTTTGGTTATTATGTGGGCATTTTGAGGTTTTGCCCATCCACAAAATGAATTCCTTTCTGCGCTTTTTCAGTTTATCAAATGTTTTCTAATTTAAAACCAATTTAAAAACCATCTGTAAAATATATTGATGTAAAAGATTGCTGTTGGTGTTAAAATTATATTTAACAAATCATACTTGAATAGCTTCATGTACAGTCGTTCTTTTGTCTGTCTTCGTACGTTGCTGTCCCTCCCCTTTCTACCTCCCTTAAGGAATATAAAATAATAATAATAAATAAATAAAAAAAAAACTACAAAAGGTATGAGAACAAGCGTTATTCTTTTTCAAGCAAGCAAATAACTGTACTTTTTAATTCAACTTCAACTGATCACGTACGTTCAATTTGAATTGTTTTAACATGTTCAAAGTTTTAACAACAAACTTAAAGACTGAAAACTTTTAATGAATGGAAATTTCTCAAAATGTTTTTCTCAACATTGTAACTTATAAAACAACTATTTTTTATTCAAAGGGTGTCCACGTTCATACTAAACTTGATTTCAAATTAACAATTAAATCATTAAATTATTTGGTGTCCTTTAGTGTCTGTAATAGAAGAACTATCTTCAAAAATACAACAACAACATATGGCAAATTGATAATACTTATTGCAGATGAATGAACTAAAATAATCGTCTTCTAACCTTTGCGTTCTGTTCAAAGTGTTCAATTAAACAAGTCCATGACCTCGTTCAGAGATCCATTCAGGAAAGTGTCAACAAGGTTCAGAGTTTCATTCTGATATTCAGAGTTCCATTCATTCCAAATATCAGTTATGATAGAGTACACGTCCTCGTACATTCCCTCGTAAGCTTCAACACCAACCTGATGTGCTACTGCGCCAAACTCAGCCCAAACATGGCTCGGCTGAATGTATTGTTTTGCTTCTTCGAAGTGCTCATCCACGTAATCTTCAAGGTGGTACTCAGGAGTCTTGCTGTAAAACAGACACTCGTGATCCCACTCCCTTGGCTAATCAAACTCACACTCTTCGCAAAGTGGAATCTGTTGAACTGTATAACTTATTCTGATGATGTGATCCCTGACGATTTTTGTCATCACGTATTTCACAAGTGGCCTGATGCGTTTCTTGCGCTTCATTAAATTCAACACATTCTCCTCGCTCTCCATGTCGTGCTCTTCATCATCTGCAACAGGTAGACAATACCATTCAGTTAATCAACAGTTAACATCTTTGTTAATCAGCTAAACTTGAAAGATGGCTTTAGTGATGGCGGTACTCTGTTGTTTGAGCTGACCCCACTGCTCCACGGTTAGATTAATTCCCTTCTTGCCAGCAAGCAATTTGTTTCCGCTGGGATTTAAATAGTACTCTCTTATGTTAATGTAAGGGCGACCCTTGAAACGCTTGACAACAGCATATCGCTCACCTCCGATTTGAAATCGCACCGCCTTCCTGTCGTTCTCCTCCTGTTGTTCATCCGGTGGAAAGTACAGCTTGCGCTTGACTCCTGCCTTTCCTTTTACATTCTCTGGGAGATTAGCTCCAACTCTAGGGGTTGATGCTTCGGTGTCAGCAGCTAATCCCTTGGTTAATTGTTCAACAACAGCAGACAAAACATCAACAGTGGGTGGATGTGGCTGCAACATTCGTTGCTCACGCAGATAAGTCGATGAACTGGGCAGATCCCACGAGGTCTCTCGTGTGAGCTTGTTGTAGAAATAGCTCTTGCCATGGTGTGTCACACTCTGGGCTTCGCACCACCCAGCATCTATCATGTCGGGAGGAATGAGCTTTCTCTCCTCCTTCTCGATGCGTGCCCCATCGGTCGGTGGTGGTGGTGGTGCCGGGGCCGGAGTCGACGGCAACGCCATCGCGCCAGGTGCGGGAACCACAGGTGTGGGCATCGGGGTCGATACAGGCTCACCGTTCATGTTAAGGCTCAAGTATTGTCGTTTGTCGACTGTTCACAATACAAATAGCGAATACGAGCAACAATGCAATGTTCTTGATGAAAATATTGGTCGATCAAGTTGAGAGTTTGAATTAAAATTTCCGTCTTTTATACTCTACCATCCTTCGCGTCGCCGAAACATCCAATCACAAAGAGTGTGTGGTTGCTCCATAAACAACGCGCAAACATTCAACCAATCAACGAATGAGGAGGAATGAGGAGGAATGCCATTACAAACTGCACAAAATCACTGCAGACAAACTGCAGACTGCTCCTTCACAAACGTGGCAAGGTTTGTGTGGAGGGAGTAGTGCGCAGTTGTGTGCAGAAAATGTGGAGGGAACCTCCACGCGCGCGCCCAGACGTGTCTCACGCGCGCGTATGCAGTTGTGTGCAGAAAATGTGGAGGGAACCGCGCCCTTGACCAAACATTTGTATGGAGCAAATTGACCTGCTTTGTACAAACGTGGCAAGGTTTGTGTGGAGGGAGTGTATTTTGTGAGGAGGGAGTAGTGTGCAGTATTTTGTGAGGAGGGAGTAGTGTGCAGTATTTTGTGAGGAGGGAGTAAGTATTTTGTGTGCCGTTTGTGTGGAGAGAGTAGTGTGCAGTATTTTGTAAATGTATGCCGCATCTTGACCTCCTTTGTGGAGCACTGCAGTCTGCACTGCAGTCTGCAGTGTGTATTGTGGTGGTGGATCGATTGAGGAGGAGGAGGAGGAGGAGGAGGAGGAGGAGTAAAATCCGCGCCCTTGGTCAAAAATTTGTGTGCAGCATCTTGACCTCCGTTGTGGAGTCGAAGGAGCAAAGGAGCAATCTTCTTCCGAATTCGGAAGATTGCTCCTTTGCTCCTTCGACTTTGACTCCACAAAGGAGGTCAAGATGCTGCATACATACTACTCCCAAGACTCCCTGCCGTGAATAGCCCCATCCAGCATTTGACCCGTTCTACAAATTAAATTTAGTACTGAGTCGGAAAGGCACTGCATGTTTACTTTCCCTAATGATAACCAAAAGTAATGCATTAATAAACGAAATAAATTCAATTTAAACAAAGAAAACGGTAATAATAAAAACATTCGGCTTATTTTTTTTGAATTGAGAATCGTTTAGCCAAAAAGGTGTTTCCGTCTGACTTTGTTCTGTTCCTCTCATACACTTTGTAAACAGAAATTCATTCAAATTCACAGGTGCCATATTTCTTGCTAATGATATTACAGCCTTTCGTATGTTTCATTGAATGTCATATTAATAGGATTTGCTATCAACAAAAATATAATTAATTTAAAAGAAAATTTTAAATCTAAAAATTAAATTTAGTACTAAGTCAGAAAGGCACTGCAGGTTTATTTTCTTTGATGCTAAACAAAGTAATGCATCAATAACCGAAATAAAATCAAATTAAACAAATACAATTTACAACGGACTCTCTGTTACAAAACACAAGAGTTCCAGATGACACTGACCCTACTGCCCCGTGTAATGCACCGGATTTGTCTCGTAAGAGCAGCAATGATGTCGCTCATCCCCATCGGTATAGATATAAGTCTTCATCCCACCCCTCCCCGTGCATCAGCAAACAGCCCCTCCCTCTATCCTCAAGAATAAAGTCTCCATCCCACCCCTCCCCGTGCATCAGCAAACAGCCCCTCCCTCTATCCTCAAGAATAAAGACAGGCTCCTTGCGCACCATTCAAGGGATTCAGTTCATTGGATAAGTTGTGTTCAATATCTGACATCACGATTTGAGGCTTACGGTAGGTATGCCAACCAAGGTCAAAGTTGAATATCCGGGAAACAAAAATGGCGGCCTCACGGCCGGTATCTGGCGTAATTCACGACCCTTGAAGCGTGACGTCAGGTCTTCAGGCTAGCGAGAAACCAGCGAGATATATGAACTAACAGATATTATATGCTTAAAACTGCGCGTGACCGCACGTTAGGTCAAAATAATTTCTCGTAGTTCACAGTTTCCTAGGCAACAGTTCATTCATAACATGTTTTACTCGTGTCGAAGTAAACCTCCATGATACAGCTGGCATGCATACCACATAACACTTGCGCTCAGACTGCTGGACAGCATATAATATTATAGCCTGTACAGTGTATTCTACAATCAACTTCTTATCTCTATTATATTGGACTATCTGCACGATATAGCGTTTATCATTAGTAATAATGTTGAGTCTCTACTCCAGTTTATCTGCAATCTATAACTGGGGCGTTAAAACCACTAAAGTTGAAACTGTTTTAAACCAAGTTTTTGCAGAATACAATAGATAAAATAAAACATTTTTTTCTAGAACAAGATCTAATGTAGTACTTTTCCAAACTCATATTACAAAATATAGCCTTGAATAACTTATATCTTTGACCTAGGCATGTGTAAAAAATAAATCTACTGAAAATGCATATTTGTGATCATTTCAACAAGAACGTACCCAACCTTTGATTTTTTTCGAAATAAAAAGAAGAACTTAACTAATCTCATAAGCCTAGGCTGTTAAAACTTTTTTTTATTTTTGATATTGTGTACTTCGATAGACATGACTGTTGTAGTTTGTATACCCACAGTGTTGGTAATATTAAGTTTAGTATCCTTAGGGATTGGTTGCTATCAAAACAAGCTTGGACTGTATATACATTTGGTAACATGTGTGTAAATTATCAATTATTGATCAGAATTAATGAGGTTTATACACAAATCACCATGTTAAGGATTCAGTTGATGTTATTTTGTCTTTAAAGGGAAGGCACAGCATTGGTATTTGGCAACGTACGTTTAGTTCATCCCTCTAGTTTATTCTGTTGTGTCTAATGGAAGGTACAACATTGGTATTTGGCAACGTACGTTTAGTTCAAACCTCTAGTTTATTTTGTTGTGTCTAATGGAAGGTACAGCATTGGTATTTGGCAACGTACGTTTAGTTCATCCCTCTAGTTTATTCTGTTGTGTCTAATGGAAGGTACAGCATTGGTATTTGGCAACGTACGTTTAGTTCAAACGTTTAGTTTATTTTGTTGTGTCTAATGGAAGGTACAGCATTGGTATTTGGCAACGTACGTTTAGTTCAACCCTCTAGTTTATTTTGTTGTGTCTAATGGAAGGCACAGCATTGGTATTTGGCAACGTACGTTTAGTTCAACCCTCTAGTTTGTTTTGTTGTGTCTAATCGAAGGCGCAGCATTGGTATTTGGCAGCGTACGTTTAGTTCAACCCTCTAGTTTATGTTGTTGTGTCTAATGGAAGGTACAGCATTGGTATTTGGCAACGTACGTTTAGTTCAACCCTCTAGTTTATTTTGTTGTGTCTAATGGAAGGGACAGCATTGAGTTGGCAACGTACGTTTAGTTCAACCCTCTAGTTTTCAAGAAATATATCATCAAATTAACTTGTAAACATTTCATCATCGCATTAGGTGCTCTCGTTTTTACAAAAAGTTGCCAGACAGCAACATTTTATCAATTCGACGACAATTCCTTTTTGTTTTGTCTAAGATGCACAAGGAATAAATCGTCCTGATGATTGATTCTTATACCACCTTTACACCAAGTATAATTGTATATAATTATTTGTTGATAATCTGGTAATTACCAATGTTGTACCGTACCTTTAAAGACAAATTTGTGAAAATTCATTCATATTTTGCGTTAGTTCATTGTAAGTTGAATTTTGTGTCTCAAATACATTCCGATCTGTGTATTTATTAAGGATTTTGAATCAGACTGGAGCATTTGAAGATTGGACGGAGAACATGTTAGTTGACTCTCTGAACCTACTCTGTAAACCTTCCCTAGGTTGTGTAAAATGTACTTCCCAATAAATACATGCTGATAACCCGACAAGGTACATGTAGAGGGTTTTTAATTTCAAAGTAGAGTGTAATGGAAATTAGACATTGATTTTGGGATTACATAGTATCACAGAAGTTGGTCTTATCTGGCAGTTTGCCATCATATTAGGCATCAAGTGTGTGCACAATGTGTATATATATATATAGATATTTATATGTTTTATATTTTTTTCACTGATTTTCCTTTTGTGTTTGCTGTCACCTAGCTGCAAGAACCACGGAGGACGTGGTACTGTTTTAATCACGAGCACCAAATTTGCTGCATGATCATATCTATAATTTTTGATAAAGCAAAGTGGAACATTAAACACTGATTTGGGATTACACATCACAGTTGTTGGAATATCAGTCATACAGGTACACAGTGTGTGCTAAATACTTGGCCATGGTGATTTTGTATTTTGTATTTATTTTTGGGGGTGGGGGTGTGTTCATCTGGTTTTTTGTCCATTGTTCTCCTGCAAGAGCCAGTGGCCTGAGTGCTAATAAGAAGTATTGTTACTGATGTTTACAATATTGTGGAGAAGTACATGAACATTTATATTTCAGTATAATCAATGAAAATATGACCTTGATTTGGAATAAGGAGTTGGTACACATCAAATACTTGTCATGTTCATTTTGTATATTATTTCTTGGGGGGGGGGGGGGGGTAATGACCATTTGTTGTTCACCGTCACCTTTTTTTGATGCAAGATACAGCATAATCATGAGCACCAATTGAATTTTTTTATTCATGTCTATAATTTTGGCATAAAACCATTTTTTCCCAAGTAAAGTTAGTACTTCAGGCAATTTGCCAAGTTGTGCAAAATAATTGCCATGGTGATTTTTATTATTATTATAATTATTTTGTGGGGATCTGGTATTTTTGTTCACTGTCACTGGCAAGAATTACAGAGTGAAACACTTTTATGCAAGATACCTTCAGCATGATAATTGTCCATAAGTACCGATGAAAGTTTCGTTTGTCATGACTATAGGCCTAATTAGGAAAAAGTCAATCAACATTTTTCCAAAATAAATTGGATACTGATTTGTGATTACACATAGTATCACAGAAGTTGGTACACTGTTGAGAGGATTGTTTGCTGTATTGATCTGGTGTTAGATAATCGAATACGTAATTGTTTTAAATAAATAACTATTGTTTGCAAAATTAAAAACAAGTGTCATTAATTTTAGAGTGTTGTTGCATTTGCTGAATTTTTTTTCCAGACGTTTTGTAAAAAAAAAAAAAAAATCTTTCCCAAATCAAATAAACAATTTCTGTCAATTCAAATAAATGTAGCTGATTGTAAACACAAACAATCGAAAATCAGTAATTTTACTGTTTCTCAATTTTAGAATTTAAAGATTGCTTGTATTTCGCCAAAACCAGTTTGCCTGTTAATAATAACAACATTTCTTATTTTGAATAATAACAACAGGTCTGTAATTATATTTTACAAAATTAACGGTTAAATAAAATAACAGGCAAAGTGCCGCAACTCTGTTGCCAGCACTTTTTTTAATTTACAACAAAAAATTACAGTGTATATAAGAAAATAGAATAATGGGTCCTCGGTTGGCGATTATTGTTTGCAAATGTCCTCGGTTGACAAACGTGAACAAATCAAATGGGAGATGCCTACAAATGTTGGAGGGGATCAACTAAGTTTCATAATATTTTAGAAAATGCATTTGTCACTTAACACTCATTTTCACTATAAATATAAAGAAAATAAACAACATTGATAATAACCTGAATTATTATCAGAAAGCTCACTTGATTTGAAATTAATAAAGGTACCAATCATCCTTGGAAAAAATTATCGCATTTCATCAGAGAAAACATGAACCAAAACAGTGTTTTTTTTTACACTTTTCTTTTCACTTCAGGGTCGTGGGGTGTGATGTGACACGCCCCCATATCGGTTTTTAATTGGCAAATAGAGCTTCTCAGTGGGCACAATCGAGTCTCCGTCGGCAAATAAACCACCAAATCAAACTATCGAAGTACGCTTGCGTTTTTGTTGCATTATATGTGTTAATTTCAGGAAGGAATTTGTAACGCCCCTCTCATTCAGCGTTTAAACGGGAAAACATTCAGTCAAGTCATCAAGTAATTTTTGTCCAAGTCAAGTCGATTAACAGATGAAGTCGAAACTCACAATAGGCCTAATTGAGACCTAATTGTTCTGTCGTTGTATATACAATGACCTACATTACTGTAATAACATGTTGCCCTGTAGAACAATGAGGTTTGACCACAAATGTACGGTGCATCCCACACATCAACCCACGCGGCAGGATCGGGCCGCCAAGATATCCACCGTTCCCGGTACCCGATTCCGGCTGTCTCCCGGAGAGCCATACGTGCGTACTCGCTACCAAAATCATGAAACCGCAAATGCTTGCACTCCCCCCCCCCCCCCCTCAACTTGTTACATGTTTGGTGATTGTCCGCAAATATTTGTGAAAAGTATAATTTGCAATAATCATGTAAAATTAAATGTCAATAAATCTACGATCGTAATGAAGTTGATGTTGGTAAAACTGTTTCTATGAATGAGTTTACTCTCTTTGAATCAAGATGTACATTCAAGTAAACTGTGAAAGTTTGCAGCTTATTCCGTTATGTCGTTAACAAGATAATAATAATAATAAAGACACTCAGATTCTTACACGGAATTAAGGAAAGGTAAATTCTGAAGGTAAATTATTTCACTCTGAAAGTGACAGCACAAAGAAATGCAAACTATTATTTCTAGTGAAAACTGCTTTACCATCATTAGCTTTACACCAAATAAGTTTCACATTAATTCCACCATTTTGTTATTTTTGAATTACCAATCCTATACCCTACATTTGGAAATACTATTCCTAAGATGTCTTATGTTAACCATCAATGTCGCCACTCTTCGCTCGTGCCCGCTGCATTTACCCAATGTCAATACTCGCGCGGGGCCTTCAGTCACCACGATCGCTGTCTCCTAAGCCGTGTCTTACGGGGATGCCAGCTCGACTGACGCGCTGGCACAGACCACAAACTCCCACAACAATTTACCAATATTGATCTCTCTACTTTTTACACATTCATGCCATAAAATAATAATAATGCTAACAAATAGGGAAATTACGCATATTTAGTATCATTCAGTATGTATGTTCATGTGCATATCAGTGGCGTAAGTATGGGGGTGCACGGGGGCGAGGTATTTTACCCCAGGTTCCCCTTCCCCCCATTCAGAATTTTGACAAAAAAATCGGTCCCAATTTGAGGCTGCAGGATATAAAATGTTCAAGTATTGACATGGCCCTAAAGAAAAGTGGCGCACCCCCTAGTGCCCCCCTGAAAATGGGACCCTGGTTACGCCACTGGTACATACAATTATTTGTAATTTAAAGCTATTCATAGCAGGATTTAAGTACGCTTATAATGCATTGTGTCTTCCTTCACAATATATTGTGAAATAAATTAGCATATCCCCGCGTATTGGACAAGACTGTTGGGTATGAACCACAGTTTGAACATTTTGTTCAATGTTTAATTTTGCTGACATGTTTTAGGGTAATATAACTAAATAATAAGGCCTATATCCTGACGACTGAATAGTAGACTACCGTTTCGCTTGCAACACCAAAAACATTCATAAAGCTTTCAGTATGTACCACAAAGTGTTCAGAGTGAAAAACCTGTAATTTTCGTGACCGTACGCTGTAGCTACGCCCTCGCAAAGAGGCGTATCTACAATCTTGGGCAGACGCGTTGGGACACTGGAACCAGAATCGACCATTTCCCCGTCCATAGGCGTCTATCGGCTTTGTATTAAGAGATTTGTTTGCTCGATTTGTGAAGGCTCCCTTAGCCATCATACTTTGTGTATGGAAATTTTGGTCTGGTTCTGATACCCGCGTATTCATACACCTATCATATTTCACAGGTTAGCAAAAAAAAAATTAATTAAAAATATAAAAGAATGAAGCCGACCTGTTTTCCTAACTATTTTTGGGATCCCCTCACGCAAAAATCAACAATAATGGGTGTTCAAGGTTCCCATGACAACCATTTATTTTCAACAGGTCCAATAGAATTTCCACTTTTTGTTCAACATAGATTGTTGATATTGTAAGATTGTTTTCAGGTATGTTGTCAACTTTGAACTGGACAATACTGAGTCATGGGAATCAAATATGGCCGCCATCACGTTTAAATGCAAAACTTATATTTTGTCCCAAAAGCCTCATATTTAAACGTTTTTCAGAATTTGTTTGTTCATTATAAAACTTTATGTCATCAATAATACCATGGATATTATTATATCTGCCTTTATTGTACTTTTGGTAAAACAAAATTAGGTCAAATATATTTTTAAAATAATGTTTTGGAACAAAATGACACTAAATGTTGCTTATAGCCCTCTACCGGTGACGTCACATTGTTGTTTGTATTGAAGACAACATTTGTGCCAAATATCTTGGCCAACGGATAAAAATGAAGGACGTTATGAGAACGATAAAAAGCCCAGGCTTGATAGGGTTAAGTATAGGCTAGAACTCTTATATTTGATTTTGCCCTCACACAGACTTTAATAATCTGTCGTATTTTAACAAGTATTATGCATGTCTTCGTGCAAGGTGAACTGTATTATGAACTGTATTATGCATTCACTAACTGAATAGAAACATTTGGTCCTTCATGATAATACATAATAGACACTTGTAGATGTGCGTATACATGTACTATGTACACGCACAATAAGTTGTCGACTAGATTGCAAAAGATGAGGGCCTACGCACATCTTCATCATAAGCCATAATACTTCCCAAACGTGGTCTGAAAATGAATTATATTGTATGCTCCATTTCAGCCAATCACGCACACGTATCATTCGATGACTCGAGTTTCTTCATACATTATTCATAACGATATTTACTCTTACATATTTAATAAGTACATCACTGACGATTTCTCACTGCATGTGTATACGCTACTCACTTTTGTACAGTGCTATGAATGTTATAATTATTCATTTCTATGCTGTACATGTACTGTATATTACATAGTCCACACACGTCTAGAAGTGTATTATATTATGTATTACCATGGAGGACCAAATGGCTCTATTAAATCAGTGCATGTATAATACAGTTCATACAAAGATCAGGAGACTATAAGGACCCTGCACGAAAATATTATATAATACTGGTTAGAGTTCTAACCTGCTTAACCTTATCAAGCCTTTGTTCTCATAACTTAATTGTTATCTGTTGGCTATGAAATTTTGAACAAATGTTGTCTTCAATACAAAGAACAATATGACGTCACTTAGATCACCGGTAGAGGCCGCTACATTTCAGGTAATTTTGTTTCAATAACATAATTTTTTTTAAATGACCCAATATTGGGGTTTCATTTACCTAAGGTACAATAAATGCAGATATAATAATATCCATGGTACTATTTATGACATAAAATATTCTGAAAGACCTTTAACAATTATTTATTCATTTATTTATTAATTTTTACAAAGTCGCCCCCTCACAATCGTTGTCGATCAGATTGCGAAATTAAAATATGAAGGCCTACGCACATATGGTGTACGTAAGGCGGTCCTTTTGTCGTTTGTCGGTTGGATTGGTCGTCCTGAAAACGAATCATATTCAATCAGAGTGTGCCTGGAAATTTAATTCCATGCAGAACCCTTATACACTGACCCAAAACTCCCTGCCGTGAATAGCTCTATCCAGCATTTGACCCGTCGGAAAGGCACTGCATGCTTACTTTCCCTAATGCTAACCAAAAATAATGCATCAATAAACGAAATAAATTCAAATTAAACAAAGAAAACGGTAATAATAAAAACATTCGGCCTATTTCTTTCGTATTGAGAATCGTTTAGCCAAAACGGTTTTCAGTCTGGCTTAGTTCTGCTCCTCTGATGCACAGGTTGTTCCCAACTGTAAACAGAAATTCAAATTCACATATGCCATATTATTTTCTTGCTAATAATATTACAACCTTTCGTATGTTTCATTGAATGTCATATTATATGGGATGTATTATTTACACGATCATGAGCCACAAAACTCTAAGAAAATCAAACATAATGGTGTGTGGTTTACTGCTCGTGTAAGGTAAGAGTGGGTGGAATTGCACAGAAGTGTCCGGAGCGCATGTCTACAAATGCTGAAAATTGGCTACAACACGCGGCTTCTTTTTCAATGTCTGTCGATGTGGTCACGGTAGCTGAAGGCCCATCTGACTCGATAAGTCAGTGGTTTTAGGATGATGTTGGATCTTATTTCAACGTTTTTGTTTTCAATATGATTGTTAGCCTACAAATGTGTATGGTTTTAAAAGTGTCTTTCAATATGATCGGTCTAGTGCATTGGACTTGGGTTCTGATGGCTGAGTCGACAGAATGTGGGTTCGAATCCTCACCGCGACCATGGTGCTTGTGTCCTTGAGCAAGGCACTTTACCGTAATTGTTTCTCTTCACCCAGGAGTATAAATGGGTACCTGGCAATAGCTAGGGAAGTAATCTGCGATGAACTGGCATCCCATCCAGGGGGAATGGAAATATTCTCAGTCGTTTCATGCCAACGAAACCGGAGATAAACACCGGCCTGATGAGCAAATATGGCTCGGACAGACTTTATTATTTTTTCAATATGATTGTTAGCCTACAATCAGTGAGTGGCATAGACTGTTTCTGATCACATTATACTGTGATATGTTCGAATAAACAGATAGCCTACGTTTTTTTTCGCGATACCATTTTAAAATACAGGGAACGATCTCGTTCAACAATTTTATATAGCAAAACTGCGATGCAAAAAAGAATTTGCATAGCAAAATCATTTTTGTATAGCAATCTGTGAATTTTGTACAGCAAATTTAAAATGCTTAAAATTATAGTATGCAGTGTGCACAGGTAAAGGTGTTATTTTTCAAGACTTTACTGTCGTTTGGTTCATAATATTAATGTCCAAATTTTACCAGATATAATAACTTCAGTGTCAGGAAATTCAGCAACAGGTGGTAAAATAATTCATACGTTTCTTAATCTAGGCAAATTTCTTCATTATTTTCGCCAAATTGCAGTCATTCATGAAAGTAATTAGTCCTCCATCTATTTTCTTTTTTGTTTACATTATTATATCGATCAGTAAAGCAGAGGCAATATATCACGAAAACAAATTATCGACTATGACATGTTTGAGTGCTTTTCAAAGTGAATTTCTCCGAGTGTAATGTTACTTTGTGGTATGATCAAGCTTGATTTTTATTTATTTTTATTTTTCCAGAAATAAGTGGTTGAAAGTGCAATCATATTATGTGCCGAAATGATTCTAAATCTCACCACTACATATTATATAAATGAATGCTCATTTTATAAATTTTTCAAAACTTTTATTATAAAACGAAGTTAGTAACTTTTATAGATTTATTTGAATACGGCCATAGTGATCGTATGAAGGTGCACGTGTGAACTGAACATGGTACTATTGTGTATAGGGGTGGCTCAATTGCTTAGTGTTCTAACCCCCAAACTCAGAAGAAGAAAAAATAAATACGTGCAAAGCTTTAAATCAAATGGGCGGTTTTTGCTTGTTTTCCATTCCAGGAATTACGCCCGTAGTTAATTCATCAGCAGAAAAATATTGCATGCACATATAATTTTAGGCATTGTGGATACAATCTTTACGGGTAAAGTAAAGTAGTAAGGTTTGCTTTGAGTGTTGTTTACATGAATTTAATTTAAGCTAGACTTGTCATTTTGAAACCACTGCATACTTGCTGTTCTGATTTTGATAAGTCTATACCATCCGTTAAAGCGGGTATATCGTCACGACCAAAGCAGGCTGAACCTGGTGATTGAAAATAATACCCCACGACCACGCGCTGGCCTAGATAACAAGACACGCCAGATACATTAACATATACCCTTTAATACATCCCACGTGATTACGTTTTGTCCAATCAGATTGTCTAAACTATCTTGGATATCCAGGGGCCAGACGTACACGGCTTTTTTATCTTGGAGATACGGATGACTTAACACCATTAAGCCAATGAAAAATGCGCGATACGCTGCCCTGTGAAGAAACATGCACAGCCAACTGGCGCAGGTTCTGGTAATGTAGCGGCGCGAGCATGGCAGAAAAGATCGGGACATGCTTTGAAGCTTCTCCAAACTCAAATTACAAAATGGTCTTGAATAACTTATGTCTTAGACCTAAGCATATGTAAAAAAATAATAATAAAATAAAATAAAACATAATCTGCTGGAATTGTATATTTTTGATCATTTCAACAAGAAACTTAGGCCTACTCAATCTTTGAAATGTTTCGAAATAAAAAGAAGAAATAAACAAATCCGATGAGGCAGAAAAAAGTCTCCGGTTTCTGGTCTCTGTGCACATCGCCTCAGACCCGCGCGTTGGCATTATTATTATTTTATTATTATTATTTTTTTATTTATTGATTTTATTTTGTCCAATTGCAGCCAAAGTTTTGACAAATATGTAATAAGAATCAATGAGGTTTGTACACAAATTAACATGTTAAGGATTCAGTTGATGTTGTTTTGGTACAACATTGGTATTTGGCAACGTACATTTAGTTCAACCCTCTTGTTTTCAAGAAATATATCATAAAATTAACTTGTAAACATTTCAAAAGTTTCCGGACAGCAACATTTTAAAAATTCGACTTCAAATCCTTGTTTGCCTAATATGCACAGGGAATAAAGTGTCCACCCTTACACCAAGTATAATTGTATATAATTATTTGTTGATAATCTGGTAATTACCAATGTTGTACTTTCCCTTTGACGACAAAATTGTGAAAAAGCATTCATATTTTGCATATTCATTGTAAGTTGAATTTTGTGTCTCAAATACATTCCGATCTATGTAGGCCTACTTATTATAACGTAGGAACTGTTCGTTTTTTATACACATTTCACATTTTGTTTTGTTTAGAAATGATAACAGGTCAGTCGGAATGACAACAGGTGTTTCATACCATCTTAAAACCAAATAAACTTAGGCGTATATGTAATAATTCACAATTTCTACAAGAGTGATGTTAATATTGGACAGCTTTTCAAATAACCACTGGTGTTAATTTAACACGAAGTTTTTGATTGGTAAAAATACTTAAATAAACACAAATTATTTCCATAATACTGTGAGTCATGATCCATACTGTAATGCCTTGTAAATCATTAGAATACAAATTTCCCACTTACCTTGAAAATGTTGATATTCTGCTTCAATTAAGATATGAGATGTTTATCCCACATAAACGGCATATCTAGTTTATTGTCCGTGCGAAATGCTATTAGAAAACGATCACAATAAAATTAAAACTCGACGTCGATACCTTAAATGCCGTGTCCCACCAACACATCATTACAATAGGCTGACGTCACAAGTCATTTATATATTTTCTCCCGTTTCATGTACTTCCGGAGTTCATGACAATGAAATCGCTGCATCCTCAGAGGCTGAATGTAGATGGAAGGAGTTGGAGCTAGCGAGCATCATTGCCACCGGAATCGCTGGAGCTGGCGGGCATCACTGCCACCGGAATAGCAAACATAGAAACAACTGTGCAAGTGTCTCCGGTGTTTTGTTTTTTTTGGGGGGGGAGATTTTTTATGTCGGCCTTCTGTGTTATTAATTGCAACTGTTTTACCTGAAGTGTAGGTTTAACTATTTCGTGAGCGGTACTATGCAACTTTGCCGAAGGACAATCTGAAATTGGTTGGCGATTAATGTTTGCAAATGTCCTCGGTTGAAAAACGTAAACAAATCAAATGGGAGATGCCTAAAAAAAGTTGGAGGGGAAGTTTTATATTATGGAATGCAAAAGCTTAATTGATGTGAAATTGATCAAGGTACCAGTCATCCTGGAAAGAAATGCTCGATTTCATCAGGGAAAACAAGAACAAAATAATATGAACATTTTTCAAAACATTGCTAGATGGAAACCCTTTACTCCAAGTGTTTGAAGAAAAAAAATGCAAATGCTTTTTCACACATTTCTTACGACTGCAAAGCCGTCACCCCACCCATACCGATTTTTAGACGATAAATTGAGCTTCTCAGTCGGCACAATCGAGGCTCCGTCGGCAAATAAACAAAAAAATCAAGCTATTGAAGTAGGCTTGTATTTTTGTTGTGTTATAGGCCTATGTGTTAATTTCAGGAAGGAATTTGTAACGCCCCTCTCATTCAGCGTTTTTACTCCTACCCCACTTCAAATAATTGTCACGTATAATTATACACCCCATCCGCACCCACAAGCAAGCGCGCTGAGCTAAACAAAAATGCCCAACGCTTGCCTTGGTGATGTAAGGAAAATTTGATAATTAAGCAGGTTAAAATTGCCTTATCATGCAATATATGCACTTAAAAAAACATTATATACCCTTAATACCTCAATATAGAAATGAAATGTGAATTCAGATAGTTATTTAGTTTCGGGGAACTTGTTATTATGGTCAACTTGTAATTTTTTTTGTTCAATACATTACAAATTGTTAATACGGATTAACAGTCTCATTATAACCTCTTTTCCAGTCGTTCATATAAACTACTTCGAATGTTAATGTAGCATTTATCCATAATACCCCATCAGCTTCCTGTAACTATGTTGGTGAATATCATCAAGTCAAATTTACTCAAGTCAATTCAAGTCGCAAGTATTTTTTGTCCAAGTCAAGTCAAGCCGCAAGTCACAAAAATTGGCGACTCGAGTCTGACATTTTGTATGCATTATGTATTATTGTTTTGATGAGACTTAATTGTTCTGTTGTTGTATATACAATGACCTACATTACTGTAAGAATATGTTGCCCTGTAGAACAATAAGGTTTGCGTCAACATCAAAAAAATAATAGGCTAGACCTATTTGTAGAGGCTTCATTCATAAAGAGCCCGGCGTTTCACAGATGTACGTAAACAAATACATGTTATAGGATACATACAACTATACTGAAACCTTGTATCGTCCTTCCAGTGTTTCAAAGAATAATGTAATGTAAGCAAGGGTCATACTCAGAAACATATGGTAAATGTACATGCACGGCGTGTGCACATGCTCCCCTTTGCCCCGCCCCCTGGATCCGTCATTGAATGTGAGTTCTTTGGACAAAGGCTCTATGTATAATAGGAAATGTATTAATAATTATTGCTTCTTATATATCCATAATAATCATAAAGTTATACAATTTACATCAATTATGCATACACAAATTATATAAGATGATCTCAACAGGTGCCAATCGGAACTTGAATATATATTGCAATGGTTCAGAGTTTTCAAACCTACTATCGTTCACATTCATTGTCATTTAGTAAAAGGAATGTCGCGGCCTAGTGGTCTAGTGAATGTTGTGTCAATGTTCACTTTATTAAGCTTTTAAGATTTTTAATTTTTTTTTGGAGAAAATCATTAACTCCACAAGTTACAAACACAAAAACTTCAATACAACATGTAAAAAAAATGGTTCAAAAGTGGGGGAGGGAATCAGGACTTTTTCTAAAGTGGGGCGGGGAGGGGCAGGTCCCCCTTGCGCCCCTGCTTACACCACTGGTGGTTTTGTTAGCTTGTAAAAGCACCGTGTATATATATATATTATCAATCCAATTCCACTTGCGTCTAAATCTTTGCCCTATCCTCCTCTGTGTCTCACGGGGTGCCAACTCGACCGACAAACCTACCATCGTTTACATTATATATAAATAAAAAGGATTTACGAAACGAGTTCCTAGATCATCAAATCACCAAAAGCCTTTAAAACGTATCTCCAGAAAGGCTTACGTGCAGGTTATCATTGCAGGGAGTAACCATGCATCTCATCATCACATCCATCATGGAATCAATTACATGTGCGTGTCAATGTTAACCTTATTAATCTCTGTCATGATGATACAAATGTACGGTGCATCTCACACATAACCCACGCGGCAGGATCGGGCCGCCAAGATATCCACCGTTCCCGGTACCCGATCCCGGCTGTCTCCCGGAGGGCCATAAGTGCGTACTCGTTACCAAAATCATGAAACCGCAAATGCTTGCATGCCCCCCCCCCCACCCCACCCCCAACTTGTTACATGTTTGGTGATTGTCTGCAAATATTTATGAAAAGTATAATTTGCAATATGATGTAAAATTAACACAGCGACTCGTTCGATATTTATTTACGCGCGGCGTAGGCAGCACATCTACACCGTGTAGTAGGTTGTAAAATCGTTAATTACATGGGTAAATGAACTGATTTCCCAATGTTAACAGTTTTAACTTGTTTCAGAGGGTCTAGAGATGTTTTCTATAAATAAAAAAATTGGGGAATATTTTATGTTTTTCTTAGAAAATTAATTAATTAATTAATCATTTTTAAACCCAAAATCTGTACTTTATTCACTCAATAGTAGTCCAGTCTATACATACACTATCCTGCCATGTATACAAACCCATGGCCCATTCATAAAAAACCACCTCCTATCGAAAAGCATCATCAATCACTCAGATACCGCCATCATCCGACCCCCCCAGCCATCCCCAATATCAACCCCCCCCCCCAACATAGACGTTTTTATTGGTCGAAATACCTCAGACCTGTCAAATGGCCATCACAGATGCCTTTGAGATGTCTCCCAGACCGCCACAGGCATGTTATCTGATGGTAATCAGCCTGTGTTTACGACCTTCGTGAACCCCAACGCTAAGCCAGTGTGTACACACATCCCATAGGGACCCCTCAGGCATGGCACTTGCGGCTGGCTTAAAGGGGTGAACAAACTTCCCCAGTACTTTAAGCTTCTAACACATTATTTTTAATGGGGATTGAAAGGAACTTACGAAGGATTGAATTTTTTCACCCTTTAATTAAGGACTAATTACAGAAAGTTCCTTGACCTACTACACCGTGTAGATGTGCTGTTCACATGCAGGGTTTTAAATGTCAATAAAGTTACGATCGTAATGAAGTTAATGTTGAATCAAGATGTACATTCAAGAAAACTGTGAAAGTTTGCAGCTTATTCCGTTATGTTGATAACAAGATAATAATAATAAAAAAAGACATTCAGATTGTATTCATTCTTACACGGAATTAAGGAAAGAGTAAATTATTTCACTCTGAAAGTGACAGCACAAAGAAATGCAATTTTTTTCTGACAGCACCTCAAACAAAATTATTTGTAGTGAAAACTGATTTACCATCATTAGCTTTTCACCAAATAAGTTTCACATTAATTCCACCATTTTGTTATTTTTGAATTACCAATCCTATATACCCTACATTTGGAAATACTATTCCTAAGATGTCTTATGTTAACTATCAATGTATCCACTCTTCACTCGTCCCCACTGCCCTTTGGCTTCATTCCCCAAGATCGCTGTCTCCTAGGTAGTGTCTTACGGGGATGCCAGCTCGAATGACACGCTGGCACAGACCACAAACTCCCGACCCTCTACTTTTTACACATTCATGCCATAAAATAATAATAATGCTAACAAATAGGGAAATGACGCATATTTAGTATCATTCAATGTGTATGTTCATGTACATGTGCATATCAGTGGCGTAACTATGGGGGTGCACGGTGGCGAGGTATTTTCCCCCAGGTTCCCCCTCCCCACATTCAGAATTTTGAAAAATAGGTCCCAATTTGAGGCTGCAGGATACAAATTGTTCAAGTATTGACATGGTCCTAAAGAAAAAGTGGTGCACCCCCTAGTGCCCCCCTGAAAATGGGACCCTGGTTACGCCACTGGTACATACAATTATTTGTAATTTAAAGCTATTCATAGTAGGATTTAAGTACGCTTATAATGCATTGTATCTTCCTTCACAATATATCATGAAATAAATTAGCATATTCCCGCGTATTGGACAAGACAGTTGGGTATGAACCACAGTTTGAACATTTTGTTTTAGAGATAATATAACTAAATAATATAGGCCTATTTGCCTTTTCTGACTGAATAGTAGACTACCGTTTCTCTTGCAACACTAAAAATATTCATAAAGCTTTCAGTATGTACGACAAAGTGTTCAGAGTGAAAACCTGTAATTTTCGTGACCGTACGCTGTGGCTACGCTCTCGCAAAGAGGCGTATCTACAATCTTGGGCAGACGCGTTGGGACACTGGAACCAGAATCGACCATTTCCCTGTCTATAGGCGTCTATCGGCTTTGTATTAAGGGATTTGTTTGCTCGATTTGTGAAGGCTCCCTTAGCCACCATACTTTGTGTATGGAAAATCTGGTCTGGTTCTAATACCCGCATATTCATGCACCTATCATATTTCACAGGTTGGCAAAAAAATAAAATTTAAAAATTAAGCCGACCTGTTTTCCTAACTATTTTTGGGATCCCCTCATGCAAAAATCAACAATATTGGGTGTTCAAGGTCCAATAGAATTTCCACTTTTTGTTCAAAATAGATTGTTGATATTGTAAGATTTTTTTTAGATATGTTGTCAACTTTCAAACTCTGAACTGGACAATACTTAGTCATGGGAATCAAATATGGCCGCCATTACGTTTAAATGCAAAACTTATATTTTGTCCCAAAAGCCTCATTTTTAAACATTTTTCAGAATTTGTTTGTTCATTATATAAATTTATGTCATCAATAATAATACCGTGGATATTATTATATCTGCCTTTATTGTACTTTTGGTAAAAAATATAGGTCAAATATATTTTTAAAATCATGTTTTTGGAACAAAATGACACTAAATGTTGCTTATAGCCCTCTACCGGTGACGTCACATTGTTGTTTGTATTGAAGACAACATTTGTGCCAAATTTCTTGGCCAACGGATAAAAATGAAGAAAGTTATGAGAACGATAAAAAGCCCAGGCTTGATAGGGTTAAGTAGGCTAGAACTCTTATATAATGGTTTTGCCCTTACACCGACTTTAATAATCTGTCGTATTTTAACAAGTATTATGCATGTCTTCGTGCAAGGTGAACTGTATTATGAACTGTATTATGCATGCACTAACTGAATAGAAACATTTGGTCCTTCATGGTAATACATAATATACACTTGTAGATGTGCGTGTACATGTACTATGTACACGCACATTAGGTTGTCGACTAGGTTGCGAAATTAAAAGATGAGGGCATACGCACATCTGCATCATAAGCCATAATACTTCCCAAACGTGGTCCTGAAAATGAATTATATTGAATTAGAGAGCGCCTAGAATAGAAACATTTCTGGGACACTTATGCGGGACCAAGACTCCCCGCCGCGAATATCCAGAATTTGACCCCTAGAATTGAATGGGAAAAGAGGGCACATAGCCCACTTGTAAGTAGTGATCGAAGCCCACGTTGTGATACACTCGATTATTGACATAGTAGCCCAAGGTTTATGAAATATAATTTAATAGGATTTACTATTAAAAAAAATTAAATAAATTTAAAAAAAATTAAATAAATAAACCTTCCACAAGTTAAATTTAGTACTGAGTCAGAAAGGCATTGCAGGTTTACTTTCTCTGATGCTAAACAAATTTAATGCATCAATAAACGGAATAAATTCAAATTAAACAAATACAATTTTAAAAATAAAAACACTCGACATATTTCTTTCGTACTGAGAATCGTTTATCCAAAAATGTTGTTTTCCGTACTGGTTATTTTTACTCCTCTGTTACACAGGTTGTTAATATATTACCAATGTGCTCATGTGACATTTTCTATACAATTTCCAAAACACTTTGTCTGATCACGCAAAAAATGTCTGAATTTTTCTAACTATTCTTTGGGACCCCCTCACGCGAAAATAAACGATAATGGCAACCATTTAATTTGAACAGGTCCAATCGAATTTACACTGTACATGTATTTGTTAAAATTATATTTGTGATATTGTAAAACATTTATCACGTGGTTTATTTTAGGTATGCTGTCAACTTTCAAACTCTGAAAATGAAAATATTGAGCCATGTGACCACTTCCAATGTATTCTTGGAATCTAATATGGCCGTCATTACCGTACGTTTAAATGCAATAATTAAAAAAAATTCCAAAAACTGTTAAAGGTTTTTAAGAATTGTTTATGTCATCAATAGTACCCATGGATATTATTATATCTGCCTTTATTGTACCTTTGGTAAATGAAACCCCAACATTGAGTCATATTTTTTTTTAAATTATGTTATTGAAACAAAATTACCCAAAATGTAGCGGTCATCTAAATGACGTCACATTGTTGATTGTATTGAAGACAACATTTGTGCAAAATTTCATAGCCAACAGATAACAATTAAGTTATGAGAACGAAGGCTTGATAAGTAGGTTAGAACTCTTTTATTGAATTTGCTCTTACACTAATATACTAATACACTAATAATCTGTCCTATTTTAACAAGTATTAAATGTCTTCGTGCAGAGTCCTTATAGTCTCCTGATCTTTGTATGAACTGCATTATACATGCACTGACTGAATAGAACCATTTGGTCCTCCATGGTAATACATAATATACACATCTAGATGTGTGTGGACTATGTACATGTACAACATACAAATTGAATAATTATAACATTCATAGCACTGTACAAAAGTGAGTAGCGTATACACATATGCAGTGAGAAATCGTCAGTGATGTACTCAATATGTATGAGTAATATGAATATGTATGAAGAAACTCAAGTCATCGAATGATACGTGTGTGTGATTGGCTGAAATGGAGCATACAATATGACTATCTAATTTAGAGCAAAAACATCCCTGATTGGGCGAATCAAAGGGGCGATGGCCCCAAAACACTTTATTTATTTATTTAATTATTATTTTGTTTTTACAAAGTCGCCCCCTCACAATCGATTAAATTGCAAAATTTAAATATGAAGGCCTACTCACATCTGCATCATAAGCCAGAATACTTCCCAAACGTGGTCCTGAAAACGAATCATATTGAATCAGAGGGCGCCTAGAATTTTTATTCCAGGACCCTTATATACGGACCCAAGACTCCCTGCCGTGAATAGCCCCATCCAGCATTTGACCCGTAGAATTGGGTTCTACAAATTAAATGTAGTACTGAGTCGGAAAGGCACTGCATGTTTACTTTCCCTAATGCTAACCAAAGTAATGCATTAATAAACGAAATATATTCAAATTAAACAAAGAAAACTTTGTAAACAGAAATTCATTCAAATTCACAAGTGCCACATTTCTTGCTGATGATATTACGACCTTTCGTATGTTTCATTGAATGTCATATTATATGGGCTGTATTATTTACACGATCGTGAAAATGATAATGACAACTAGAATATGCTCTCATGTTTTACTGCGGTCCATAATATTGTAAACAGAAATTCATTTAAATTCAAATAAAATAAAATAAAAAAATATTTTTAAAAATCTAAAAATTAAATTTAGTACTTTTAAGTAGTGATTGAAGCCCATGTGTTTAGCCCAAGGTTTATGAAATTTAATTTAATAGGATTTACAAAAAACAAATTAAATAAAATAAAATAAAAAATATTTTAAAAATCTAAAAATTTAATTTAGTACTAATTCAGAAAAGCATTACAGGTTTATTTTCTCTGATGCTAAACAAAGTAATGCATCAATAACCGAAATAAAATAAAATTAAACAAATACAATTTTTTTAAATAACAACTTTCGACATAATTAGTTCTTTCGTACTGAGAATCGTTTATCTAAAAAAGTTGATTTCCATCTTGCTCATTTCTGCTTCTCTGATGCACAGGTTGTTCCTACTTTGTAAACAGAAATTCAAATTCACAGGTGCCATATTTCTTGCTAATGATATTACAGCCTTTCGTATGTTTCATTGAATGTCATATTATATGGGATGTATTATGTACACGATCATGAAAATGATAATGACAACTAGAATATGCGTAAATCCATAATAGTGTTATGTTTTACTGCGGTCTCTCGTGCGCCATCTGACTTGAAGGCAGTGAGCCACAAAACTCTAAGAAAATCAAACTTAATGGTGTGTGGTAAGAGTGGGTGGAATTGCATAGAAGTGTCCAGAGTGCATGTCTACATAGCAAATGCTGAAAATTGGCTAGAACACGCGGCTTGTTTTTCAATGTCTGTCGAGGTGGTTGCGGTAGCTGGTTTGGACTGAAGGCCTATCTTACTTGATAAGTCAGTGCTTTAGGGTGATCTTATTTTAAAGATTTCTTTCAATATGATTGTTAGTCTACAATCAGTGAGTGGCATAGACTATTACTGATCACATTATACTGTGATATGCAGTAGCGGAACAAGTTACCGCCGGGCCGGGGGGCAGAGCGCACGGTCGGACCCCCCCCCCCTCCAGGCATCATTCCCTAACCACACGTGATTTCCGAGAGACCCGTCATGATTACACTTCATGTTTTCAGGGGAGCTCAAAATAAAGAAAGAGCCCGGTTGATTTGTGTAAGTTCCAGCTCGGGCCCGGTCCCCCAACCACCCCCACCCCCCCACCCCCACCCCCCTCCATCAGAATGTAAAAACAAAAAAACAAAAAAATTATTTGGGGAGGGGGTCCGGGCCCCCCCCCCCCCCCTCCGGGCCGGGGGACGGCTGCCCCCCAGCCCCCCCTGACGGTCCGCCACTGGTGATATGTTCGAATATTAACAGATAGCCTACGATTTTTTTTTCGCGATACCATTTTAAAATATACAGCCTATTTTATGATGTATATCTCAAGATTGTGTAATCATTTCAGGGTAGAATTAGATACTTGTCCGAGTCCAAACAAATCCACCGTCTGAGTACATTAAACTGTTTAACAGACTTGGTTTCTCCATCAATGAGCAATATTCATGTATGTATTCAACAAAATAACATGTTTAAACTGTTTCATATCAGTACAGTACTAATGTTATATTGGATAATTAGAAATATAACATCGTACAAGGTTATACATATATACGTCGTCTAAATGTGTTATTATTCTTGAAGACAAACATTCATAGGGAGCATTGAATGACGTAGAGAATGAAATGGTTCAAATTTGGACCTGAGAAAAGCAAAACTGTATTGTTTTTAAGAGCAGTTCACAGTATTTGTTTTATTGAATAGTTTATTCTGAACCATTTTAAAACTTGTACGAAAGTTTTCGTAATAAATATGATTAAGGAACAAAATCACATAATAACATTAAACACAAAGCAATCTAAAATCTATGATTTTGACTGTACGGACATGATTGATACATTATCAATAATGTAGTAAGGTTTGCTTTGCATTTTATTTACATATAGATTTAATTTAAGCTAGTCTAGTAAGTTTGAAGCCGTTGTATACCCTAATTAGAGTCAAATCGCCCAGACAAGGTGGAGACCTCTCATGGTATTCATATACAATATACATATAGCCTACTTGTTAACCTGTTCAATAGAGAAACCCATTTATTAACCCTAAACAAATAAAAATAAAAATAAATAAATAACAACAAAATAACAACAACAAAAACAGATAAATACACAATTCTCGAACTACTGGACTCTTAATCTCATTAATGTAACAATTTGAATTATACTGTTGTATAAAACGAACGAGGAAACAAGTACATAATAATCGTTGATGATCAGTTCACCAGATGAATGGAAGCGTATCCCCATCCCCGACCAAACAGATGAAACGGTCACACACAAGATAATATCGAGGTTTGGTGTCCCACTATCCCTTGACATTCACTCAGAACAAGGGCGAAACTACGAATCAAATAAAGAATTTACAACGGACTCTCTGTTACAAAACACAAGAGTTCCAGATGACACTGACCCTACTGGCCCGTGTAATGCACCGGATTTGTCTCGTAAGAGCAGTAATGATATCGCTCATCTCCGTGGGCCTAGAAATAAGTCTCCATCCGATCCCACCCCTCCCCATGCATCAGCAAACAGCCCCATTTCAATGACAGTACAAAAGTTGCAAGTTAGCAGTGATCAATGAGATACACGATTTATTTTCTATAACTAATGTGTACTTTTCCAAACTGAAATTGCAAAATAACCTTGAGTAATATATATCTTAGACCTCAGCATGTGTAAAAAAATAAATCTACAAAAAAATGCATGTTTTTGATGATTTCAACAAGAACGTACTCAACCTTTGGTAAATAAACTTAAATAAACACAAATTATTTCCACAATGTTATGAACCATGATCCATGTTGTATGCCTTGTAAATAATAACAATAATTGCCCACTTACCTTGAAACTGTTGATATTCTGCCTCGATAATATCCAAGAGTTAAGATGTGAGATGTTTATCCTACTATTTCTGTTTTAGAGACTATATCCCTCATAAACGTCAGATAGTTTATTGTCTGTCGATAATATCCAAGAGTTAAAATGTGAGATGTTTTTCCTATATTTGAGATGTTTTTCCTATATTTCCGTTTTAGAGATTATCCTGTATATCCTGTAGTGATGTGGATTTACCGCTTTGATGGAGTATAACAATCCAGATCCAGATCCAGATAAACGACAGATCTAGTTTGTTGTCCGTCCATAATATCCAAGAGTTAAGATGTGATATATTTTTTCTATTTCCGTTGCGAAATGCTAATAGGAAACGATCACAATGAAATTAAAACTCAACGTCGATACCTTAAATGCCGTGCCCCACCAACACATTATTATAATAGGCTGACGTCACAAGTCATTTATAATTTGTGGAACTATTATATATTTTCTCCCGTTTCATGTACTTCCAGAGTTCATGACATTGAAAGCGCTGCATCTCTGGAGGCTGAATGTAGATGGAAGGAGTTGGAGCTAGCGGGCATCATTGCCACCGGAATCGCAAACATGGAAACAATTTTGAAATTGTCTACGCTTTTGTTTTGGTAATTGTTTATGTAGGCCTATTGTGTTATTAAATGCAGCTGTTTTACGTCAAGTGTAGATTTAACTTCAAACCGTCTGTTTCGTGAGCGGTACTACACAACTTTGCCGAAGGACAATCTGAAATTATGTGTGCTTTGGGTTTGGGTTTTAACCGAGGACTTATATAAGAAAATAGAATAATGGGTCCTCGGTTGGCGATTAATGTTTGCAAATGTCCTCGGTTGAAAAATGTGAACAAATCAAATGAGGATGCCTTCAAATGTTGGAGGGGGATCAATTAAGTTCCATATTATGGAATGGAAGTTTCCATACATTTTAGAAAATACATTCGGCAATTAACACTCAGTTTCACTATAAACCTAAAGAAAATAAACAGCATTGATAATAACCTGATTACATGACAGAATTATTATCAGAAAGCTTACTTGATGTGAAATTGGTCAAGGTACCAGTCATCCTGGAAAGAAATGCTCGATTTCATCAGGGAAAACAAGAACAAAATAATATGAACATTTCTCAAAACGTTGCCACACTTTTCGACTGCAGGGCCGTGGGTGTCATGTGACACGCCCCCACCCATCGATTTTTAGTCGGCAAATAGAGCTTCTCAGTCGGCAAAATCGAGCCTCCGTCAGCAAATAAACCATCAAATCATATTTTTGTTGTGTTATATGTGTTCATTTCAGGAAGGAATTTGTAACGTCCCTCTCATTCAACGTTTTACGGGAAAACATGTCCTACTCCTACCCCCCACTTCAAATAATTGTCACGTATATACACCCCTCCGCACCCACAAGCAAGCGCGCTGAGCTAAACCAAAGTGCCCAACGCTTGCCTTGTGATGTAAGGAATATTTGATAATTAAGCAGGTTAAAATTGCCTTATTATGCAATATCTGCACTTAAAAAACATATGTACCCTTAATACATTAATACAGAAATGAATTTATTTTCGGGGAACTTGTAATTATGGTCAACTTGTAATTATTTTTGTTCAATACATTACAAATTGTTAATACGGGTTAACAGTGTCATTATAACCTCTTTTCCAGTCGTTCATATAAACTACTTCGAATGTTAATGTAGCATTTATCCCCATCAGCTTCCATTACGGCGGATTGTCTGGAAGAATAGACATGTATGCGTACATTTTACAGTACACATACAGAGTATGTAGTCTACACGACAATGTACAATACATTTTGCCGTGATTCCAACCAAAAAGTGATCATCTATATCTAGATCTGTAACTATATGTTGGTGAATATCATCAAGTCAATTTTTGTCCAAGTCACGTCAAGTTCGAAGTCACAAAAATTGGTGTCTCGAGTCGGACTCAAGTCCGAGTCACTGACTCGAGTCAACAATACTGACATTTTGTATGCATTTTGTATTATTGTTTTGATGAGACTTAATTGTTCTGTTGTTGTTTAATTGACCTATATTACAGTAGGAACATGTTGCCCTGTAGAACAATAAGGTTTGCGTCAATATCAAAATACTATAGGCTATAGGCCTACTTGCAGAAGCTTCATTCATAAAGAGCCCGGCGTTTCACAGATGTACGTAAACAAATACATGTTATAGGATGCATACAACTATACTGAAACCTTGTATCGTCCTTCCAGTGTTTCAAAGAATACTGTAATGTGAGCAAGGGTCATACTCAGAAACATATGGTAAATGTACATGCACGGCGTGTGCACATGCCCCCCTTTGCCCCGCCCCCTGGATCCGTCATTGAATGTGAGTTCTTTGGACAAAGGCTCTATGTATAATAGGAAATCTATTCATAATTATTACTTCTTTATATATATATATTTTTTTTAAGTTGCCCATCACAAGGCCACAAGGCCACTCAAGGTGAGGGCTAACAAGAAAATTAGTCTAGTTAAGAGAAACCTGTTGACATTACGCTTGAACTTAAATGGATTGTATGCAACAGGGAAACAAGATGAAGGAAGGGAATTCCAAAGTGAAGCAGAATGTGGGAAGAAACTTGTTGAATACATCTTAGAATTGCATTTGGGAACTGTGACTGTATGAGGATGTGAATGGACTGAGAAGCGAGTAGTGCGACCAAAAGGACGGTTTGGACGGACGACCGACGAAAGACCGTTGGAGCACATTCCATGATAGTATCTATAGAAGAGACAAAGTGAGGATTGCGACGATGAATAAGGGGTTCCAATGAAGCTGCCAGTTCATGGCCTACCAGGTTAACAACACGCCGCTGTATTTTGTCCAGCAGGAATAGGTGACAAGCTGGAGCACCAGACCAGATGTGACAACAGTACTCCATAACAGAGCGAATTGTAGTTTTGTAAAGGTACAGAATAGCAGAGGGGGGAAGACATTTCCGGGCACGGTACAGACAACCTATGCGCATAAAGTTATATAATTTACATCAATTATGCATACACAAATTATATAAGATGATCTCAATAGATGCCTAGTTGGTTTATTATGAGACAAGGAACTTAAATATATATTGAAATGGTTCAGAGTTTTCAAAGCTACTATTATCGTTCACATTCATTGTCATTTAGTAAAAGTAGTGTCGTGGCGTAGCGATGGTCTAGTGAATCTTGTGAATGTGGGTTCGAATCCCGACCTGGCTTGAGTAAGACTCTTAACCATAATAATTCCTTCGTCCTTCAGATAGGACGTAAAGCTGTAGGTCCCGTGTGTTGTGTAATGCAACATTCTGGAATGGAAGTAAAATACACCGAACAGGGGCATAATGCTCATGCGCCATGTGCGTCAAACTTGACGTATACTAGTGCAATATAAGTGTCCATTATTATTACAAATCAATATTACGAGTTACTCGATCATCAAATCACCCAAATCCTTTAAAACTTGTATGCAGAAAGGCTACGTGTAGGCAATCATTGCAAGGAGTGACCCATGCATAATCATCACACCCATCGTGGAATCAATCACATGTGTATCAATGTTAACCTTATTACGTTTTTAACTCCACAAGTTATAAACACAACAACTTCAATGCAACATGTTAAAAAATGTTTCAAAAGTGGGGGAAGGAATCGGGACTTTTCGAAGGGGGCATAGGGAGGGCAGGTCCCCTTGTCCTCTCTTCCACCGCCGGTGGTTTTGTTAGCTTGTAAAAGCACCTTGTATATATATATATTATCGATCAAATTCCACTTGCTTCTAATTCTTCGCCCTATCCTCCTCCGTGTCTCACGGGGTGCCAACTCGACCGACAAACCTACCATCGTTTACATTATATATAAAGAAAAAAGGATTTACGAAACGAGTTCCTAGATCATCAAATCACCAAAAGCTTTTAAACGTATCTCCAGAAAGGCTTACGCAGGTTATCATTGCAGGGAGTAACCATGCATCTCATCATCACATCCATCATGGAATCAATTACATGTGCGTGTCAATGTTAACCTTATTAATCTCTGCCATGATGATACAAATGTACGGTGCATCCCACACATAACCCACGCGGCAGGATCGGGCCGCCAAGATATCCACCGTTCCCGGTACCCGATTCCGGCTGTCTCCCGGAGAGCCATACGTGCGTACTCGCTACCAAAATCATGAAACCGCAAATACTTGCATGCCCCCCCCCCCCGCCCCCACTTGTTACATGTTCGGTGATTGTCCGCGAATATTTGTGATAAGTATAATTTGCAATATCATGTAAAATTAAATGTCAATAAATCTACGATCGTAATGAAGTTGATGTTGGTAAAACTGTTTCTATGAATGAGTTTACTCTCTTTGAATCAAGATGTAAATTCAAGAAAACTGTGAAAGTTTGCAGCTTATTCCATTATGTTCCGTTATAACAAGATAATAATAAAGACATTCAGATTGTATTCATTCTTACACGGAATTAAGGAAAGAGTACTATTTGGTAAATTCCAAAAGTAAACTATTTCACTCTGAAAGTGACAGCACAAAGAAATGCAAACTATTTCTGACAGCACCTCAAACAAAATTATTTCTAGTGAAAACTGATTTACCATCATTAGCTTTACACCAAATAAGTTTCACATTAATTCCACCATTTTGTTATTTTTGAATTACCAATCCTATACCCTACATTTGGAAATACTATTCCTAAGATGTCTTATGTTAACTATCAATGTCTCCACTCTTCGCTCGTGCCCACTGCCTTTATCCAATGCCAATACTCGCGCGGGGGCTTCAGTCCCCAAGATTGTTGTCTCCTAGGCCGTGTCTTACGGGGATGCTGAAAATTGGCTAGAACACGCGACATGTTTGTCAATGTCTGTCGAGGTGGTCACGGTAGCTGGTTTGTTCTGAAGGCCTATCTGACTCGATAATTCAGTGGCTGTAGCATGATGTTGGATCTTATTTTAACGTTTTTTTCAATATGATTGTTAGCCTACAAATGTGTATGATTTTGGCTGTACCTACTGTATAACTTGCTACGGACACGATTAATACATTATCAGTAAAGTAGTAAGGTTTGCTTTGAATGTTATTTACATGGATTCAATTTAAGCTAGACTAGTAATTTTGAAGCCGTTGTATACCCTAAATAGAGTCAACTCGCCCAGACAAGGTGGAGACCTCTCATAGTATCCATATACAATATACATATAATAATAGCCTACTTGTTAGCCTGTTCAATAGAGAAACCCATTTATTAACCCTAAACAAATATAAATAAAATAAAAATAAATAACAACAAAATAACAACAAAACTCATATATAAATACACAATTCTCGAACTACTGAATTCTTAATCCCATGAGCGTAACAATTTGTATTATACTGTTAGTATAAAACCCGTAAGCACAAACTTCTGGACAAGAGGTGTATTTCAACGAGGAAATGCTTATGATTTTACAACCTTTTTGTAAATTTATGGTATAACACTTGGAAAACTATTCATTAACGCCAAATAAAGTGTCACTTGTAATTTTACAAGAAGACACTGCTGGTTCTGAGGCCCAACACCCCTCCTTCGTCACCATGATGACAATGTTCATCACAGTGTTTATACTCTTGCCGAGTGGATTTCGTAGCTTGGTATAATGTACAAGCAAAGTTACCCGATTATGATCGATATCAAGTTGCGCGATCTTTACAATCGCTTTTGAACGTGGTCACGGGCGATAAGGACCTCGGCTCGATAAAGACCAAACTTCAAACTGTTATTCCAATTCATAAATGCCCGTATCGAACTCGTTTTCAAAAAAAATGAAATTGTTGTTGACTTAAGCCAAATAGAAATAGGCAAATTCACGTTTTGGGGACACGCAAAACACTTCCAAAGTACATGAGTCAGGCGCATAATGCTAATCTTTGTCACTCTGAAGGAAACATGGGCGAGACGCTGCCCTGTGCCCTGCAACACCGCTGTACACTTACGATAAACACAAACAAGTCGGTCTTGAGCAATCAGAGAAACACGGGCAATCTATATTGCTCAGAGCCATACGAAGGATAAGCCTAAAAACTGACCGTAGAGTGACTTGTCATCCTGCGACCGTACCCCCGTGGACACAGATACCGGTTCAAGTGCCAGACAGCTACAAGCTGCATCTTGGTTGAATGGGTACACATCAGATGAACCTGCTGTCAGAACCCGACTTGAATGGCAGGTTGAGCAAGCTAGCTAATCGGTTATTATTCCTGGAGAAGACTCCAGCAGGAATAGACCCCTGGTTTGTGGCCAAGCACACTCAGTACACTAACTTAGACTACTAACACCACTCTCACACTCTCCATATCACAACCACTAGACCGGTTGTAATGTCCAGATGTGACCCTGTCACCTCTGCCAGTCTAAACACATATTTTGCTCATTTGCAGTTCTTAGTGAATAATAATAATTGTTCTTGTACAATTTCCATGCATGATAAGTATCTCTCTCGTCTAATTCGAAATAATTATTTGTTGGCCCCCCTTGGATCGCAACAGTACTAAAAGTTGGAAGTAAAGGACCCCAGGTAATGATATTGGACCATTTTTACATAATCCCTCAAATGTATGGACCTCAGATCTGTTATAAGATTTTGTTTCAGTTCATAAAGATTATGATAATGAGCTTCGCACATGAATTTGGTCACTATTTATTTCGGTGCACCCATAAACGTTTGGTAATCTCTCAGATTAGTAAATTTACATTACCTAAAAGGGCATGAATCCAACGCTGCGCTTTATGAATTTAAAAACTACATTAGTGGTGTTCATATTGGGCAAAAAAGTTGAAACCATTGATGTTATTTTAACAACCCAGTTTTTGCAGAAAGTATAAATGTTTACAAAATAATGAAATTTTAAAAATAATAACGATTATTTTTCCAACTTTAAAGCAAATTAGCCTTGAATGACTTTAGGCCAAGGCATAAACATGTAAATAGTAAATGCACTGACAAATATATTTACTCAACTTTACTCAACCTTACTCAACCTTTGAAATGTTTCGAAATAAAAAGAAGAAATAAACAAATCTCAGAAGTCTACGCTATTAAAACTGAACTGTACTGTAACGCAAATGGAACTATGGCTTGCGCAAGGCGAGCGCGAGCGGCCGCATTCACTACCCACTAGTCATACGAAAGAGTGCGGTAGAGCATTTCGTGCCGTGGGCATGCGGTATGCGCACGGCCAGCGAACGCCAGTTGCTAGTTGGATCAGATTGTCTGGGACGAACGTGCAAGTGTACAGGAGACTACAGTAAGTGTGTGCTACCTCAAATCGAGCGTGGGACATTGAAGGAATAGCTAGGAATAAAGTACGGAGTGGGACCACGGTGTGAAACAAAGGGTTAGTTTCTGATCCGTAAAGGCACTCGTAGCCTGGAGGCTACAAGCAGGGAGGATCCAAGCCGGGGGGCACACCAGTAGCTGGCAGGCTAGTTGAGGCAAGGGTGCTGCATGAGGCTACACCAAAGAATAGCGCTAGGTATTTCAGGTTGCGCGAGAGGCTGGGGAATGAGGGTACTGGGTTAATGAACTGATGGGCATACACACAGAATGAATCACTACGTGAGAACCTCGGTTCTCACGTAGTATTCATTTACTAATAAAACAGGCTATATCATAATTCCTTATACATTTTTGTCCTGTCCATGGTCTGTTCTGTCTGTCCCCCAGGGAGGTGACAGAGTCGTGTGCATTTGGTGGTACATTTCCGCCCAACGGGCCTGCATCACCGGTCTTGGTTCTTCTTAAAGGAGTACCGCACTCAATTGGGTGACCACCAAGGAATAATCAGTCCGTATTATTTTGGTAAATCTGTCGCAATATAAATACCCTGGAAGAATCAATATTTACATCACAGTTGTTGTTTGTATACCCCTAGTGTAGGTATTATAGGTTTTCTCTGCGAATTTCAAACTGTTTTCATTCAATTTAATACCCGACTCATTCAATTTGATTTGAAAATGAATGTTCCTTTGCATCATCATTCAATCAGCAAAAAGATACATTTAATTTCATAAGTTGAGCATTCTATCGTCATTCTAGTGTCACTATGTTCATTAAATTGTATCAGAACCAGTTGCAAACTGTTGATCATGAATTCAGTTTTGATAAATTGGCCTTTATTTGTCACCATTTTACATTCAATTGTTAGGCACGGGTATGAAATTTAAGACAGATTCCTTTCATAAATGTCTAAATAAAGCACCCGCAATAAACAAACAAACAAACAAAAAATAGCAAACTATTGAAAAGGAAACAAAGCAAAACTCAATGGAAATGAAAAATAATGACGTGGAAATATTGCAAAGGGAAACATTTTGTTTTACGCAAGATGACCCCGTAGGGAAACTCAGATTCTTATTTGGTACTTTCAGTTGTTTGACATTGGAAGAAAAATCACGAAATTGGATAGCGACACAAAAGAAGTTTCGAAAATTAGGCGCATTTAATTGAATACCCTGAAAATTAAATTGAATGCCCATAAATGAAGGCCAAAATATAAAAAAATTAAAAAAATCAATCGCGAAAAGGTGTGAATAATGCAATATCAGGATGAGTCAACTGAAGTCATGAATGCCGAAAAATTAAATAGAACTATAACTTAACGCAGTTGTGAATGACAGGAAAGATATAATGTCTATATGTAAATTAAATTGAACGCAACAATATAAAAACACTGATTTGATCGGATCAGTAAAAACGGAGTAAATTTGAACGTTCTTTAACGAAAATTAACCAAAAAAGGGTTTTTGAAATTCGCCGGAAAAATCTATACTAGGTTTAGTATCCTTTTAGTATCAATATGGATTGAATGCTATCAAAAACAAGTTTACTCGAATGAAACATGCGTGAGACGCTGTCCTGTGAGGAAACACGCACAGGCAACAGGCGCAGGTTCGGGTAGTGTAACGGCGCGGGCGACGGCCGCCGTATGGCAGAAACGATCGGGACAAATGCGGAAACGACGACGTCCGGGGATTTCGAAGTGCGGCGAAGAGCCGGTAAACCCTGAGGCACCGGCGTACACTTACTACAAACACAACAAAGATGGTCTCGATCAATCAGAGAAACTCGAGCAATATCTGTTTCTGAGACTCGTACAAAAGAAGAAGCGTGAAGCCAAAAAAGAAACCAGAGGGGAAAACAAAGAAATAAACAAATCCCATAAGCCTACGCTGTTAAAACTAAACTGCATCATTTTTGTTGATATTGTGTAATTCGTGAATATAAATACGATGGATAGAATCAATAGACAGCATTGTTATAGTTTGTATCCTTCATCAATATGGATTGGTTGCTATCAAAACAAGCTTACGCTGTATATACATTTGGTAACATATGAGTAAATTATCAATTGTTGATTAGAATCTATGAGGTTTATACACAAATCAACATGTTATTAAGGTTTCAGTTTATTTTGTTGTGGCTAATGGAAGGTACAGCATTGGTATTTGGCAACGTACGTTTAGTTCAACCCTCTAGTTTTCAAGAAATATATCATACAATTAACTTGTAAACATTTCATCACATTAGATGCTCTCGTTTTGGAGAAAACAACGAATATTGTTGCTCATTTTTCTGTTTTTATGTTTTGATAAATAAGTTGACTGACAGCAACGTTTTATAAAATCGAGATGAGACTTTTTTTCTCTAAGATGCACAGGGGAAAAATCAGGATGAATTTTGTATTTTTTGTGATGGGGAGGGAAGACAACTTGTATTTTGGCATACATGTGTATACATGGATAATAATATTGGGAATTTGTGTAAAAAGTATTTCTTGTGATGGGGGAGGGAAGGCAACTTGTATTTTGGCACACATGTGCACACATGGATAATAATATTGGGAGTTTGTATAAAAAGTATTTTTGTGATGGGGAGGGAAGATAATTTGTATTATGGGATAAATGTGTAATAAATATGGACTTCTGTAATAATTACCCACCTCTGTATTAAAAAACAACTTGTAGCATCTACATTGCCCACACAATATATGTCGCTCGAACACCTAATTATTTCTAGTGAAAACTGATTTACCATCATTAGCTTTAACACCAAATCAATTTCACATTAATTCCACCATTTTGTTATTTTTGAATTACCAATCCTATACCCTACATTTGGAAATACTATTCCTAAGATGTCTTATGTTAACTATCAATGTCTCCACTCTTCGCTCGTGCCCACTGCCTTTACCCAATGTCAATACTCGCGCGGGGGCCTCAGTCCACAAGATCGCTGTCTCCTAGGCCGTGTCTTACTCGGATGCCAGCTCGACTGACGCGCTGGCACAGACCACAAACTCCCGATCCTCATTTATGTAGACCCACAACAATTTACCAATTGACCTCTCTACTTTTTACACATCCATGCCATAAAATAATAATAATACTAACAAAATTAATAGGGAAATTACGCATAAATTATTTAGTATCATTCAATGTGTATGTTCATGTACATGTGCATATCAATGGCGTAACTATGGGGGTGCACGGGGGCGAGGTATTTTCCCCCAGGTTCCCCCTCCCCACATTCAGAATTTTGAAAAATAGGTCCCAATTTGAGGCTGCAGGATACAAAATGTTCAAGTATTGACATGGCCCTAAAGAAAAAGTGGTGCACCCCCTAGTGCCCCCTTGAAAAATGGAACCCTAGTTACGCCACTGGTACATACAATTATTTGTAATTTAAAGCTATTCATAGCAGGATTTAAGTACGCTTATAATGCATTGTGTCTTCCTTCACAATATATTGTGAAATAAATTAGCATATCCCCGTGCATTGGACAAGACTGTTGGGTATGAACCACAGTTTGAACATAAATTTTGTTGACATGTTTTAGAGATAATATAACTAAATAATATAGGCCTATTTGCCTTTCCTGACGACTGAATAGTAGACTACCGTTTCTCTTGCAACACTAAAAATATTCATAAATCTTTCACTATGTACCACAAAGTGTTCAGAGTGAAAAACCTGTACTTTTCGTGACCGTACGCCGTGGATACGCTCATGCAAAGAGGCGTATCTACAATCTTGGGCAGACGTGTTGGGACACTGTAACCAGAATCGACCATTTCCCCATCCATAGGCGTCTATCGGCTTTGTATTAAGGGATTTGTTTGCTCGATTTGTGAAGGCTCCCTTAGCCACCATACTTTGTGTATGGAAAATATGGTCTGGTTCTATTCATACATCAGGCGTATTCATACACAGGTTGGCCCAAAAAAAATGTTTCAAAAAATTAAATAAAATAAGCTGACCTAATTTCACGGAAAAAGCAACAATAATGGGTCTTCAAGGTTTCCATGACAGCCGTTTATTTTGAACAGGTCCAATAGAATTTTCCCTTTTTGTTAAAAATAATAGATTTTTGATATTGGAAGAATTTTTTTTTGTCAGGTATGTTGTCAACTTTCAAACTCTGAACTGGACAATACTGAGTCATGGGAAATAGCCGCCATTACGTTTAAATGCAAAACTTATATTTTGTCGCAAAAGCCTCATTTTTAAAACGTTTTTCAGAATTTGTTTGTTCAATATATTAATTTATGTCATCAATAGTACCATGGATATTATTATATCTGCCTTTATTGTACTTTTGGTAAAACATTGTTGTTTGTATTGAAGACAACATTTGTGCCAAATTTCATGACCAACGGATACAAATGAAGAAAGTTATGAGAACGATAAAAAGCCTAGGCTTGATAGGGTTAAGTAGGCTAGAACTCTTGCCCTTACACCGACTGAATAGAACCATTTGGTCCTCCATGGAGTGTCGTGGCCGAGCGGTCTAGCGCACCGAACTCAAGTTCTGGTGTTGCCAGCAGCAGGGTGTGGGTTCGAGCCCCGGTCGTGACACTTGTGTCCTTGAGCAAGGTACTTAACCATAATTGCTTCGTCCTTCGGATGGGACGTAAAGCCGTAGGTCCCGTGTGTTGTATAATGCACGTAAAGTGGATTGTCGTGCGGTCTAGCGCACTGAACTCAAGTTCTGGTGTTGCCAGCAGCAGAGTGTGGGTTCGAGCCCCGGCCGTGACACCTGTGTCCTTGAGCAAGACACTTAACCATAATTGCTTCTCTCCACCCAGGGGTTAAATGGGTACCTGTGAAGGCAGAGATGGTTTGCTCTATATGCGCTAGAAATGGCAGCAATTGAGCTGTATACTCCCCAGGGAGCTGAGATGGTTTCAGGAATGATTTATGAGCCTTATGAGCCTTATGAGCAGGGATAATAATATAATGCGCCTTGAGCGCCACTTAGTTGGTGGATACGTGCGCTATATAAATCTATACATTATTATTATTATTAATATACATATCTAGATGTGTGTGGACTATGTACATGTACAACATACAAATTGAATAATTATAACATTCATAGCACTGTACAAAAGTGAGTAGCGTATATTATATATATGCAGTGTGAAATCGTCAGTGATGTACTTAATATGTATGAGTAAATATCGTTATGAATATGTATGAGAAACTCAAGTCATCGAATGATACGTGTACGTGATTGGCTGAAATGGAGCATACAATGTGACTATCTAATTTATAGCAAAAACATCGCTGATCGGGCGAATCCAGGGGGCGATGGCCCAAAACCTTTTTTTTTTTTTTTTTTTTTTTTTTAAATATATATATATATATATATATATATATATTTTTTTACAAAGTCGCCCCCTCACAATCATTGTCGATTAGATTGCAAAAATAAAATATGAAGGCCTACGCACATCTGCATCATAAGCCAGAATACTTTCCAAAAGTGATCCTGATAACGAATCATATTGAATCAGAGGGCGCCTAGAATTTTTATTCCAGGACCCTTACACGGACCCAAGACTCCCTGCCGTGAATAGCCCCATCCAGCATTTGACCCGTAGAATTGGGTTCTACAAATTAAATTTAGTACTGAGTCGGAAAGGCACTGCATGTTTACTTTCCCTAATGCTAACCAAAAGTAACGCATTAATAAACGAAATGCATTCAAATTAATCAAAGAAAACGGTAATAATAAAAGCATTCGGCTTATATTTTTCGTATTGAGAATCGTTTAGCCAAAAGGGTGTTTCCGTCTTGCTTAGTTCTATTCCTCTGATACACAGGTTGTTCCCTACTTTGTAAACAGAAATTCATTCAAATTCACAGGTGCTATAATATTTCTTGCTAATGATATTACAGCCTTTCGTATGTTTCATTGAATGTCATATTATATGGGCTGTATTCAGCGGCGGCACCAGATCTGTTAAACTGGGGGTGGCAAGAGGGGGAAAGCTTAAATTTAAGGGGGAAACGTTAATCTTTAATGTAACTTTGTACTGCTGAAAAAGCATTGACTTACCATCAGGGAAAAATTGGGGGAAAATTGGGGGAAAAGAAATAACCGGGAGAAAAAGAAATAACCGGGGTCATCCCCCCCCCCCCCCCCCGTAGCGCCGCCGCTGGCTGTATTATTTACACGATCATAAAAATGATAATAACAACTAGAATATTCACTCATGAGTAAATCCATAATAGTGTTATGTTTTACTGCGGTCTCTCGTGCGCCATCTGACTTGAAGGCAGTGAGCCTCAAAACTCTAAGAAAATCAAACTTAATGATGTGTGGTAAGTATGGAATTCCATATCTGCCATTCTAAACGTCGCCCGTCGCCCTTCTAAACGGCGCCCGTCGCCCTCCTAAACGGCGCCCGTCGCCCTCCTAAACGGCGCCCGTCGCCCTCCTAAACGGCGCCCGTCGCCCTCCTAAACGGCGCCCGTCGCCCTCCTAAACAGCGCCCTTCTAAACGGCGCCCGTCGCCCTCCCCTTCTAAACGGCGCCCGTCGCCCTCCTAAACGGCGCCCTTCTAAACGGCGCCCGTCGCCCTCCTTAACGGCGCCCTTCTAAACGGCGCCCGTCGCCCTCCTCAACGGCGCCCTTCTAAACGGCGCCCGTCGCCCTCCTAAACGGCGCCCTTCTAAACGGCGCCCGTCGCCCTTCTAAACGGCGCCCGTCGCCCTTCCAAACGGCGCCCTTCTAAACGACGCCCGTCGCCCTTCTATATGGAACGCCACAGCTGCCTTCGGTGCCCATATCGCTCCATTCGGCCGATTCACCATTTCATTCGGCCTTTTCACCATTTCATTCTGCTATATCACCATTTCATTCGGCTACTCATCATTTCATTTGCCCAATCATCATTTCATTCGGCTAGTCTTCATTTCGTTCGCCGTTTCATCATTTCATTCGGCTATTCACCATTTCATTTGCCCATATCATCATTTCATTCGGCTAGTCTTCATTTCGTTCGGTTGTTCATCATTTCATTGACCCAATCATCATTCTGCTCGGCAAACCATCATTCGCTGCAGAACATCGATCACCGCGCGCTGCAGCCACCGGTTTAGGGCTCCACTGGTTTAGCCTTAAACCGATTAATATTGTACACGGGTTTGTTATAACGGCAAGCATAGTTTTAGAGGCTGGTGTAAGGAGACTATACTTGACCGTGGCCTCGATCTAGTAAACAACGGACTGTCACCATATGTGGATGCTCACGATCACATGGATATCAATACGCAAACACGCTAAAATGAAACAATATATTAATTTTCAAAGTCATGGAACATTATAAAAGCATTTAAAAATAGATAAAATACACTTTTTTCATTAAACATTTATTCTTTTTCTTGTTTTCTGACACATGTTTCCTCTGTATTTATATACAATTGGAAGAAAAGAAAAGGTAATTTTTGCACTGAAAACCCGGAAAGATCATGACATTTTATAAATTATATTCTGGGAATGTATTAAAAAAAAATCATTTATTTTAAATTAATGTTTTGTTGATTTGATTGTATATTTTTGGCTTATAAAGTTTCATAGATGAATGGATGAAGTTCAAAAGCGTAACTGTAAATCAAAATATTCAAGGATGAAATATTTAAAAAAAAGCAATTGTGCTTTCATGTTTTCCTAGGCAATTTGGTGGAGCTGGAGGCCGATCTCTTTATAATTATTTATTGGGGGCGACTTTGCTAGGGGCGAGATGACCAGTATTCGTGGCAATTCTATCCACCAACTCTTGAAATTTGGGGAGAGGTCTTGAAAATGAGTTTCCACTTTTCCCAGTAGTGTAATTTTTGAGCACATGTGATCGTGAGCATCCACATATGGTGACAGTCCGTTGTTTACTAGATCGAGGCCACGGTCAAGTATAGTCTCCTTACACCAGCCTCCAAAACTATGCTTGCCGTTATAACAAACCCGTGTACAATATTAATCGGTTTAGGGCTAAACCAGTGGAGCCCTAAACCGGTGGCTGCAGCGCGCGGTGATCGATGTTCTGCAGCGAATGATGGTTTGCCGAGCAGAATGATGATTGGGTCAATGAAATGATGAACAACCGAACGAAATGAAGACTAGCCGAATGAAATGATGATATGGGCAAATGAAATGGTGAATAGCCGAATGAAATGATGAAAAGGCGAACGAAATGAAGACTAGCCGAATGAAATGATGATTGGGCAAATGAAATGATGAGTAGCCGAAAGAAATGGTGATATAGCAGAATGAAATGGTGAAAAGGCCGAATAAAATGGTGAATCGGCCGAATGGAGCGATATGGGCACCGAAGGCAGCTGTGGCGTTCCATATAGAAGGGCGACAGGCGCCGTTTGGAAGGGCGACGGGCGCCGTTTAGAAGGGCGCCGTTTGGAAGGGCGACGGGCGCCGTTTGGAAGGGCGACGGGCGCCGTTTAGAAAGGCGCCGTTTAGAAGGGCGACGGGCGCCGTTTAGGAGGGCGACGGGCGCCGTTTAGAAGGGCGCCGTTTAGGAGGGCGACGGGCGACGTTTAAGCTACAGTCCCACCACCCCGTTACCGAGCCCGTTAGATGCCGGCAGAGCAAATATTTGTTGCCGGCCTGGTCACCGTGTATCAGCGCAGGACCACCGTCTAGCTGCGGCTCTTAACGCAGGTCAACGTAGGTCGCCGCCATGTAACGCCACATGCCGGCAACCGTCCCCTGAAATTATAAAATGTTTTATAATTGCGGGGGTGAACAACGAACTTTGCTTGCCGCCTATTAACGCCTATTAACGCAGGTCTGCCCCCATCTAGCGAGGGTCTGCCGTTATCGTGCGAGGTCCACCGCCTTCCAGCGTGTTGTTGCCGCCTTGTTGCGTGGTGTGGCGCGGAACTCGAAAAGAGATGGCATCAGGGAGGCATTACTGCGCTATGGGACGGCACACCGACGCTATGGGACGGCATCTGGCAGGGCTGTTCCGTGGGTCTGCCACCCCTAACGGTATGCCGCCCTCTAGCGTAGGTCTGCCGACACTCTAACGCGCGTGCGCGAGCTGTTTAGCGCCTGTTTGCCTCCTCTGTGCAGTGCCAACGCCAATTAGCGTCTCTCTGCCGCCCGCTAGCGTGGGTCTGCCTCCCTCTAACGTGCTTGTAAGCCGGCTGTATACCGTATGTATGCCGTGTATGTGGGACTGCAATGACAAATCAGGGCGTTAAGAGACGTTAATAGACGTTAACAGACGCTACACCACGGTCATTTTATTTCTTGATGCCGGCATCTAACGCCTCTCTGCGGCATATTAGCGGGGTGGTGGGACTGTAGCTTCAGGAGGGCGACGGGCGCCGTTTAGGAGGGCGACGGGCGCCGTTTAGAAGGGCGCCGTTTAGGAGGGCGACGGGCGCCGTTGAGGAGGGCGACAGGCTGCTTAGGAGGGCGACGGGCGCCGTTTAGAAGGGCGACGGGCGACGTTTAGAATGGCAGATATGGAATTCCATAGGTAAGAGCGTGTGGAATTGCATAGAAGTGTCCAGAGTGCATGTCTACATAGCAAATGCTGAAAATTGGCTAGAACACGCGGCTTGTTTTTCAATGTCTGTCGAGGTGGTTGCGGTAGCTGGTTTGGACTGAAGGCCTCTCTGACTCGATAATTCAGTGCTTTAGGATGATGTTGGATCTTATTTTAAAGGTTTCTTTCAATATGATTGTTAGCCTACAATCAGTTAGTGGCATAGACTATTACTGATCACATTATACTGTGATATGTTCGAATGTTAATAGAGAGCCTACGGACTTTTTTCGCGATACCATTTTAAAATACACAGCATATTTTATGATGTATATCTCAAGATTGTGTAATCCCTTCAGGGTAGAATCGCATACACACTGATGCTAGGATGTGAAACTCACACAACAATTGATCTAGTGCTCGGTGGCCCGCCCAACAAAGAAGATGAATGCGAACATGGATGAAGAATTTACAACGGACTCTCTGTTACAAAACACAAGAGTTCCAGATGACACTGACCCCACGCCCCATGTGATGCACCAGATTTGTCTCGTAAGAGCAGCAATGATATCGCTCATCTCCGTGGGCTAAAATAAGTCTCCATCCCACCTCCTCGTGCATCAGCAAACAGCCCTCCCTCCTATCCTCAAGAATAAAGTCTCCATCCCACCTCCCCGTACATCAAAAACAGCCCTCCTCTATCCTCAAGACTAAAGACAGGGAAACAGAAATGGCGGCCCCACGGCCGGTATCTAGCGTAATTCACGAGCCTTAAAGCGTGACGTCATGTCTTCAGGCTATCGAGAAACCAGCGAGATATAATTATGAACAACAGATATTCCATGCTTAAAACTGCGCGTGACCGCACGTTAGGTCAAAATAATTTCTCGTAGTTCACAGTTTCCTAGGCAACAGTTACGATCCAGTTCATTCATAAAATGTTTTACTCGTGTCGAAGTAAAGCTCCATGGTACAGCTGGCATGTATATCACGTGACACTTGCGCTCAGACTGCTGGACAGCATATATAGTGTACAGTGTATACTACAATCACCTTCTTATATAATCTCTATTATAATGGACAATCTAAACGATGTAGCGTTTATCATTAGTAATAATGTAGAGTCTCTACTCCAGTTTATCTGCATTCTATAACTGGGGCATTAAAACCACTAAAGTTGAAACTGTTTAAAACCAAGTTTTTGCAGAATACAACAGATAAAATAAAAATAATAAATTCCAGAAGAAGATCTAATGTAGTATTTTTCCAAACGCATATTATAAAATAGCTTTGAATAACTTATATCTTCGACCTAGGCATGTGTAAAAAATAAATTGGTTGCTATCAAAACAAGCTTGGACTGTATTTACATTTGGTATTAACATGTGTGTAAATTATCAATTATTGATCAGAATTAATGAGATTTGTACACAAATCACCATGTTAAGGATTCAGTTGATGTTGTTTTGTCTTTAAAGGGAAGGTACAGCATTGGTATTTGGCAACGTACGTTTAGTTCAACCCTCTAGTTTATTTTGTTGTGTCTAATGGAAGGTACAGCATTGGTATTTGGCAACGTACGTTTAGTTCAACCCTCTAGTTTATTTTGTTGTGTCTAATGGAAGGTACAGCATTGGTATTAATGGCAACGTACGTTTAGTTCAACCCTCTAGTTTTCAAGAAATATATCATCAAATTAAACTTGTAAACATTTCATCATCGCATTAGGTGCTCTCGTTTTACAAAAGTTGCCAGAAAGCAATTTTTTATCTATTCGACGACAATTATTTTTGTCTAAGATGCACAAGGAATAAATCGTCCTGATGATTGATTCTTATACCACCTTTACCAGCAAGTATAATTGTATATAATTATTTGTTGGATAATCTGGTAATTACCAATGTTGTACCGTACCTTTAAAGACAAATTTGTGAACCTTCATTCATATTTTGCGTTAGTTCATTGTAAGTTGAATTTTGTGTCTCAAAATGCATTCCGATCTGTGTATTTATTATAACGTAAAACTTGTTCGTTTTGTATACACATTTCACATTGTGTTTTATTTGGAAATGACAACAGGTCAGTCGCAATGACAACAGGTGTTAAACCCAAATAAACTTATGCGTATATGTAATAATTCACACAGTTTTGTTTTAGATTATGACAATGGTGTAAGCCCATTACACACCACAAACACTGGAGTATTAGAAACTACAAGAGTGATGTTAATATTGATCAGCTTTTCCAATATGAACACCATGGAAGACTCAAGTAACCACTGGTGTTAATTTAACATCACAGTTTTTGCTTGCTAAAGATACTTCAATAAACACAAATTATTTCCACAATGCTATGAACTATGATCCATATTGTAATGTCTTGTAAAAAATTCCACTTACGTCAAGTAGTTTATCGTCCGTCGATAATATCCAAGAGTTAAGATGTGAGATGTTTTTCCTATATTTCCGTTTTAGAGAGTATTCCGTATAAACGACAGATCTAGTTTATTGTCCGTCGATAATATCCAAGAGTTAAGATGTGAGATTTTTTTCTTATATTTCCGTTTAAGATATAGTATCCCGTATAAACGACAGATCTAGTTTATTGTCCGTCCATAATATCCAAGAGTTAAGATGTGAGATGTTTTTCCTATATTTCCGTTTAAGAGTACCCGTATAAACAGATCTAGTTTATTGTACCATAATATCCAAGAGGTAAAGATGTGAGATGTTTTTCTATTTCCGTTGCGAAACGCAAATGGAAAACGATCACAATGAAATTAAAACTCGACGTCGATACCTTAAATGCCGTGCCCCCACCAACACATTATTATAATAGGCTGACGTCACAAGTCATTCATAATTTGTGGAACTATTATATATTTTCTCCCGTTTCATGTACTTCCGGAGTTCGTGACATTGAAAGCGCTGCATCTCTGGAGGCTGAATGTAGATGGAAGGAGTTGGAGCCTAGCGGGCATCATTGACACCGGAATCGCAAACATGAAACAATTTTAAAATTGTCTCCGCTTTTGTTTTTGGGATTTTTTCATGTCGGCCTTTATTGTGTTATTAAATGCAGCTGTTTTACGTGAAGTGTATATTTATCTAGAAAAGAGGACACAACTTGATTCAAGGTGCTTTTCCTTTGAGAATGATCAGCTCAGTGACATGTCAGGAAACTTGAAAGCATGTTATATCTGAAATCTTTCAGTAGCATTTTTATGTACTTAATAAATTTATACTTTTCTTTACAGCTGTCTTTGGGGATCAACCCTGACAGGGACAAAAGCAAAGGAACCCTGGGAGAAAGTTACACTGCACCAACAGCAAAGTTCTCGCCTTCATCAATGGGGTCAAGGACTTTGAATCATACTGGAGCATTTGAAGATTGGACGGAGACTATGTTAGTTGACTCTGAACCTACTCTGTAAACCTTCCCTAGGTTGTGTAAAATGTACTTCCCGATAAATACATGCTGATAACCCGACAAGGTACATGTAGAAGGTTTTTAATTTCAAAGTAGAGTGTAATGGAAATTAGACATTGATTTTGGGATCACATAGTATCACAGAAGTTGGTACACTGTTGAGAGGATTGTTTGTTGTATTGATGTGGTGTTAGATAATCGAATAAGTAATTGTTTTAAATAAATAATTCTTGTTTGCAAAATAAAAACAAGTGTCATTTAGAGTGTTATTGCATTTGTTGAAATTTGATCATCTTAACTAGGGAAAATGTATTATAGATCTCAACAAAAAAACTAAAGTTTCATGGGCACAGTGGATTTTGCAGAGTAGTGATGGTGATTGTAATCACAATACATAATAATGTTTTTGAACAGATTTTTCTTCTTTGTGTTGGAGATGTTCTAATCAAGGTAGAAAACAAACGAAAAGCTTAAAACAACAAGTTTGTAAAAATAAAAATACAGTCATTTTTACGATTCGGCTTTTTGTAAATTTTGCAGAAATAAAAGGAAAACAAAAAAAAGCTTTTAAAAAAATACAAAATACAATCATTTTACGGATTTTGCTTTTTTTTTTAGTTTGCAGACGTTTTGTAAAAGTAAAAAACAATCTTCCCAAATCAAATAAACAATTTCTGTCAATTCAAATAAATGTAGCTGATTGTAAAGACAAACAGTTTCTCATTTTAAATTTTAAAGGTTGCTTGTATTCGCCATAAACCAGTTGTATGTTAATAATGATAACAACATTTCTTATTTTATATAATAACAACAGGTCTGTAATTATATTTTACAAAATTAACGGTTAAATAAAATAACGAGAGCCGTGCCGGCAACTCTGTTGCTGGCACTTTCTGTAAATTTACAGCATTTTTACAGTGTATATAACAAAATAGGAATAATGGGTCCTCGGTTGGCGATTATTGTTTGCAAATGTCCTCGGTTGACAAACGTGAACAAATCAAATGGGAGATGCCTCACAAATGTTGAGGGATCAACTAAGTTTCATAATATTTTAGAGAATGCATTTGTCACTTAACACTCACTTTCACTATAAATATAAAGAAAATAAACAACATTGGATAATAACCGAATTATTATCAGAAAGCTCACTTGATGTGAAATTAATAAAGGTACCAATCATCCTTGAAAAAAATTATCGCATTTCATCAGGAAAACACAAACCAACATTTTTTTTTTTTACTTTTACTTCAGGGCGGTGGGGTGTGATGTGACCGCCCCATATCGTTAATTGGCAAATAGAGCTTCTCAGTGGGCACAATCGAGCCTCCGTCGGCAAATAAACCACCAAATCAAACTATCGAAGTAGGCTTGCGTTTTGTTGTGTTATATTATGTTAATTTCAGGAATTTGTAACGCCCCTCACATTCAGTGTTTTTACTGGAAAACATTAAGTCAAGTCATCAAGTAATTTTGTCCCGTCAAGTCGATTCACAGGTGAAGTCAAAACTCACAATAATTGAGACCTAATTGTTCTGTTGTTGTATATACAATGACACATAAGAACCTATTGTAAGAACATATTGCCCTGTAGAACAATGAGGTTTGCGTCAATATCAAATACTATAGACTAGGCTTACTTTCAGTGGCTTCATTTATAAAGAGCCCGGCATTTCACAGATGTACGTAAACAAAACTTATGTATAGGATAAACAACTATACTGAAACCATGTATCGTCCTTCCAGTGTTTAAAGAATACTGTAATGTGAGCAAGGCCATATAAAAATGCCCCCCCGCCACCTGGATCCAAATCATTGAATGTGAGTTCTTTAGTAAAGGCTCTATGTATAACAGAAATGTATTAATAATTATTGCTTTTTATATTCTATATTAATCATAAAGTAATACAATTTACATCAATTATGCATACACAAATTATATATGATGATCTCAATAGGTGCCTGGTTGGTTTTATTATGAGACAAGGAACATGAAATATATATTGCAATGGATCAGAGATTTTCAAACCTATTATCGTTCACATTCTGTCTTTTAGTAAAGAATATAATGGCCTAGTGGTCTAGTGAATGTGTTGTGAATGTGGGTTCGAATCGACCTGCTTGAGTAAGATTCTTAACCATAATAATTGCTTTGTCCTTGGGACAAAAGCTGTAGGTCCCGTGTGTTGTGTGCAACATTTGGGAATGGAATAAAATACCCCCAAACAGGGGCACAATGCTCATGTAGCCATGTGTCAAACTTGACGGATACCGGTGCAATATAAGTGTCCATTATTATTACAAATCAATATTACAGTTACTAGATCATCAAATCACCAAAGACTTTTAAAACTTGTTTCCAGAAAGGCTACGTGCAGGCCACAGGCGTAAATCCCGGGGTGGGGAATATATCCCCCACACACTTTTGACTGGGATTGTCAATAGGATTTACGAAACAAGATCATCAAATCACCAAAGCCTTTTAAACGTATTCCAGAAATGCTTACGTGCAGGTTATCATTGCAGGGAGCAACCATGCATCTCATCATCACATCCATCATGGGAATCAATTACATTGCGTGTAATTAAACCTTATAATCCCTGTCAAGTTGATGCAAATGTACGGTGCATCCCACACATTACGCGGCTGTACCCAGTACGCGATCCCCCTGTCTGCTTGCCCCCCCAACTTGTTACATGTGTGGTGATTGTCCGCAAATATTTGTGAAAAGTATAATTTACAATATCATGTAAAATTAAATGTCAATAAATCTACGATCGTAATGAAGTTGATGTTGGTAAAAACTGTTTCTAAAAGAGTTTACTTCTTTGAATCAAGATGTACATTCAAGAAAACTGTGAAAGTTTGCAGCTTATTCCGTTATGTCGTTAACAAGATAATAAAAAGACATTCAGATTGTTTCATTCTTACACAGAATAGAGTATTTCTAAATTCCAACAGTAAATTATTTCACTCTGAAAGTGACAGCACAAAGAAATGCAAATTATTTCGACAGCACCTCAAACAAAAATTATTTCAAGTGAAACTGATTTACCATCATTAGTTTTTTTCACCAAATAAGTTTCACATTAATTCCACCATTTTTTATTTTGAATTACCAATCCTACCTACATTTGGAAATACTATTCCTAAGATGTCTTATTAACTATCAATGTCTCCGAGATGGAACTTTGCTCCCACTGCCTTTTTGTCCCCCAAGATCGCTGTCTCCAGGCTGTGTGTTTACGGGATATAGCTCGACTGACGCGCTGGCACAGACCACAAACTCCCGACCCTCATTTATGTAGACCCACAAGAATTTACCAATTGACCTCTCTACTTTTACACATTCCTTTATAAAATAATAATAACTAACAAATAGGAAATTTACATATTTAGTATCATTCAGTAATGTATGTTCATGTGCATATCAGTGGCGTAACTATAGGTGTGCACGGGGGCGAGGTATTCCCACCAGCCGAGGTATTACCCCCAGGTTTCCCCTCCCCACACCCAGAATTATATTTAAAAAATAGGTCCCAATTTGAGGCTGCAGGATACAACATGTTCAAGTATTGACATGCCCCTCAAGAAAAAGTGGTGCACCCCCAGTGCCCCCTGAAAATAGGACCCTGGTTACGCCACTGGTACATACAATTATTTGTAATTTAAAGCTATTCGTAGCAGGATTTAAGTACGCTTAATGCACTGTGTCTTCCTTCACAATATATTTGTGAAATAAATATGTATCCTATTGGACAAGACTGTTGGGTATGAACCACAGTTTGAACATTTTGTTCAATTTAAATGTTGTTGACATGTTTTAGAGATAATATAACTAAATAATATAGGGCCTGTTGCCTTTCCTGACGACTGAATAGTAGACTACCGTTTCTCTTTCAACACCAACAATATTCTTAAAGCTTTCAGTATGCACCACAAAGTGTTCAGTAATTTTCGTGACCGTACGCTGTGGATCGGCTTTGGGATTTAAGGGATTGTTTGCCCGATTTATGAAGGCTCCCCAGCCACCATACTTTGTGTAGGAAAATCTGGTCTGGGTTCTAATTCTCGCGTATTTATATGTCACACCCATCATATGTCACAGTATTTTTTATATGTTTATTTACATATTTATATGTCACACCCATCATATGTCACAGGTTGGCAACAAAACAAAATTTAAATTAAAAATTGTTGACCTAATTTCCCAACTTCCAAGCAACAATTATGGATCTTCAAGATTTCCATGACAACCGTGTATTTTGAACAGGGCCAATAGAATTTCCCTTTTTGTTAAAAATAATAGATTTTGATATTGGGAAGATTTTTTTTCAGGTATGTTGTCAACTTTCAAACTCTGAACTGGACAACTGAGTCATGGGAATCAAATATGGCCGCCATTAGTTTAAATGCAAAACTCATTTTTAAAAACGTTTTTCAGAATTTGTTCAATATATAAATTTATGTCATCAAGGGTTTAGGGTAGATGGGTCCTTAGCCGTGGCGAAGGCATTTCATCTAGGAGAAGGAAATCTCTGATATAAACCAAACTGTTCTGGAATGCAGGATGGCAGTCTGGTGTTGAATGCAATACAAAATAGACCTTGTTTTTTGGATTCTTCAACCAACTTCAGAGCAGTTCACGCACGCCAGTGAAACTTGGTCTGGGAAAAACCAAGTGAGACTGACACCATACTCTATATAGGAGCGACGTACCGTAGGGTTGGTATTTGCCACTGAAAGATAAACATGACTCACACAAATTCCAGAAACCTCATACCGCATCTGTCCTCGTCGCGCCCAGGGTTACCAAGGAAGCGCGTTCTGCTGTCCAGACCCTGGCACAGTGTTCGAAAAAAATCAGCCACAGGGTCACCCAACGAAATTTCTTAGGGTAAAAAATCTACATTAATTTCCACCCTTTAATGCCGCACACTCAACACAATAAACCAAATTACCTGAACTAGTTTTCATCTAAGCACAAGTTACCTTGAATATAAATGTCATCTGTCTACAAGAGCATCGTTTCTTTTCACTCTGACATCAACCTTAAATACCACGAAGTAGGCAAAGGCTGGACACTCGTACAGCCTCAGCGTGGAAGAAGGACTCTACAGGTGCCACCATTGGTGGAATTTGGCATGTACTACTTGAGTCATTGGCTCTTAATTCTCTTAACAGCATCGAAGAAAGCTAGAGCCAAAGAAATTATCATTACTAACTTTAATGGCAACCTGCCACAACCATCATCTCCTGCTACTCGCCCACAAATTCCAGAAGTGACGAGGAAGACGTGTCTTTTGCTACTATCAAAAGCCTTTCCTCTCTCGTCAGGCAAGTACCAAATCATAACTTCTTGATTGTTGGTGGAGATATGAATGTTTCCTTGCTAGGTCGCAGTGACACAATAACAAATTTGCGTATCACACATCATCAAGTACAGAAATGGTCTTCTTCTTATTGAAGACTTCATCCACAAAAATAACCTTATAAGTGTCTAAACACAAAATTTCAGAAGAAGAACCTCTAACTCTGGACATTCACTTATGCAATTGGCACACATGCCCAATTAAATTATATCATCATCAACAAAAAGTGGAAAAACAGTGCACTAAACTGTGAAACCCACAATACTTTTGAAGGTGTCCTCAGACCTATCGAATCAATTGCTCATCAACATGATCCGAACTAAGTTTACGTGCCAACAAGAAAAAGTCCTCCTCTTTTCCCACCATACGATTGGTCTGCTCTGCTTCAAATGAGAACTTGAAACCAATACACCTCTCTACCAAGAAATAGGTTTGATGCCATACAAGCAGACACAAGAAACACACTCTACTTGTCATTATAACAACTTTGAGCCTCCCACCAAAAAGCGGCAGAAGACACCATTCCTCTTAAACCAAAACTAAAGCACCACATTCCGCCGGGGAATCTGAGGAGATAATAATAAGCGGGCAAATCTGAAAGAGAGAAGGCTGATATAAAAACTCCAATCCATCTACTACCGAATCCATCAAGAGAGTATTCAAAGCGGCGCTATTGCTAGACTCCACAACATATATGAGAATCAACAGCTTATATATACATCCAAAGCAAAATTCAACTCATAAACAACGCCGCAGCCAATAAGCAATCTTCGCTCGTCCTGAAAAGCCGTCAATGAAATAAGCGACAGAAAATCTACAAATAAATCAAAAGCAAAAAGCCAACAGTCCAAACAGAATGGCTAAACAAATGGAAGGAACACTTTGAAAATCTCCTCGGAAAGGCTCCTAACGTATCTGACAATGAAATCAAGAAACAATTATCGGACCAACCTCTTAACATTAAACTAGAAACTTCACTGGAAGCTGAAAGCTTCACTTATGCAGACCCCAGAGACTCCCCGCCGTGAACTAAGCTCCATCCAGCATTTGATCCCTAGAATTGGATGGGGAAAAGAGGACACATAGCCCACTTTTAAGTAGTAGCTCTAAGGTTTATGAAATATAATTTAATAAAGGGATTTACTATAAAAAAAAATTAAAAATTAAAAAAATTATAAAATAATAAAAAAATTATACAAATTAAATTTAGTACAGAGTCAGAAAGGCATTTGCAGAGTTTACTTTCTCTGATGTAAACAAAATTAATGCATCAAACAAACGAAATAAATTCAGAATTAAACAAAATTAAATAAAACATTAAAAACATTCGACATATTTCTTTCGTACTGAGAATCGTTTATCCAAAAAATCGTATTACCAATGTGCCCCTACATTTTATAAAATTTCCAAAATACATTGTCTGATCACGCAACAAATTTTCTGAATTTTCCTAACTATTCTTTGGGACCCCTCATGCGAAAATAAACGATAATGGCAACCTTTTTTTAACAGGTCCAATGTAATTTACATTTTAAAAATATGATTTGTCATAATTATTGTAAGACATTTATCACGTGGTTTTTAGGTTTGTTGTCAACTTTCAAACTCTGAAATGAAAATATTGAGCCATGTAACCACTTCCAATGTATTCTGGGAATCTAATATGGCCGCCATTACGTTTAAATGCAATAATTTAAATTTTGTCAAAAATGTTTAAAGGTTTATATAAATAAACAATATTTTAAAATCTAAAATTAAATTTAGTAATAAGTCAAACGCATTGCAGTTTTTTTCTCTGATGCAAAACAAGTAATGCATCAATAACCGAAAATAAATCAAATTAAACAAATACAATTAAAAAAAAACTTTCGACATAATTATTTTCTTTCGTACTGAGAATCGTTTATCTAAAAATTGATTTCCATCTTGTATTTCGCTCCTCTGATGCACAGGTTGTTCCCTACTTTTGTAAACAAATTCAAATTCACAGGTGCCATATTTCTTGCTAATGATATTACAGCCATTTGTATGTTTCATTGAATGTCATATTATATGGGCTGTATTCAGCGGCGGCACCAGATCTGTTAAACTGGGGGGCGGCAAGAGGGAAAACTTAAATTTAAGGACAACATTAATCTTTAATGTAATTTTGTACTGCTGAAAAAGCATTGACTTACCATGGGGAAAAAGTGGGAGGGGGGAAAAGAAATAACCGGGGGGCATCCCCCCATCGTAGCCGCCACTGGCTGTATTATTTACACGATCATGAAAATGATAATGACAACTAGAATATTCACTCATGAGTAAATCCATAATAGTGCTATGTTTTACTTCGGTCTCTCGTGCGCCATCTGACTTGAAGGCAGTGAGCCTCAAAACTCTAAGAAAATCAAACTTAATGGTGTGTGGTAGGCGTGTGGAATTGCATAGAAGTGTCCAGAGTGCATGTCTACATAGCAAATGCTGAAATTGGCTAGAACACGCGGCTTGTTTTTCAATGTCTGTCGAGGTGGTTACGGTAGCTGGTTTGGACTGAAGGCCACTCTGACTTGATAAGTCAGTGCTTTAGGATGTTGGATCTTATTTTAAAGGTTTATTTCAATGATGTTATTCTACAATCAGTGAGTGGCATAGACTATTACTGATCACATTATACTGTGATAATGTTCGAATATTAATAGACAGCGTACGGTTTTTTTCGCGATACCATTTTAAAATATACAGCCTATTTTATGATGTATATCTCAAGATTGTGTAATCATTTCAGGTAGAATCGAATACTTGTCCGAGTCTAAACAAATCCACCGTCTCAGTACATTAAACTGTTTAATAGACTTGGTTTCTCCATCAATGAGCAATATTCATGTATGTAATCAACAAAATAATAATTATGTTTAAACTTGGAAAACTATTCATTAACGCCAAACACCCCTCCTTCGTCACCATGATGACACAGTTCATCACAGTGTTTATACTCTTGCTGAGTGGAGTCCGTAGCGTGATACAAGCAAAGTTACCCGATTATGATCGATATCAAGTTGCGCGATCTTTACGACCGCTTTTGGACGTGGTCACGGGCGATAAGGACCTCGGCTGTATAAAGACCAAACGTCAAACTGTTATTCCAATTCATAAATGCCCGCATCGACTTCGTTTTCAACAAATTGAAATTGTTGATGACTTAAGCCAAATAATGGGTAAATTAAATGGGCAAATTCACGTTTGGGGACACGCAAAACACTTCCAAAAAGGGAAGGGAACATTATGCCAATCTTTTCACTCTGAATGAAACATGCGCAAGACGCTGCCCTGTGCCCTGAAACACCTCTGTACTTACGACAAACACAAAAAAGTCAGTCTTGAGCAATCAGAGAAACACGAGCAATCTATATTGCTCAGAGCCATACTGAAGGATAAGCCTAAAACCGACCGTAGAGTGACTTGTCATCCCGCTACCGTGCCCACGTGGACACAGATACCGGTTCAAGTGCCAGGCACAGCTACAAGCCGCATCATGGTTGAATGGGTACACATCAGATGAACCTGCTCAAAAAAGTGGATCCCGAATTAAGTAGTCCTCGATTGGTTGGACCAATCGCCCCACAAACTAAGCAGATGTAGTAGCTCGTCAAAGCCTAACAACCAAAAACATGTGGTTTATATAGTAACGACTCGTGTTGATTAACGAAGTCCTCTATAAGAATATGCAACCAACCACGAGGCGCCAATATTACAACCAACACGCACGGTAAGGCAAGTCTTCACAGTATAATTATAAAATTTGCTTATCTCTATCACCTCAAGTACCTTAACTGTGGATTTCAATCACCTTATGCACCCTGACGTGTGATGCTTTTTACAGTGTGTACAGGCTCATCACCAATATTCTGGGACCCTCCCTGTAAGCGAACTAGGAAACAACTATATAATGATCGTTGATGATCAGTTCACCAGATGAATGGGCGTACCCCCATCCCCCGACCAAACAGATGAAACGGTCACGCACAAGATAATATCGAGGTTTGGTGTCCCACTATCCCTTGACATTTACTCAGAACAAAGGGCAAAACTACGAATCAAATCTCTTTTACAATGGTCAAGCTGAAACTTTAATTAATCAAGTCATTGTCAGTTTGATCTCAGCAATTATGTTGACGACAATAAACGCAATTGGAACATTCATCTTCATTTTACTTCAGTCTAAAGAAGTTGCGAACAAAAAACCACTGGTTACACACTGAACATGCTGATGCTGGGTTGTGGCTCACACACCAATTGATCTAGTGCTCGGTGGCCCTTAACAAAAGATGAGATGAATGCGAATATAGATAAAGAATTTCGGATTCTCTGTTACAAAACACTCAAGAGTTCCAGATGACACTGACCCTACTGCCCCGTGTAATGCACCGTATTTGTCTCGTAAGAGCAGCAATGATGTCTCTCATCCCCGTCGGTCTAGACAAGTCTCCATCCCCACCTCCCCGTGCATCAGCAAACAGCCCCTCCTCTATCCTCAAAGAATAAAGTCTCCATCCCACCCTCCCCGTGCATCAGCAAACAGCCCCTCCCTCTCCTCAAGAATAAAGTCTCCATCCACCCCTCCGTGCATCAGCAAACAGCCCCTCCCTCTATCCTCAAGAATAAAGTTTCCATCCCACTCTCCGTGCATCAGCAAACAGCCCTCCTCATCCTCAAGAATAAAGTCTCCATCCATCCTTCCGTGCATCAGCAAAACAGCCTCCCTCTATCCTCAAATAAAGTCTCCATCCACCCCCCGTGCATCAGCAAACAGCCCTCCTCTATCTTCAAGAATAAAGTCTCCATCCCATCCCCCTTCCCGTGCATCAGCAAACAGCCCCCTCCTCTATCCTCAAGAATAAAGTCTCCATCCCATCCCTCCCCGTGCATCAGTAAACAGCTCCTCCCTCTATCCTCAAGAAAAATCTCCATCCCATCCCTCCCCGTGCATCAGCAAACAGCCCCCTCCTCTATCCTCAAGAATAAATCTCCATCCCACCTCCCGTGCATCAGCAAACAGCCCTCCCTCTAATCCTCAAGAATAAAAGTCTCCATCCCATCCCTCCCGTGCATCAGCAAACGGCCCCTCCTCTATCCTCAAGAATAGTCTCCATCCCATCCCCTCCCCGTGCATCAAAACAGCTCCTCCCTCTATCCTCAAATAAAGTCTCATCCACCTCCCCTGCATCAGCAAACAGCCCTCCCTCTATCCTCAAGAATAAAGACAGGCTCCTGACGCACCATTCAAGGGATTCAGTTCATTGGATAAGTTATGTTCAATATCTGACATCGATTTGAAGCTCACGGTAGGTATGCCCAACCAAGGTCAAAGTTGAATATCTGGGGAAATAAAAATGGCCCCGGCCAGTGTCTGGCGTAATTCACGAGCCTTAAAGCATGACGTCAGGTCTTCAGGCTAGCGAGAAACCAGCGAGATATTCCATGCTTAAAACTGCGCGTGACCGCGGTCAACACATAATTACTCGTAGTTCACAGTTTCTAGGCAACAGTTACGATCCAGTTCATTCATAAAATGGTTTACTCGTGACGTAAACCTCCATGGTACAGCTGGCATATATACCGGTATCACATGACACTTGCGCTCAGACTGCTGGACAGCATAATAGTGTGTACAGTGTAAACTACAATCACCTTCTTATATAATCTCTATTATAATGGACTATCTAATGTTAGGTTTTATCATTAGTAATAATAGAGTCTCAACTCCAGTTTATCTGCATTCTATAACTGGGGCGTTAAAAACCACGAAAGTTGAAACAATTTTAAACCAAGTTTTGCAGAATACAACAGATAAAATAAAACATTTTTTTTCAGAAGAAGATCTAATGTAGTATTTTTCCAAACGCATATTACAAAATAGCTTTGAATAACTTATATCTTTGACCTAGGCATGTGTAAAAAATAAATCTACTGAAAATGCATATTTTTGATTATTTCAACAAGAAACGCTCCAACCAAATAAATTCGATAGACATGACTGTTGTAGTTTGTATACCCACAGTGTTGGTAATATTAAGTTTAGTATCCTTGATTGGTTGCTATCAAAACAAGCTTGGACTGTATTTACATTTGGTAACATGTGTGTAATTATCAATTATTGATCAGAATTGGGGTTTATACAGATCACCATGTTAAGGATTCAGTTGATGTTGTTTTGTCTTTAAATGGAAGGTACAGCATTGGTATTTGGCAACGTACGTTTAGTTCAACCCTCTAGTTTTCTAGAAATATATCATCAAATTAACTTGTAAACATTTCATCGTCGCATTAGGTGCTCTCGTTTTTACAAAAAGTTGCCAGAGAGCAACATTTTATCAATTCGACGACAATTCTTTTTTTTGTCTAAGATGTACAAGGAATAAATCGTCCTGATGATTGATTCTTATACCACCTTTACACCAAGTATAATTGTATATAAATTGTTGTTGATAATCTGGTAATTACCAATGTTGTACCGTACCTTTAAAGACAAATTTGTGAAATTCATTCATATGTTGCGTTAGTTCAATGTAAGTTGAATTTTGTGTCTCAAATACATTCCGATCTGTGTATTTATTATAACGTAAAAATTGTTCGTTTTCTATACACATTTCACATTGTGTTTTATTTGGAAATGACAACAGGTCAGTCGGAATGACAACAGGTGTTCGTCATTCTTAAAACCAAATAAACTTATGCGTATATATATATAATGATTCACACAGTTTCGTTTTAGATTAATGACAATGGTGTAAGCCCATTACACCACAAACACTGGAGTATTTAGAAACTACAAGAGTGATATTAATATTGATCAGCTTTTCCAATATGAACACCATAGAAGAATCAAGTAACCACTGGTGTTAATTTAACATCACAGTTTTGCTTGGTAAAGAAATAAACACAAATTATTTCCACAATACTATGAACTATGATCCATTGTAATGTCTTGTAAAAATCACTTACCTTGAAACTGTTGATATTCTGCTTGATAATATCCAAGAGTTAAAATGTGATGTTTATTCTATATTTCCGTTTAGAGGTATCCGCATAAACGTCAAGTGGTTATTGTCCGTCCATAATATCCAAGAGTTAAGATGTGAGATGTTTTTCCTATTTCCGTTGCGAAATGCTAATGGTAAACGATCACAATGAAATTAAAACTCGACGTCGTAGCAAATGCCAGTGCCTCACCAACAATTATTATAATAGGCTGACGTCACAATTCATTTATAATTTGTAGAACTATTATATATTTTCTCCCGTTTCATGTACTTCCGAGTTCATGACATTGAAACGCTGCATCTCTGGAGGCTGAATGTAGATGGAAGGAGTTGGAGCTAGCGAGCATCATTGCCACCGGAATCGCAAACATGGAAACAATTTTGAAATTGTCTCCGCTTTTGTTTTGTAATTGTTTATGTATAGGCCTATTGTGTTATTAAATGCAGCTGTTTTACGTCAAGTGTGATTTAACTTCAAACCGTCTGTTTCGTGAGCGGTACTACACAACTTTGCCGAAGGACAATCTGAAAGTATGTGTGCTTTGGGTTTGGGTTTTAACCGAGGACTTATATAACAAAATAGAATAATGGGTCCTTGGTTGGCGGTTATTGTTTGCAAATGTCCTCGGTTGAAAAACGTCTCCATCCACCCCTCCCGTGCATCAGCAAACAGCCTCCTCTATCCTCAAGAATAAAGTCTCCATCCCACCTCCCGTGCATCGTAACAAACAGCCCCTCCTCTATCCTCAAGAATAAAGTCTCCATCCCATCCCTCCCGTGCATCAGCAAACAGCTCCTCCTCTATCGTCAAGAATAAAGTCTCCATCCCACCCCTCCCCGTGCATCAGCAAACAGCCCTCCCTCTATCCTCAAGAATAAAGTCTCCATCCCATCCCTTCCCGTGCATCAGCAAACAGCCCCTCCCTCTATCCTCAAGAATAAAGTCTCCATCCCATCCCTTCCCGTGCATCAGCAAACAGCCCTCCCTCTATCTTCAAGAATAAAGTCTCCATCCCATCCCTTCCGTGCATCAGCAAACAGCCCTCCCCATCCTCAAGAATAAGTCTCATCCCATCCCTCCCCGTGCATCCAGCAAACAGCTCCTCCTCTATCCTCAAGAATAAGTCTCCATCCTCCCTCCCCGTCGCAAACAGCCCCTCCTCTATCCTCAGAATAAAGTCTCCATCCCACCCCTCCCGTGCATCACCAAACAGCCCTCCCTCTAATCCTCAAGAATAAAGTTCCATCCCATCCCCCTGCATCAGCAAACAGCCCCTCCCTCTATCCTCAAGAAAATAAGTCTCCATCCCATCCCCCCGTGCATCAGCAAACAGCTCCTCCCTCTATCCTCCAAGAATAAAGTCTCCATCCACCTCCCGTGCATCAGCAAACAGCCCTCCTCTATCCTCAAGAATAAAGACAGGCCCCCTGACGCACCATTCAAGGGTTCAGTTCATTGGATAAGTTATGTTCAATATCTGACATCACGATTTGAGGCTCTGATGATATGTAACCAAGGTCAAAGTTGAATATCTGGGAAATAAAAATGGCGGCCCCCACGGCCAGTGGCGTAATTCACGAGCCTTTAAAGCATGACGTCAGGTCTTCAGGCTAGCGAGAAAACCGAAATTCCATGCTTAAAACTGCGCGTGACCGCACGTTAGGTCAACATAATTACTCGTAGTTCACGTTTTCTAGGCAACAGTTACGATCCAGTTCATTCATAAAATGGTTTACTCGTGCTGACGTAAACCTCCATGGTACAACTGGAATATACCGGTATCACATGACACTTGCGCTCACAATTAAAAACTACAATCACCTTCTTATATAATCTCTATTATAATGGACTATCTACACGATGTAGCGTTTATCATTAGTAATAATATAGAGTCTCAACTCCAGTTTATCTGCATTCTATAACTGGGGCGTTAAAACCACGAAAGTTGAAACAGTTTAAACCAAGTTTTTAGAATACAACAGATAAAAATAAAACATTTTTTTCCAGAAGAAGATCTAATGTAGTATTTTTCCAAACGCATATTACAAAATAGCTTTGAATAACTTATATCTTTGACCTAGGCATGTAAAATTAATCTACTGAAAATGCATATTTTTGATTATTTCAACAAGAAACGCCCAACAAATAAATTCGATAAATGACAAGTAGTTATGACTGTTGTAGTTTTGTATACCCACAGTGTTGGTAATATTTTAGTATCCCTGCGGATTGGTTGCTATCAAAACAAGCTTGGGACTGTATTTACATTTGGTAACATGTGTAAATTATCAATTATTGATCAGAATGTGAGGTTTATACAGATCACCATGTTAAAGGATTCAATTGATGTTGTTTTGTCTTTAAATGGAAGGTACAGCATTGGTATTTGGCAACGTACGTTTAGTTCAACCTCTAGTTTTCAAGAAATATATCATCAAATTAACATGTAAACATTTCATCATCGCATTAGGTGCTCTCGTTTTTGCAAAAAGTTATGAGCAACATTTTATCAATTCGACGACAATTCTTTTGTCTAAGATGTACAAGGAATAAATCGTCCTGATGATTCTTATACCTTTACGCCAAATATAATTATATAATTATTTGTTGATAATCTGGTAATTACCAATGTTGTACCTTACCTTTAAAGACAAATTTGTGAAAATTCATTCATATTTGCGTTAGTTCATTGTAAAGATGAATTTTGTGTCTCAAAAAACATTCCGATCTGTGTATTTATTATAACGTAAAATTGTTCGTTTTCTATACACATTTCCATTGTGTTTTATTTGGAAATGACAACAGGTCAGTCGGAATGACAACAGGCGTTTCGTACCATCTTAAAACCAAATAAACTTATGCGTATATATAATGATTCACACAGTTTCGTTTAGATTAATGACAATGGTGTAAGCCCATTACACATCACAAACACTGGAGTATTAGAAACTACAAGGTGATGTTAATATTGATCAACTTTTCAATATGAACACCATGGAAGAATCAAGTAACCAATGGTGTTAATTTAACACCACATTTTTGCTTGGTAAAGATACTTAAATAAACACAAATTATTTACAATACTATGAACTATGATCCCATATTGTAATGTCTTGTAAAAATCACTTACCTTGAAACTGTTGATATTCTGCTTCGATAATATCCAAGAGTTAAAATGTGTGATGTTTATTGTATATTTCCGTTTATAGAGTATCCGCATAAACGTCAAGTGTTTATTGTCCGTCCATAATATCCAAGTTAAAGATGTGAGATGTTTTTCCTATTTCCATTTAGAAGAGTATCCCGTATAAACGTCAGATCTAGTTTATTGTCCGTCCATAATATCCAACAGTTAAGATGTGAGATGTTTTCCTATTTCCGTTGCGAAATGCTAATGGTAAACGATCACAATGAAATTAAAACTCGACGTCGATACCTTAAATGCCTTCCCCACCAACACATTATTATAATAGGCTGACGTCACAGTCATTTATAATTTATGTGGAACTATTATATATTTCTCTCCGTTTCATGTACTTCGGAGTTCATGACATTGAAGCCAACTGCATCTCTGGAGGCTGAATGTAGATGGAAGGAGTTAGACTAGCGGGCATCATTGACACGGAATCGCAAACATGGAAACAATTTTGAAATTGTCTCCACTTTTGTTTTTGGATTTTTTTATGTAGGCCTATTGTGTTATTAAATGCAGCTGTTTTACGTGAAGTGGATTTATCTAGAAAAGGACACAACTTTATTCAAGGTGCTTTTCCTTTAAGAATGATTAGCTCAGTGACATGTCAGGAAAACATTTTTTTACATCTGAAATCTTTCAGTAGCATATTTTATGGACTTAATAAATTTATACTTTTCTCTACAGCTGTCTTTTGAGGATCAACCCATACAAGGGGACAAAAGCAAAGAGGGAACCTGGAGAAAGGTACACTGCACAAACAACAAAGTTCTAGCCTTCATCAACGGGGTCAAGGACTTTGAATCAGACTAGACATTTGAAGATTGGACGGAGAACATGTTAGTTGACTCTCTGAACCTACTCTGTAAACCTTCCCTAGGTTGTGTAAAATGTACTTCCAATAAATACATGCTGATAACCCGACAAGGTACATGTGAGGGTTTTTAATTTCAAAGAGTGTAAAATGGAAATTAGACATTGATTTTGGGATACATAGTATCAGAGAAGTTGGTCTTATCTGGCAGTTTGCCATCATATTAGGCATCAAGTGTGTGCACAATGTGTATATATATATATATATTTATATGTATTATATATTTTTTCACTGATATTCTTGTTGTGTTTACTGTCACCTAGCTGCAAGAACCACGGAGGACGTGGTACTGTTTTAATCACGAGCACCAAATTTGCTGCATGATCATATCTATAATTTTGGGAAAGCAAAGTGGAACATAAGTTAAACACTGATTTGGGATGACACATCACAGATGTTACAATATCAGTCATACAGGTACCCAGTGTGTGCTAAATACTTGGCCATGGTGATTTTGTCTTTTGTATTTATTTTTGGGGGTGGGGGTGTGTTCATCTGGTTTTTTGTCCATTGTTCTCCTGCAAGAGCCAGTGGCCTGAGTGCCAATAAGAAGTATTGTTTCTGATGTTTACAATATTGTGGGAGGTACATGAACATTTATATTTCAGTATAATCAATGGAAATATGACACTGCTTTGGAATAAGGAGTTGGTACACATCAAATACATGTCATGTTCATTTTGTATTTTATTTCTTGGGGGGGGGGGGGGGGGGTAATGACCATTTGTTGTTCACCGTCACCTTTTGTTGATGCAAGATACAGCATAATCATGAGCACCAATTGACATTTTGTATTCATGTCTATAATGTTGGCATAAAACCATTTTTTCCCAAGTAAAGTTAGTACTTCAGGCAATTTGCCAAGTTGTGCAAAATAATTGCCATGGTGATTTGTATTATTATTATAATTATTTTGTGGGGGATCTGGTATTTTTGTTCACTGTCACTGGCAAGAATTACAGAGTGAAACATTTGTATGCAAGATACTTTCAGCATGATAATTGTCCATAAGTACCGATGAAAGTTTCGTTTGTCATGACTATAGGCCTAATTAGGAAAAAGTCAATCAACATTTTTCCAAAATAAATTGGATACTGATTTGTGATTACAGATAGTATCACAGAAGTTGGTACACTCTTGAGAGGATTGTTTGCTGTATTGATGTGGTGTTAGATAATCGAATAAGTAATTGTTTTAAATAAATAATTCTTGTTTGCAAAATGGAAAACAAGTGTCATTTAGAGTGTTATTGCATTTGCTGGAAAATTTGATCATCTGAACTCAGGAAAATGTTTATAAGATCTCAACAAAAAACTGCAGTTTCATGGGCAAAGTGGATTTTGCAGAGTAGTGATGGTGATTGTAATCACAATACATAATAATGTTTTTGAACAGATTTTTCTTCTTTGTGTTGGAGATGTTCTAATAAAGGTAGAAAACAAACGAAAAGCTTAAAAACAACATGTTTGTAAAAATACAAAATACAGTCATTTTACGGATTCGGCTTTTTTGTAAATTTTGCAGAAATAAAAGGAAAAACAAACAAAAAGCTTTTAAAAAAATACAAAATACAATCATTTTACGGATTTTGCTTTATTTTTATTTTGCAGACGTTTTGTAAAAGTGAAAAACAATCTTCCCAAATCAAATAAACAATTTCTGTCAATTCAAATAAATGTAGCTGATTGTAAGCTTACAAACAGTTTCTCATTTTAGAATTTAAGGTTTGCTTGTATTTCATAAAACCAGCTTGTATGTTAATAATGATAACAACATTTCTTATTTTATATAATAACAACAGGTCTGTAATTATATTTTACAAAATTAACGGTTAAATAAAATAACAAGGCAAATTGCCGGCAACTCTGTTGCTGGCACTTTCTAATAAATTTACAGAATTTTTTACAGTATATATAACAAAATACAATAATGGGTCCTCGGTTGGCGATTATTGTTTGCAAGTGTCCTCGGTTGACAAACGTGAACAAATCAAATGAGAGATGCCTACAAATGTTGGAGGGATCAACTAAGTTTCATAATATTTTAGAGAATGCATTTGTCATAACACTCATTTCCACTATAAATATAAAGAAAATAAACAACATTGATAATAACCTGAATTATTATCAAGCTCACTTGATGTGAAATTAATAAAGGTACCAATCATCCTTGAAAAAAATTATCGCATTTCATCGGAAAACACGAACCAACATTTGTTTGTTTACACTTTTCTTTTTACTTCAGGGCGGTGGGGTGTGATTGACACGCCCCATATCGGATTTTAATTGGCAAATGGAGCTTCTCACTGGGCACAATCGAGCCTCCGTCGGCAAATAAACCACCAAATCAAACTATCGAAGTAGACTTGTGTTTTGTTGTGTTATATTATGTGTTAATTTCGAAATTTGTAATGCCCCTCACATTCAGCGTTTTTACGGGAAAACATTAAGTCAAGTCATCAAGTAATTTTTTCCAAGTCAAATCGATTCTGAGGTGAAGTCAAAACTCACAATAATTGAGACCTAATTGTTCTGTTGTTGTATATACAGTGACCTACATAAGAACCTATTGTAAGAACATATTGCCCTGTAGAACAATGAGGTTTGCGTCAATATCAAAATACTATAGACTAGGCTTACTTTCAGTGGCTTCATTTATAAAGAGCCCGGCGTTTCACAGATGTACGTAAACAAATACATGTTATAGGAGGCAAACAACTATACTGAAACCTTGTATCGTCCTTCCAGTGTTTCAAAGAATACTGTAATGTGAGCAAGGGCCATACTCAGAAACATGCCCCCTTTGCCCCGCCACCTGGATCAGTCATTGAATGTGAGTTCTTTGGACAAAGGCTCTATGTATAACAGGAAATGTATTAATAATTATTGCTTCTTTATATCTCTATATTAATCATAAAGTAATACAATTTACATCAATTTGCATACACAAATTATATGATGATCTCAATAGGTGCCTGGTTGGTTTATTATGAGACAAGGAACATGAATATATATTGCAATGGTTCAGAGTTTTCAAACCTACTATCGTTCACATTCATTGTCATTTAGTAAAAGGAATGTCGTGGCCTAGTGGTCTAGTGAATGTTATGAATGTGGGTTCGAATACGACCTGACTTGCGTAAGACTCTTAACCATAATAATTGCTTTTGTCCTTGGGACGTAAAAGCTGTAGGTCCCGTGTGTTGTGTAATGCAACATTCTGGAATGGAAGTAAAATACACCGAACAGGGGCAATAATGTCCATGCGCCATGTGCGTCAAACTTGACGGATACCAGCGCAATATAAGTGTCCATTGCTATTATTACAAATCAATATTACGAGTTACTAGATCATCAAATCACCAAAATACTTTAAAACTTGTTTCCAGAAAGGCTACGTGCAGGCCAGAGGCGTAAATCCTGGGGGATGGGGAATATATCCCCACACACACTTGTTGGACTGCGGGATGGTCAATAGGATTTACGAAACAAGATCATCAAATCACCAAAAGCCTTTAAAACGTATCTCAAAAATGCTTACGTGCAGGTTATCATTGCAGGGAACAACCATGCATCTCATCATCCATCTATCATGGAATCAATTACATATGTGTGTCAATGTTAACCTTATTAATCCCTGTCAAGTTGATGCAAATGTACATTGCATCCACACACACCCCACGCGGCACCCAGTACGCGATCGGCTGTCTACTCCCCACCCCCCAACTTGTTACATGTGTGGTGATTGTGCAAATATTTCTGAAAAGTATAATTTGCAATATCATGTAAAATTAAATGTCAATAAATCTACGATCGTAATGAAGTTGATGTTGGTAAAACTGTTTCTATGAATGAGTTTACTCTCTTTGAATCAAGATGTACATTCAAGAAAACTGTGAAATTTGGCAGCTTATTCCGTTATGTCGTTAACAAGATAATAAAAAGACATTCAGATTGTATTAATTATTACACAGAATAGAGTATTATTTCCTAAATTCCAACAGTAAATTATTTCACTCTGAAAGTGACACCACAATGAAATGCAAATTATTTCTGACAGCACCTCAAACAAAATTATTTGTAGTGAAAACTGATTTACCATCATTAGCTTTACACCAAATAAGTTTCACATTAATTCCACCATTTGTTATTTTTGAATTCAATCCTATACCCTACATTTGGAAATACTATTCTAAGATGTCTTATGTTAACTATCAATGTCTCCAAGATGGAACTTTGCTCGTCCGCACTGCCTTTACCCAATGTCCCAGATCGCTGTCTCCTAGGCCGTGTCTCACGGGGATGCCTGCTCGACTGACGCTGGCACAGACCACAAACTCCCGACCCTCATTTATGTAGACCCACAAGAATTTACCACTTTTTACACATTCATGCCATAAAATAATAATAATACTAACAAATAGGGAAATGACGCATATTTAGTATCATTCAATGTGTATGTTCATGTACATGTGCATATCAGTGGCGTAAATATGGGGGTGCACGGGGGCAAGGCACATACAACTGAGGTCTTTGCCCCAGTTCCCCACATTCAGCATTTTGAAAAAAAATAGGTCCCCATTTGAGGCTGCAGGATACAAAATGTACAAGTATTGACAGGCCCCCAAGAAAAAGTGGTGCACCCCTAGTGCCCCCCTAAAAATGGGACCCTGGTTACGCCACTGGTACATACAATTGTTTGTAATTTAAAGCTATTCATAGCAGGATTTAAGTACGCTTATAATGCATTGTGTCTTCCTTCACAATATATTGTGAAATAAATTAGCATATGCCCGCATATTGGACAAGACTGTTGGTATGAACTACAATTTGACATTTTGTCTTTCGTCATGATTCGTGATGATCAACCCCGAAAATTGCACTTTTGAATAATCGTTAATGCATAACACATGTATAATAGTGCAAATAATATTCCTATCACGCCTAGGAGCCACAATGTCTCCACAATGGATTTGTGTATAATAATATCTCCAGAACGCTCAAATTTTCTGACTGTTAATATATATTCCTTAGGTACCCATCGTACCGAAATAAACCATGCATGAATTTTGAAAGGTCCAATTGCAATTCCACTATTAATAGTATACATGTAGTTCACACTAGATGTTTAATACTATAATACATTCAATAATTATACGTGTTTGGGGTTAATTGTCAACTTCCAAGTGCTGATCTTAACAAAATGGACATCATTACGTCAAATACCAGATTTTGATCCATTATTAATTTGGTTGATATGTTTAAGAGATAAAATAACTAAATAATATGTTTGCCATTCGTGACAACTGAAGAATAGACTACCGTGTCTCTTGCAACTCCAAAAATATTAATAAAGCGTTCAGTATGCACCACAAGGTGTTCAGAGTAAAAACAAAATTGGCAAACCTGTAATTTTCGTGACCCTACGCCGTGGCTACGCTCTCGCAAAGCGACGTAAGTAATGTCAATAATTGTCTCCTCCATTTTGGATGGCTCATAACAAAATTGTGACCCCAATAATTAATAAACCTCCTCCTCCTCCTCCTCCTCCTCCTCCTTCATCATTCTTCCTCTTCTCCTTCTCATTCCTCATTCTTTTTCTTGCAACCCCCTAAAACGTAAAAGATGTTGTCATAAAGAGCTCTGAATGCACTACTGAGCATCTTGAAATAAATCCGGTGTCTGTATTAAAGGCGGTCCCTTACAATCGTTTGATGGTTGGGTTGGGAAATTAAAAAGTGAGGGACCTACTCACATCTGCATCATAAGCCAAAATACTACCCAAACGTGGTCCTGAAAACGAATCATATTGGATTACAGTACGCCAAAAAGTCAAAACATTTCCGTGGCTAAGCGGGCCCAGACTCTTTGCCTTTATAAAATAACCCCATCCAGCACATTTGGCCCCTATTCGGTGGATACAGAGGGCGCATAGTGCATGCCCTCCTCTCCTCCCCCTCCACCGGTTCGAGCTGGACATTTTGGTATAAATCCAAATAAATCCAAATAAGTCCAAATAAATCCATCGTCCGAGTCCACTAAACTATTTAATACACTAATGCACTAATGCTGATTATCATATCTACACATACATTATTACATCGTTCAAGGTTATATAAATACTTCGTCTACATTTGTCATTAATCTTGAAGACGGACATTCATAGGGAGCAGTGAATGACAAAGGGAGCATTGAATGACATGGTTTCAATTTTGACCTGAGAAAAGTAAAACTGGAATTGTTTTTAAGTGCAGTCCGCAGTGTTTTATTCTTAACCATTTTAAAGCTTTTTAAGAACGTTTTCTTAATATATGGTTAATATGTAACAAAATCGCATGATAAGATAACATTAAACACAAAGCAGTCTAATCTAATTTGTATGATTTTGGCTGTACATGCTGTATAAATTGCTACGGACACGATTATACATTATCAGTAAAGTAGTAAGGTTTGCTTTGAATGTTGTTTACATGAATTTAATTTAAGCTAGACTTGTCATTTTGAAACCACTGCATACTTCTTGTTCTGATTTTGATAAGTCTATACCATCCGTTAAAGCGGGTATATCATCACGACCAAAGCAGGCTGAACCTTGTGATTGAAAATAATACCCCACGACCATGCGCTGGCCTAGATAACAAGGCAAAATATACCCGTTTAATACATCCCACGTGATTACGTTTTGTCCAATCAGATTGTCTAAACTATCTTGGATATTACGAATTAGAAATATATCCAGGGCCAGACGTACACGGCTTTTCTTCATCTCGGAGATATGGATGACATAACACCATTATGCCAATGAAACATGCGCGATACGCTGCCTGTGAGGAAACATGCACAGGCACCGGGCGCAGGTTCGGGTACCGGGTAATGTAGCGGCTCTGGCGACAAGCCACAGCATGGCAGAAAAGATCGGGACATGCTTTGAAGCTTCTCCAAACTCAGATTGCAAAATGGCCTTGAATAACTTACCGTATGTCTTAGACCTAGGCAAATGTACAAAAATTAATCTGCTGGAATTGTATATTTTTGATCATTTCAACAAAAAGCGTAGGCCTTCTCAATCTTTGAAATGTTTCGAAATATAAAAAAGAGAAACAAAAGTCCGATGAAGCCGAAAAAGTCTCCGCATTGCCTCAGACCAGCGCGTTGGCATTATTATTTGTTTCCTTTGCTTTAAAACCGAGTCCAATTGCAGCCAAAATTTTTGATAAATTGGTGATAAGAATCAATAAGGTTTGTACACAAATTAACATGTTAAGAATTCAGTTGATGTTGTTTTGGTACAACATTGGTATTTCCAAACGTACATTTAGTTCAACCCTCTAGTTTTCAAGAAATATATCATAAAATTAACTTGTAAACATTTCAAAAAGTTTCCGGACAGCAACAATTTAAAATTCGACTTCAAATCATTGTTTGCCCTAATATGCACAGGGAATAGATTGTCCACCTTTACACCAAATATAATTGTATATAATTATTTGTTGATAATCTGGTAATTACCAATGTTGTACCTTTGACGACAAAATTGTGAAAATTCATTCATATTTTGCATATTCATTGTAAGTTGAATTTTGTGTCTCAAATACATTCCGATCTATGTAGGCCTACTTATTATAACGTAGGAAATGTTCGTTTTTTATACACATTTCACATTTTGTTTTGTTTAGAAATGACAACAGGTCAGTCGGAATGACAACAAGTGTTTCATACCATCTTAAAACCAAATAAAACTTAGGCGTATATATAATAATTCACAATTTCTACAAGAGTGATGTTAATATTGGACAGCTTTTCCAATATGAACACCATGGAAGAATCAAATAACCACTGGGTGTTAATTTAACACGAAGTTTTGATTGATAAAAATACTTAAATAAACACAAATTATTTCCATAATACTGTGAGTCATGATCCATACTGTAATACCTTGTAAATAATTAGAATACAAATTTCCACTTACCTTGACAATGTTGATATTCTGCTTCAGTTAAGATATGAGATGTTTATCCAATATTTCTGTTTTAGAGAGTATCCCGCACAAACGACATATCTAGTTTTATTGTCCGTGCGAAATGCTATTGTAAAACGATCTGTCAATAAAATTAAAACTCGACGTCGATACCTTAAATGCCGTGTCCCAACCAACACATTATTACAATAGGCTGACGTCACAAGTCATTTATAATTTGTGGAACTATATTTTCTCCCGTTTCATGTATTTCCGGAGTTCATGACAATGAAAGCGCTGCATCCTCAGAGGCTGAATGTAGATGGAAGGAGTTGGAATCGCTGGAGCTGGCGGGCATCACTGCGGCCACCGGAATCGCTGGAGCTGGCGGGAGATCACTGCCACCGGAATCGCCGGAGCTAGCGGGCATCATTGCCACCGGAATCGCCGGAGCTGGCGGGCATCACTGCCACCGGAATCGCTGGAGCTGGCGAGCATCACTGCCACCGGAATAGCAAACATAGAAACAATTTTGCAAGTGTCTCCATTTTTTTGTTTTTGGGATTTTTTATGTCGGCCTTCTGTGTTACTAATTGCAACTGTTTTACCTGAAGTGTAGGTTTAACTATTTCGTGAGCGGTACTATGCAACTTTGCCGAAGGACAATCTGAAATTGGTTGGCGATTAATGTTTGCAAATGATGTCGGTTGAAAAACGTACACAAATCAAATGAAAGATGCCTAAAAAAGTTGGGAGGAAGTTTTATTTATGGAATGGAAGTTTCCATACATTTTAGAAAATACATTTGGCAATTAACACTCATTTTCACTATAAACCTAAAGAAAATAAACAACATTGATAATAACCTGATTACAATATGACAGAATTGTTATCAAAAAGCTTACTTGGTGTCAAATTGGTCAAGGTACCAGTCATCCTAGAAAGAAATGCTCGATTTCATCAGGGAAAACAAAACCAAATTAATATGAACATTTTTCAAAACGTTGCCAGATGGAAACCTTTTACTCCAAGTGTTTTAATAAAAACATGCAAGTACTTTTTCACACTTTTCTTGTTTTCTTGTTCACACTTTTCGACTGCAGGGCCGTGGGTGTCATGTGACACGCCCCCACCCATCGATATTTAGTCGGCAAATCGAGCTTCTCAAATGGCAAATCGAGCCTCCGTCGGCAAATAAACCAACAAATCATATATTTGTTGTGTTATATGTGTTAATTTCAGGAAGGAATTTGTAACGTCCCTCTCATTCAGCGTTTTAACGGGAAAACATGTCCTACTCCTACCCCCCCCCCCCCACTTCAAATAATTGTCACGTATATACACCCCTCCGCACCCACAAGCAAGCGCGCTGAGCTAAACAAAAGTGTCCAACGCTTGCCTTGGTGATGTAAGGAATATTTGATAATTAAGCAGGTTAAAATTACCTTATTAGGCAAAACAAATTGTTGAGTTGCCCTCCAGTGAAAATATTTGAAGGGGTCGGTCGGTCGGGATTTTTTTAATTTTTTTAATTTTTTTTTCTCCTTGACTGTCATTTTAAGATTGAAATGCATTGGAACTGAAACCACATACCATGTTTTTCAAAGACAATGATCTAGCAGTACCTAATGAATAAAAAGACATCACACATTCAACTTTATAATAATCTTTCAACAACTTTATTTCAACATTTCATACACTTGTTTCTAGCACTTTTGTTCTTAACAACTTTATGCATCCCATTGGTTGACATGATATTAAGACATTTGTATACCTATCAGCAAGGAATTTTGCTTCAGAATAAAAGTATCCCAAGTATTTTTGTTGTACTTTTCGCTGTGATTGACACAGCAAATTCATCCATACTGCGTGCAATGCTCAACGTGCAACATGTGAGTGGCCATTCGATTTGAAAACGTGTAGATCGAGTCGCAATCGTTGACACACGTACAGTGCGGGGAGCCAGTGCACAACGTGTGAGGGCCATTTGATTTGAAAACGTGTAGATTGAGTCGCAATCGTTGACGTACAAAATAGTGCACGAAGCCAGTGGAAGACATGTGAGGGGCCATTCGATTGGAAAACGTGTGTGCGAAGGCAGTGCACCGTGTGAGGGCCGGGGCCATTCGATTTGAAAACATGTAGATTGAGTCTTGGGTACCGGTAAATTTACCGGTAAAAAAGTGGAAAATTTCACAAATCAAACGTATTATGTTTTATACACAGAAAATTGGTAAGTTTCATTAATAAATAGGCCTATGAATGATGGAAAAAAAAAAAAAAAAAACCGGCCCGAGATTTCAGCACTATTGGGTCGGTCGGTGGAGGGCAACTCAACATCTTTTTGGGGGGCCTTATGCAATATATGCACTTAAAAACATATGTACCCTTAATACATTAATACAGAAATGAATTTTTGGGGAACTTGTAATTATGGTCAACTTGTAATTATTTTTGTTCAATACATTACAAATTGTTAATACGGATTAACAGTCTCATTATAACCTCTTTTCCAGTCGTTCATATAAACTACTTCGAATGTTAATGTAGCATTTATCCATAATACCCCATCAGCTTCCATTACGGCGGATTGTATGGAAGAATAGACATGTATACGTACATTTTACAGTACACATACAGAGTATGTAGTCTACATGTATTATAGGCTAATAATAGTACACAATTCGCCACAACAACGTACATTGTTTGCCGTGATTCCAACTCCAAGCAAAAAGTGATCATCTATATCTAGATCTGTAACTATATGTTGGTGAATATCATCAAGTCAAATTTACTCAAGTCAATTCAAATCACAAGTAATTTTTGTCCAAGTCACAACAATTGGCGACTCGAGTCTGACATTTTGTATGCATTATGTATTATTGTTTTGATGAAACTTAATTCAATAATTGTTCTGTTGTTGTATATACAATGACCTATTACTGTAAGAATATGTTGCTCTGTAGAACAATGAGGCTTGCGTCAATATCAAAATACTATAGGCTAGGCTTACTTGCAGAAGCTTTATTCATAAAGAGCCCGGCGTTTCACAGATGTACGTAAACAAAAACATGTTATAGAGGCATACAACTATACTGAAACCTTGTATCGTCCTTCCAGTGTTTCATAGAACAATGTAATGTGAGCAAAGGGTCATACTCAGAAACATATGGTAAATGTACATGCACGGCGTGTGCACATGTCCCCCTTTGCCCCGCCCCCTGGATCCGTCATTGAATGTGAGTTCTTTGGACAAAGTCTCTATGTATAATAGGAAATGTATTAATAATTATTGCTTCTTTATATCCATCATAAAGTTATACAATTTACATCAATTATGCATACACAAATTATATAAGATGATCTCAACAGCTGCCAATAGAAACTTGAATATATATTGCAATGGTTCAGAGTTTTTAAACCTACTACCGTTCACATTCATTGTCATTTAGGAATGTCGCGGCCTAGTGGTCTAGTGAATGTTGTGAATGTGGGTTCGAATCCTGACCTGGCTTGAGTAAGACTCTTAACCATAATAATTGCTTCGTCCTTCAGATAGGACGTAAAGCTGTAGGTCCCGTGTGTTGTGTAATGCAACATTCTGGATGGCAGCAAAATGCGCCGAACAGGGGCAATAATGCTCATGCGCCATGTGCGTCAAACTTGACGGATACCGGTGCAATATAAGTATCCATTATTATTATTATTATTATTATTATCATTATTACAAACTTTTTTCCAGAAACGCTACGTGCAGGCCACAGGCGTAAATCCCGGGGATGGGGGATATATGCCCCCCCCCCCCACTTTTTGGGGGGATGGTCAATAGGTTTTACGAAACGAGTTCCTAGATCATCAAATCACCAAAAGCCTTTAAAACGTATCTCCAGACAGGCTTACGTGCAGGTTATCATTGCAGGGAGCAACCATGCATCTCATCATCACATCCATCATGGAATCAATTACATGTGCGTGTTAATGTTAACCTTATTAATCCCTGTCAAGTTGATGCAAATGTACGGTGCACCCCACACATAACCCACGCGGCAGGATCGGGCAGCCAAGATATCCACCGTTCCCGGTACCCGATTCCGGCTGTCCGATCTCCCGGAGAGCCATACGTGCGTACTCGCTACCAAAATCATGAAACCGCAAATGATTGTATGCCCCCCCCCCCTCCCTCAACTTGTTACATGTTCGGTTATTGTCCGCAAATATTTGTGAAAAGTATAATTTGCAATATCATGTAAAATTAAATGTCAATAAATCTACGATTGTAATGAAGTTGATGTTGGTAAAACTGTTTCTATGAATGAGTTTACTCTCTTTGAATCAAGATGTACATTCAAGAAAACTGTGAAATTTTGCAGCTTATTCCGTTATGTCGTTAACAAGAAAATAATAATAATAAAGACATTCAGATTGTATTCATTCTTACACGGAATTAAGGAAAGAGTACTATTTGGTAAATTCAAAGGTAAATTATTTCACTCTGAAAGTGACAGCACAAAGAAATGTAAACTATTTCGACAGCACCTCAAACAAAATTATTTGTAGTGAAAACTGATTTACCATCATTAGCTTTAACACCAAATAAGTTTCACATTAATTCCACCATTTTGTTATTTTTTGAATTACAAATCCTATACCCTACATTTGGAAATACTATTCCTAAAATGTCTTATGTTAACTATCAATGTCTCCACTCTTCGCTCGTGCCCACTGCCTTTACCCAATGTCAATACTATTCCTAAGATGTCTTATGTTAACTATCAATGTCTCCACTCTTCGCTCGTGCCTACTGCCTTTAACCCAATGTCAATACTATTCCTAAGATGTCTTATGTTAACTATCAATGTCTCCACTCTTCGCTCGTGCCCACTGCCTTTACCCAATGTCAATACTATTCCTAAGATGTCTTATGTTAACTATCAATGTCTCCACTCTTCGCTCGTGCCCACTGCCTTTACCCAATGTCAATACTATTCCTAAGATGTCTTATGTTAACTATCAATGTCTCCACTCTTCGCTCGTGCCCACTGCCTTTACCCAATGTCAATACTATTCCTAAGATGTCTTATGTTAACTATCAATGTTTCCACTCTTCGCTCGTGCCTACTGCCTTTAACCCAATGTCAATACTCGCGCGGGGGCTTCAGTCCCCAAGATCGCTGTCTCCTAGGCAGTGTCTTACGGGGATGCTAGGATCGACTGACGCGCTGGCACAGACCACAAACTCCCGACCCTCATTAATGTAGACCCACAACAATTTACCAATTGACCTCTCTACTTTTTACACATTCATGCCATAAAATAATAATAACGCTAACAAATAGGGAAATGACGCATATTTAGTATCATTCAATGTGTATGTTCATGTACATGTGCATATCAATGGCGTAAATATGGGGGTGCACGGGGGCGAGGTATTTCCCCCAGGTTCCCCCTCCCCACATTCAGAATTTTGAAAACATTTGAGGTCCCAATTTGAGGCTGCAGGATATAAAATGTTCAAGTATTGACATGGCCCTAAAGAAAAAGTGGTGCACCCCCTAGTGCCCCCCTGAAAATTGGACCCTGGTTACGCAACTGGTACATACAATTATTTGTAATTTAAAGCTATTTATAGCAGGATTTAAGTACGCTTATAATGCATTGTGTCTTCCTTCACAATATATTGTGAAATAAATTAGCATATCCCCGCGTATTGGACAAGACTGTTGGATATGAACCACACTTCGAACATTTTGTTCAATTATTAATTTTGTTGACATGTTTTAGAGATAATATAACTAAATAATATAGGCCTATTTGCCTTTAAGCTTTTCTGACGACTGAAGAGTAGACTACCGTTTCTCTTGCAACACCAACAATATTCATAAAGCGTTCAGTATGCGCCACAACGTGTTCACAGTGAAAACAAATTTGGCAAACCTGTAGTTTTCGCGACCCTACGCTGTGGCTACGCTCTCCTGAAGAGGCGTATCTACAATCTTGGGCAGACGCGTTGGGACACTGGAACCAGAATCGACCATTTCCCCGTCCATAGGCGTCTATCGGCTTTGTATTAAGGGATTTGTTTGCTCGATTTGTGAAGGCTCCCTTAGCCACCATACTTTGTGTATGGAAAATCTGGTCTGGTTCTAATACCCACGTATACATACACCTATCATATTTCACAGGTTGGCAAAAAAATAAAATTAAAAATTAAAAAAATTAAGCCGACCTGTTTTCCTAACTATTTTGGGATCCCGCACGCAAAAAATAAACAATAATGGGTGTTCAAGGTTTCCATGACAACCATTTATTTTTAACAGGTCAATAGAATTTCCACGTTTGTTCAAAATAGATTGTTGATATTGTAAGATTTGTTTAGGTATGTTGAAAACTTTCAAACTCTGAACTGGACAATACATGAGTCATGGGAATCAAATATGGCCGCCATTACGTTTAAATGCAAAACTTATATTTTGTCCCAAAAGCCTCATTTTTAAACGTTTTTTAGAATTTGTTTTGTTCATTATATAAATTTATGTCATCAATAATACCATGGATATTATTATATCTGCCTTTATTGTACTTTTGGTTTAAAAAAATGAGTTCAAATATATTTTTTAAATCATGTTTTTGGAACAAAATGACACTAAATGTTACTTACAGCATTCTATCGGTGACGTCACATTGTTGTTTGTATTGAAGACAACATTTGTGCCAAATTGCATGGCCAACGGATAAAAATGAAGGACGTTATGAGAACGATAAAAAGCCTAGGCTTGATAGGGTTAAGTAGGCTAGAACTCTTATATTTGATTTTGCCCTTACACCGACTTTAATAATCTGTCGTATTTTAACAAGTATTATGCATGTCTTCGTGTAAGGTGAACTGTATTATGAACCGTATTATGCATGCACTAACTGAATAGAAACAACATCATTCATGGTAATACATAATACACTTGTAGATGTGCGTGTACATGTACTACGTACACGCACATTAGGTTGTCGACTAGGTTGCGAAATAAAATGAAGGGCTACGCACATCTGCATCATAAGCCATAATACTTCCCAAACGTGGTCCTGAAAATGAATTATATTGAATTAGAGAGCGCCTAGAATCGAAACATTTCTGGGACACTTAGTAGCCCAAGGTTTATGAAAAATAATTTAATTGGATTTACTATTAAATTTAGTACTGAGTCAGAAAGGCATTGCAGGTTTACTTTCTCTGATGCTAAAAAAATGTAATGCATCAATAAACGGAATAAATTCAAATTTAACAAATAAAATTTAAAAAATAAAAACACTCGACATATTTCTTTCATACTGAGAATCGTTTATCCAAAAAAGTTGTTTTCCGTTCTGGTTATTTTTACTCCTCTGTTACACAGGTTGTTAATACATTACCTCTGTGCCCCTGTCACATTTTCTATAAAATTTCAAAACACTTTGTCTGGTCACCAAAAAAATTCTTAATTTTTCTAACTATTCTTTGGGACCCCCTCACGTAAAAATAAACGATAATGGCAACCGTTTATTTTGAACAGGTCCAATGAAATTTAAAAAAAAATTGTTAAAAAAAATATATTTGTGATATTGTAAAACATTTATCACGTGGTTTATTTTAGGTATGTTGTCAACTTTCAAACTCTGAAAAGGGAAATATTGAGCCATGTGACCATTTCCAATGTATTCTTGGAATCTAATATGGCCGCCATTACGTTTAATTTAAATTTTGTCCAAACATTGTTAAAGGTTTTTCAGAATTGTTTATGTCATCAATAGTACCATGGATATTATTATATCTGCCTTTATTGTACCTTTGGTAAATGAAACCCCAATATTGGGTCAACAATTTGTTTTATTATGTTATTAAAACAAAATTACCCAAAATGTACAACATACAAATTGAATAATTATAACATTCATAGCACTGTACAAAAGTTAGTAGCGTATACACATATGCAGTGAGAAATCGTCAGTGATGTACTTAATATGTATGAGTAAATATCGTTATGAATATGTATGAAGAAACTCAAGTTATCGAATGATACGTGTGTGTGATTGGCTGAAATGGAGCGTACAGTATGACTATCTAATTTAGAGCAAAAACATCCCTGATTGGGCGAATCAAAGGGGCGATGGCCCAAAAACACTTTATTATTATTTTTTTTTTACAAAGTCGCCCCCTCACAATCGTTGTCGATTAAATTGCGAAATTTAAATATGAAGGCCTACGCACATCTGCATCATAAGCCAGAATACTTCCCAAACGTGGTCCTGGTAACGAATCATATTGAATCAGAGGGCGCCTAGAATTTTTATTCCAATTCCCTTACACGGACCCAAGACTCCCTGCCGTGAATAGCCCCATCCAGCATTTGATTCGTAGAATTGGGTTCTACAAATTAAATTTAGAACTGAGTCGGAAAGGCACTGCATGTTTACTTTCCCTAATGATAACCAAAAGTAATACATTAATAAACGAAATAAATTCAAATTAAACAAAGAAAACGGTAAAAATAAAAACATTCGGCTTATTTCTTTCGTATTGAGAATCGTTTAGCTAAAAGGGTGTTTTTCGTCTGGCTTAGTTCTGTTCCTCTGATACACTTTGTAAACATTTCATTCAAATTCACAGGTGCCATATTTCTTGCTAATGATATTACAGCCTTTCGTATGTTTCATTGAATGTCATATTATATGGGCTGTATTATTTACACGATCATGAAAATGATAATGACAACTAGAATATGCACTCATGAGTAAATCCATAATATTGTAAACAGAAATTCATTTAAATTAAAATAAAATAAAATAAAAAGATATTTTAAAAATCTAAAAATTAAATTTAGTACTTTTAAGTAGTGATCGAAGCCCATGTGTTTAGCCCAAGGTTTATGAAATTTAATTTAATAGGATTTGCTATAAAAAAAATTAATAAAATAAAATAAAAAATATTTTAAAAATCAAAAAATTAAATTTAGTACTAAGTCAGAAAGGCATTGCAGGTTTATTTTCTCTGATGCTAAACAAAGTAATGCATCAATAGCCAAAATAAAATAAAATTAAACAAATACAATAAATAAAAACTTTCGACATAATTATATCTTTCGTACTGAGAATCGTTCATCTAAAAAAAAGTCTTTCTTAGTTCTGCTCCTCTGATGCACAGGTTGTTCCCTACTTTGTAAACAGAAATTCAAATTCACAGGTGCCATATTTCTTGCTAATGATATTACAGCCTTTCGTATTTTTCATTAAATGTCATATTATATGGGCTGTATTCAGCGTCGGCACCAGACCTGTCAAACTGGGGGGGGGGACAAGAGGGGGAAAGCTTAAATTTAAGGGGGGCAAACATTAATCTTTAGTGTAATTTTGTACTGCTGAAAAAGCATTGACTTACCATCGGGGGAAAATGTTTGGGGGGAGGGAAATTGGGTGGGCAAAGAAAGTAACCGAGGATTCTCCCCCCCGTAGCTGTTGACTTAAGCCAAATAGAAATGGGTAAATTCACGTTTTGGGGACACGCAAAACACTTCCAAAGTACATGAGTCAGGCGCATTATACCAATCTTTGTCACTCTGAATGAAACATGCGCGAGACGCTGCCTTGTGCCCTGAAACACCGCTGTACACTTACGACAGACACAAACAAGTCGGTCTTGATCAATCAGAGAAACACAAGCAATCTATATTGCTCAGAGCCATACGAAGGATGAACCTAAAAACTGACCGTATAGTGACTTGTCATCCCGCGACCGTTGCCCCGTGGACACAGATACCGGTTCAAGTGCCAGACAGCTACAAGCCGCATCTTGGTTGAATGGGTACACATCAGATGAACCTGCTCATAAGTCAGATCCCAGCTTGAAAGTAGTCCTCGATTGGTTGGACCAATCGCCCCACAGACCAAGCAGAGATGTAATAGCTCGTCAAAGCCCAGTAACCAGAAACCTGGAGTTGCTATGGCAACGACCCGTGTTGTTTAACGAAGTCCTCTATAAGAATATGCAACAAACACATGAGGCACTAACAAATATTACAACCAACACATGAAGCACAAATCTTCACAGTATAATTAGCAACATTTCCTTATCTCTATCACCTCAAGTACCTTAACTGTGGGATTTCAATCACCTTATGCACCTGACGTGTGATGATTATTTACAGTGTGTACAGGTTCATCACCAATATTCTGGGACCCCTCCCTGTAAGCGAACGAGGAAACAAGTATATAATGATCGTTGATGATCAGTTCACCAGATGAATGGAAGCGTACCCCATCCCCGACCAAACCGATGAAACGGTCACACACAAGATAATATCGAGGTTTGGTGTCCCACTATCCCTTGACATTCACACAGAACAAGGGCGAAACTACGAATCAAATCTCTTTTGACAATGGTCAAGCTGAGAGCTTTAATCAAGTCATTGTCAATATGATCTCAGCAATTATGTTGACGATAACAAACGCAATTGGAACATTCATCTTCATCTTACTTCAGTCTAAAGAAGTTGCGAACAAGGAACCACTGGTTACACACTGAACATGCTGATGCTAGATTGTGAAACTCACACACCAATTGATCTGGTGTTTTTTTTCTTTCTTTTTTTAAACTTGAATTCAGGGACCTGGTGAAAACATCAATAAAGATGAAGAGTGGTCCATAGCAAAATAATAAGTTGCAATAAGACAAAAATAAACAAAATGGATCATAAGTAACAACAACGTAAAAACTTGGTTATCATGTGACTGGTGGTTATGGTGTCCAGGAAACCTAAAAACTACCCTACCAGAGCCCTACCACCCGACTAGGCGTGCCGTTCACCCACACTTTATGGGCCCGGGCCCCGTAGGCTGTCAATTCGCAGGTCACCATCTCCTAGTCAGGCATTAACCTAGCCTACACTACTCCATAACCACCGGTTGAAACAGTAGACAGATTGAGATTGAAATGATTTAGGACATCTGATCCATGAGGAAGGTGTTCACATTTGTCTTATAAACAGACACATCTGGAGAGGTAGGGAAAGCAGACGCTGGAAGGGAGTTCCACAGTCGACTTGTCCTTGGTATATATGAGTTGAGATGAAGTTCTGTTCTGAGATGAAGTGATTGGTGGCCCGCCCAACAAAGAAAATGAATGCGAATATAGACAAAGAATTTACAACGGACTCTCTGTTACAAAACACAAGAGTTCCAGATGACACTGACCATACTGCCCCGTGTGATGCACCGGATTTGTCTCGTAAGAGCAGCAATGATGTCGCTCATCTCCGTGGGCCTAGACATAAGTCTCCATCCCACCCCTCCCCGTACATCAGCAAACAGTCCCTCCCTCTATCCTCAAGAATAAAGTCTCCATCCCACCCCTCCCCATGCATCAGCAAACAGCCCCTCCCTCTATCCTCAAGAATAAAGTCTCCATCCCACCCCTCCCCATGCATCAGCAAACAGCCCCTCCCTCTATCCTCAAGAATAAAGTCTCCATCCCACCCCTCCCCGTGCATCAGCAAACAGCCCCTCCCTCTATCCTCAAGAATAAAGTCTCCATCCCACCCCTCCCCGTGCATCATCAAACAGCCCCTCCCTCTATCCTCAAGAATGAAGACAGGGAAACAAAAATGGCGGCCCCACGGCCGGTATCTAGCGTAATTCACGAGCCTTAAAGCGTGACGTCAGGTCTTCAGGCTCGCGAGAAACCAGCGAGATATAATGAACAACAGATATTCCATGCTTAAAACTGCGCGTGACCGCACGTTAGGTCAAAATAATTTCTCGTAGTTCACAGTTTCCTAGGCAACAGTTACGATCCAGTTCATTCATAAAATGTTTTACTCGTGTCGAAGTAAACCTCCATGGTACAGCTGGCATGTATATCACATGACACTTGCGCTCAGACTCCTGGACAGCATAGTGTGTACAGTGTATACTACAATCAACTTCTTATATAATCTCTATTATAATGAACTATCTAAACGATGTAGCGTTTATCATTAGAAATAATGTAGAGTCTCTACTCCAGTTTATCTGCATTCTATAACTGGGGCGTTAAAACCACTAAAGTTGAAACTGTTTTAAACCAAGTTTTTGCAGAATACAACAGATAAAATAAAATAAAAAATTCCAGAAGAAGATATAATGTAGTATTTTTCCATAACGCATAATTTTTCCATAACGCATAATTATTATAAAATAGCTTTGAATAACTCATATCTTCGACCTAGGCATGTGTAAAAAATAAATCTACTGAAAATGCATATTTTTGATTATTTCAACAAGAAATGTACCCAACCAAATAAACAAATCTCATAAGCCTAGGTTGTTAAAACTGATCTGCATCATTTTTTTGATATTGTGTAATTCGATAGACATGACTGTTGTAGTTTGTATACCCACAGTGTTGGTAATATTAAGTTTAGTATCCTTAGGGATTGGTTGCTATCATAACAAACTTGGACTGTATATACGATTGGTAACATGTATGTAAATTATCAATTATTGATCAGAATTAATGAGGTTTATACACAAATCACAATGTTAAGGATTCAGTTGATGTTGTTTTGTCTTTAAATGGAAGGTACAGCATTGGTATTTGGCAACGTACGTTTAGTTCAACCCTCTAGTTTATTTTGTTGTGTCTAATGGAAGGTACAGCATTGGTATTTGGCAACGTACGTTTAGTTCAACCCTCTAGTTTATTTTGTTGTGTCTAATGGAAGGCACAACATTGGTATTTGGCAACGTACGTTTAGTTCATCCCTCTAGTTTATTTTGTTGTGTCAAATGGAAGGCACAGCATTGGTATTCGGCAACGTACGTTTAGTTCATCCCTCTAGTTTATTTTGTTGTGTCTAATGGAAGGTACAGCATTGGTATTTGGCAACGTACGTTTAGTTCAACCCTCTAGTTTATTTTGTTGTGTCTAATGGAAGGTACAGCATTGGTATTTGGCAACGTACGTTTAGTTCAGCCCTCTAGTTTATTTTGTTGTGTCTAATGGAAGGTACAGCATTGGTATTTGGCAACGTACGTTTAGTTCAACCCTCTAGTTTATTTTGTTGTGTCTAATGGAAGGTACAGCATTGGTATTTGGCAACGTACGTTTAGTTCAGCCCTCTAGTTTATTTTGTTGTGTCTAATGGAAGGTACAGCATTGGTATTTGGCAACGTACGTTTAGTTCAACCCTCTAGTTTTCAAGAAATATACTGAACAGCAAAAGAAACGCTGTTGAAATTGTTGCAATTTCAAGTCACTTTCAGCTCACAAATTGAAAGCATTTTTCATTAAATGAGTGATTAGAATCAAAATGATTTGTCTTCTGTTTGAAAACTTGACAAGACCTCGGACTTGTGTTTCTTTTGCTGTCCTCGGACTTCCGTTTCTTTTACTGTTCAGTATATATCATAAAATTAACTTGTAAACATTTCATCATCGCATTAGGTGCTCTCTTTTTTACAAAAAGTTGCCAGACAGCAACATTTTATCAATTCGACGACAATTCTTTTTTTTCTCTAAGATGCACAAGGAATAAATCGTCCTGATGATTGATTCTTATACCACCTTTACGCCAAGTATAATTGTATATAATTATTTGTTGATAATCTGGTAATTACCAATGTTGTACCGTACCTTTAAAGACAAATTTGTGAAAATTCATTCATATTTTGCGTTAGTTCAATGTAAGTTGAATTTTGTGTCTCAAATACATTCCGATCTGTGTATTTATTATAACGTAAAAATTGTTCGTTTTCTATACACATTTCACATTGTGTTTTATTTGGAAATGACAACAGGTCAGTCGGAATGACAACAGGTGTTTCGTACCATCTTAAAACCAAATAAACTTATGCGTATATATATAATGATTCACACAGTTTCGCTTTAGATTAATGACAATGGTGTAAGCCCATTACACATCACAAACACTGGAGTATTAGAAACTACAAGAGTGATGTTAATATTGATCAGCTTTTCCAATATGAACACCATAGAAGAATCAAGTAACCATTGGTGTTAATTTAACACCACAGATTTTGCTTGGTAAAGATACTTAAATAAACACAAATTATTTCCACAATACTATGAACTATGATCCATATTGTAATGTCTTGTAAAAAATCCCACTTACCTTGAAACTGTTGATATTCTGCTTCGATAATATCCAAGAGTTAAAATGCGTGATGTTTATTCTATATTTCCGTTTTAGAGAGTATACCACATAAACGTCAAGTAGTTTATTGTCCGTCCATAATATCCAAGAGTTAAGATGTGAGATGTTTTTCCTATTTCCGTTGCGAAATGCTAATGGTAAACGATCACAATGAAATTAAAACTCGACGTCGATACATTAAATGCCATGCCCCACCAACACATTATTATAATAGGCTGACGTCACAAGTCATTTATAATTTATTGGAACTATTATATATTTTCTCCCGTTTCATGTACTTCCGGGAGTTAATGACATTGAAAGCGCTGCATCTCTAGAGGCTGAATGTAGATGGAAGGAGTTGGAGCTAGCGGGCATCATTGACACCGGAATCATAAACTGGAAACAATTTTGAATTGTCTCCACTTTTGTTTTGGGATTTTGTTCATGTAGGCCTATTGTGTTATTAAATGCAGCTGTTTTACGTGAAGTGTAGATTTATCTAGAAAAGAGGGACACAACTTTATTCAAGGTGCTTTTCCTTTAAGAATGATTAGCTCAGTGACATGTCAGGAAAACATTTTTTTACATCTGAAATCTTTCAGTAGTATATTTATGGACTTAATAAATTTATACTTTTCTCTACAGCTGTCTTTTGGGGATCAACCCTGACAAGGGGACAAAAGCAAAGAGGGAACCTGGGATAAAGGTACACTGCACCAACAGCAAAGTTCTAGCCTTCATCAACGGGGTCAAGGACTTTGAATCAGACTGGAGCATTTGAAGATTGGACGGAGAACATGTTAGTTGACTCTCTGAACCTACTCTGTAAACCTTCCCTAGGTTGTGTAAAATGTACTTCCCGATAAATACATGCTGATAACCCGACAAGGTACATGTAGAGGTTTTTTTATTTCAAAGTAGAGTGTAATGGAAATTAGACATTGATTTTGGGATTACATAGTATCACAGAAGTTGGTCTTATCTGGCAGTTTGCCATCATATTAGGCATCAAGTGTGTGCACAATGTGTATATAGATATTTATATGTATTATATATGTTTTTACTAATTTTCTTTTTGTGTTTGCTGTCACCTAGCTGCAAGAACCACGGAGGACGTGGTACTGTTTTAATCACGAGCACCAAATTTGCTGCATGATCATATCTATAATTTTGGATAAAGCAAAGTGGAACATAAGTTAAACACTGATTTGGGATGACACATCACAGATGTTACAATATCAGTCATACAGGTACCCAGTGTGTGCTAAATACTTGGCCATGGTGATTTTGTATTTTGTATTTATTTTGGGGGGTGGGGGTGTGTTCATCTGGTTTTTGTCCATTGTTCTCCTGCAAGAGCCAGTGGTCTGAGTGCCAATAAGAAGTATTGTTTCTGATGTTTACAATATTGTGGAGAAGTACATGAACATTTATATTTCAGTATAATCAATGGAAATATGACACTGATTTGGAATAAGGAGTTGGTACACATCAAATACTTGTCATGTTCATTTTGTATTTTATTTCTTGGGGGGAGGGGGTAATGACCATTTGTTGTTCACTGTCACCTTTTTTGATGCAAGATACAGCATAATCATGAGCACCAATTGAAATGTTGTATTCATGTCTATAATTTTGGCATAAAACCATAAAACCCAAGTTGTGCAAAATAATTGCCATGGTGATTTTTATTATTATTATAATTATTTTGTGGGATCTGGTATTTTTGTTCACTATCACTGGCAAGAATTACAGAGTGAAACACTTTTATGCAAGATACCTTCAGCATGATAATTGTCCATAAGTACCGATGAAAGTTTCGTTTGTCATGACTATAGGCCTAATTAGGAAAAAGTCAATCAACATTTTTCCAAAATAAATTGGATACTGATTTGTGATTACAGATAGTATCACAGAAGTTGGTACACTGTTGAGAGGATTGTTTGCTGTATTGATGTGGTGTTAGATAATCGAATAAGTAATTGTTTTAAATAAATAATTCTTGTTTACAAAATGGAAAACAAGTGTCATTTAGAGTGTTATTGCATTTGCTGAAATTTGATCATCTGAACTCAGGAAAATGTATTATAGATCTCAACAACAAAAAACTGCAGTTTCATGGGCAAAGTGGATTTTGCAGAGTAGTGATGGTGATTGTAATCACAATACATAATAATGTTTTTGAACAGATTATTCTTCTTTGTGTTGGAGATGTTCTAATAAAGGTAGAAAACAAACGAAAAGCTTAAAACAAAAAGTTTGTAAAAAATACAAAATACAGTCATTTTACAGATTCGGCTTTTTTGTAAATTTTGCAGAAATAAAAGGAAAAACAAATAAAAAGCTTTTAAAAAATACAAAATACAATCATTTTACGCATTTTGCTTTTTTATTTATTTTGCAGACGTTTTGTAAACGTAAAAAACAATCTTCCCAAATCAAATAAACAATTTCTGTCATTTCAAATAAATGTAGCTGATTGTAAACACAAACAATCGAAAATCAGTAATTTTACTGTTTCTCATTTTTTAGAATTTAAGGTTTGCTTTGTATTTCGCCCAAACCAGTTTGTATGTTAATAATGATAACAACATTTCTTATTTTTTAATAATAACAACGGGTCTGTAATTATATTTTACATAATTAACGGTTAAATAAAATAACAGGCAAAGTGCCAACTCTGTTGCCGGCACTTTTCTGTAAATTACAAAGAATTTTTTTTACCATGTATATAACAAAATAGAATAATGGGTCCTCGGTTGGCGATTATTGTTTGCAAGTGTCCTCGGTTGACAAACGTGAACAAATCAAATGGGAGATGCCTACAAATGTTGGAAGGGATCAACTAAGTTTCATAATATTTTTAGAATGCATTTGTCACTTAACACTCATTTTCACTATAAATATAAAGAAAATAAACAACATTGATAATAACCTGAATTATTATCAGAAAGCTTACTTGATGTGAAATTAATAAAGGTACCAATCATCCTTGGAATTTTTTTTCGCATTTCATCAGAGAAAACACGAACCAACATTTTTTTTTACACTTTTCTTTTTACTTCAGGGCGGTGGGGTGTGATGTGACACGCCCCATATCGGTTTTTAATTGGCAAATGGAGCTTCTCAGTGGGCACAATTTGAGCCTCCGTCGGCAAATAAGCTAACGAAGTAGGCTTGTGTTTTGTTGTGTTATATGTGTTAATTTTCAGAATTTGTAACGCCCTCCCTTCA
>CM055817.1:4275314-4308584 GCA_029582265.1 Zoroaster sp. YZ-2022 | reverse complement strand
ACCATTAAATGATTTTGGAATCTAATATGGCGCTTAAAATTTCAAAAATTTTAAAATTTTTAAAAATTTTTTTCAAATTTGTTATTCATCAATATCCATGGATATTATTAATCTGCCTTTATTTCACTTAGGAAATAAAACCTCCAACATTGGTCAATTGTTTCTATATGTCTTATGCAGAGTATTATAGTCTCCTGATTTTGTTTGAACTGTATTATACATGCACTGACTGAATAGACCTTTGATGTCCTTCATGGTAATATAATATACACATCTAGATATGTATTAAGGACATGTACAATGTACAACATACAAATTGAATAATTATAACATTCATAGCACTGTACAAAGTAGTAGCGTATACACATATGCAGTGAAAATCTGGTCGATGTAACTTATGAATGAAGAAACTCAAGTCATCGATTGATCGTGTGTGATTGGCTGAAATGGGTATATAGTATGACTATCAATTTAGAGCAAAAACATCCCTGATTAGGCGAATCAAAGGGCGATGCTAAAACACTTTTTATTTATTTATTATTTTGTTTACAAGTCGCCCCTCACATCGAATCATTAAATTTGAAATTTAAATATGAAGTCTTCACATCTGCTCATAACGAATACTTCAAACGTGGTCCTGAAACGAATCATATTGAATCAGAGGCGCCTAGAATTTTATTCAGGACCCTTACACGGACCCAAGACTCCCTGCCGTGAATAGCCAGCATTTGACCCTAGAATTGGGTTCTAAAATTAAATTTAGTACTGAGTTGGAAAGGCACTGCATGTTTACTTTCCTAATGCTAACCAAAAGTAATGCATTAACAAACGAAATAATTCAAATTAAACAAAAGAAAACTTTGTATGAGAAATTCATTCAAATTCACAAGTGCCAATTTCTTGCTAATGATATTACGACCTTTCGTATATTTCATTGAATGTCATATTATATGGGTGTATTATTTACACGATCGTGAAAATGATAATGACAACTAGAATATGCACTCATGTTTACTGCGTCCATAATATTGTAAAAGAATTATTTAAATTCAAATAAAATAAAATAAAAATATTTTAAAAATCTAAAATTTCATTTGTACTTTTAAGTGTGATCGAAGCCCATGTGTTTAGCCAAGGTTTATGAAAATTTAATTTAACTAAAAATTTAATTTAGTACTAATTCAGAAAGGCATTGCAGGTTTATTTTCTCTGATGCTAAACAAAGTAATGCATCAATACAAAATAAAATAAATTAAACAATACATATAAAAATAACAACTTTCGAATAATTATTATCTTTCGTACTGAGAATCTTATCTAAAAAGTTGATTTCCATCTTGCTTAGTTTCTGCTCCTCTGATGACAGGTTGTTCCTACTTTGTAAACAGAAATTCTAATTCACAAGTGCCATATTTCTTGCAATGATATTACAGCCTTTTTATTATGTTTGCGTTGAATGATCATAATTTATATATGGATAATGTATGTATGTACACGATCATGAAAATGATAATGACAATAGAATATGCACTCATAGATGATAAATCCACATAATATGTTATGTTTTACTGCAGTCTCTCGTGCGCCATCTGACTTGAAGGCAGTGAGCCTCAAACTCTAAGAAAATCAAACATAATGGTGCGTAGTAAGATTGGGTGGAATTGCATAAAGTGTCCAGGTGCATGTCTACATAGCAAATGCTGAAAATTGGCTAGAACACTGCTTGTTTTTCAATGTCTGTCGAGTGGTCACGGTAGCTGGTTTGGACTGAAGCCATCTCTACTCGATAAGTCAGTGCTTTAGGATGATCTTATTTTAAGATTTCTTTCAATATGATTGTTAGCTTCACAATCAGTGAGTGGCATAGATATTACTGATCACATTATACTGTGATATGTTTCGAATAACAGATAGCCTACGATTTTTTTTCACGATATCATTTTAAATATACAGCCTATTTTATGATGTATATCTCAAGATTATGTAATCATTTCAGGGTAGAATCAGATACTTGTCGAGCCCAAGCAAATCCACCGTCGGGGGCATTAAACTGGTTTAATGTTTTTTCCCTATCAGTGACAATTTCATATTAATCAAAAAAATAACATTTTAAACTGTTTCACATCATAATATAATGTTATATTGGAAATTAAAATATAACATCGTACATGGTCGTCTAAATGTTTATCATTCAAACAAAAATTAGGGGGCTTGAATAGAGAATGAAATGGTTTAAATTTTGGCCCTAAAAAAAAACTGTTTGTTTTATAAGCAGTTCGATTTGTTTTTAAAAATTTTATTCTGAACCATTTTTTGACAAAAATCACAAAAAACATTAAACACAAAGCAATCTAAAATCTAGTTTTGACTGCGGACATATTGATCATTATCAAAATTTTGGGGGTTTTTTTGCATTTTTTTATGATTTAATTTAGCTAGTCGTTTTTAAACCGTTGTACCAAATTAAAAACCCCCGGGAACCCTGGGTTTGGTTCAAAAAAAAACTTACCCTACTTTTAAAAAAAACCCATTTTTTAAACCCCTAAACAAATATAAAAAAAAATAAATAAATAACAACAAAAAAACAACAAAAAGATAAAATAAAATCAATTCTCGAACTAGATCTTAATCTCATTAATGAAAAATTTGTTTACTTTGAAAACGAAGGAAAAAAGTGCAAATGATCGTTGTTTCAGTTCACCATTGAAGAACCCCACCCCCGACCAAACAGATGGGGGCCCCCAAAAATAATATCGGTTTGTTCCCCTTCCTTACATTCCTCAGAAAAAGGGGCAAACTGAATAAAATAAAAATTTAACGATCTTTTAAAAAAAACACAAGGTTCAATGCCTGCCCCACTCCCTGAAATAGGTTTGTCTCAAACAGCAATGTTTCGCTCATCCCCGTGGCCCCATTTCCCGAATAAGGGGGCCCTTATGGGATGGGGGCCCACCACAGGGGACTTCGGCGGCGTTTGACCTTGAGGCCGGGGCCCCTTGGTTCGGGGCCTCAAAAAAATTTAAATTACATGACAAAAAAAAAATTTAAAATGAATAAAACCGCATTTCTTCGAAAAAAAAAAAAAATTTTTATAATTATTACATATTTTTTAAAAAGTCTAGTCTGGGGCCCTCTGGCGGGGCCCCGGGATGTTTCCCCTTTATAAATCCGGCCCCGTTGGGCCCTTTTATAAGGGGGGTGTTTCCCACGCCCCAGGTAAAAGGGGCGTCATTATTTTCAGTAATTTTTTTAAAACCCAAAATCAAATCAATGGGTTGCATTGAAGGATTCGCCTAACACTTTTCGGATAACAATTGAAAATGGCCCTATTTTTTTCCCCGTGGGCCCAATACCCCAAATGACCCGGGACCTTGGTTTCTAATTTCTAAAATATCGTGATTTTCGTCGTATCTCCTGCTAAAAGAACGAAATAAGAAAACGAACTTTGGGGTGATTGATGTTTTTCCAAAAATTAAAAGCACAGAATGGGAATCGATTGATCATATCTGACTTTATTTGATACTTTAAAGAATGATATTCTTCGTTTACCTAAAGTCTGTCATTGATTGGTGGCGGATCGTTCCCCCCCTGGGGAAAATGCCAGCTACACCTCCCTGGTCAAAAAAAGTTCATCCACCCCCCCCGTCAGCAAACACCCCCTTTCTGACGTACAAAAATTAAATTAAATGATCAATGGGTCGATTTATTTTCTTTAAATAATTTTACTTTTCCCAAAAAAGTTCAAAATAACCAAAAAATTCAGACCTCAACTGTAAAATTAATCTACTAAAAAGCTTTTTTATGTTTCCAAAAAAGTATAAATTTTTAAAAAACTTAAAAAAACAAATTATTTCCAAATTTTTGAACCCGATCCATTTGTATGCCTTGTAAAAAATTTAAAAATAATTACCCCTTTCCTTGAAAATGTTGATTTTGCCTCGATAATATCCGAGTTAATGTGAGATGTTTTCCTATTTTTGTTTTTTAATATATCCCCCTAAACTAATGGGTTTTTGTCTTATAAATAAGTTAAAATGAGATGTTTTTTTATGGGTGTTTTTCCCATTTTCGTTAAAATTTTCCTTTTAGTGATGGGTTTTCCCCTTTTATAGTATAACAATCCCGTCCGGGCGATCTATTTTTGTCCGTCCCTAATATCAAAAAGGGTTAAAATTTAATGTTTTTTCCCCCGGCAAATCTTGGAAAACATCCTTGAAATTAAAAAATCGACGTCGATAACTCATCGTCCCACCAAAATTATTTTGGTTGACTTACGTCATTTATAAATTTTTAAATATTATATTTTCTCCCGTTTGTCCGGGTTCATGACGAAAGCCTTACTCTGGATCGGGAATTAAATGGAAAGGAAACAGGGGGATCTTCCGGAATCGCAAACATGAAACAATTTTGAAATTGTCTCCTTTTGTTTTGCAATGATGTTTATGTAGGCCTATTGTGTTATTAAATGTGTTTGCATGAAGTGAGTTAACTTCAAACCGTCTGTTTCGTGAGCGGTACTACCTTTGCCGAAGGACAATCTGAAATTATGTGAGCTTTACAGGTTTGCGGGTTTTAACCGAGGACTTATATAAGAAAATAGAATAATGGGTCCTCGGTTGGCGATTAATGTTGCAAATATCCTCGGTTGAAAAAATGTGAACAAATCAAATGGAGGCTAAAGGGGCTGTAGCCCCAAAAAAAATCGTAAAAAAACTATTTTTAAAGGAGAAAAGAGAGAGGGAGGGGAGGGAGAACACTCCCATTCCACAGTGCTGTTTTCTACTCTCCTTTGATTATTCATTAATTTTTGTAGTACTGAAAAAATAATTGTTTGATTCTCAGCCCCTAAAACATGTTCTGGATCCGCCCATATCAGTTGGTCTCAGTAGAATTTATAGATAAAGTCAAATCATGGCTAACAATTGGTGGCTCATGAGTCAGACTCGAGTCTGAGTCATAACTCAGTCAACAATACTGACTTGTTTGTATGCATTATGTATTATTGTTTTGATGAGACTTGATGTTTCTGTTGTTGTATACAATGACCTACATTACTGTAAGGGTATATATAGTACTGCTTAATAGCAGAACAATGAGGTTTGAGTCAATATTAAAATACTATATTAATGAGCGTACTTCATCCATAATGGCCGGGCGATTCACAGATGTAAGTGGACAAAAGACACAGACATATTATAGGATTCATACAACTATCGGCATGAAACCTTTTGTATTATCTTTCTGTTTCAAAAGAACACTGTAATGTGAACAGGGGGCGGATCAAGGTCTCAATAAAGGGGGACCAAAAGGAGAATTCCAAACAAAGAATATATACTCAAAACATGCAGTAAATGTACACACACGGCAATAAAGGAGGAAGATTGCCAAACAAAATATACTCAAAAACATTATGGTAAATGTACACACCACCAATAAAAAGGGAGGTGCATGGGCAATTCCTCCTAGATCATCCGTTAAATGTGAGCTTTTGGAAAATACTCTATATGTATAATAAGAAAGAATTAATAATTGTTGTTCCTTTATATCCTGCAACATCATAAAATTATTAATTTACATCAATTTATTATACACAAATTATAGATGATCTCTGTAGATGCCTGGTTGGTTTATTATGGACAATGAACTTGAATATATATTGCAATGGTTCAGAGTTTCAAACCTAATATCGTTACATTATATACATTCATTAACCATACATTCATTTAGTAAAAGTGTCGCCTTGCGATTATATTGCATCGGATTCAAGTTCTTGCGTTGTTAGATGTGTGTTTAAAACCGTCCTGTGGTTGCGGCGCTTGTGTCCATGAGTACTTAACCATAACTGTAACCAAGACGCTTATCGTGAAGAAGGGCGCCTGGTGTTGTATTGTGAAGGGCTTGCCCTGGTGTTTAATATCATGGAAGAGGGGCGCACGGTGGTTAATATCGTGAAAGAGGAAACGCCCTGGTGTTTAATATCGCCGGAAGAAGGGGCTTGCCCTGGTGGTTAATATCGTGAAAGAAGGAAACGCCCTGGTGTTTAATATCATGGAAGAGAAGGGGCTCGCCCTGGTGTTTAATATCGTGAAGGGCTTGGTGCGACTGCTCGACGAAAGAAGAACTTGCCCACGGTGTCTAATATCGTGAAGAAGAGGCTTGCCTGGTGTTTCTGGAATGGCAGCAAAATGTACCGAAAAGAGATAATAAACCCATGCGCCATGAGCGTTAGGTCAAATATATTTTTTAAATAATGTTTTGGAACAAAATGACACTAAATGTTGGCAAATTGGGGGAAAAATAAATAACCCCCCCCCCCCCCCCCCGTAGCGCCGCCGCTGGCTGTATTATTTACACGATCATGAAAATGATAATGACAACTAGAATATGCACTCATGAGTAAATCCATAATAGTGTTATGTTTTACTGCGGTCTCTCGTGCGCCATCTGACTTGAAGGCAGTGAGCCTCAAAACTCTAAGAAAATCAAACTTAACCCTGTGTGTGATTTACTGCTCGTGTAAGGTAAGAGTGGGTGGAATTGAATAGAAGTGTCCAGAGCGCATGTCGACATAGCAAATGCTGAAAATTGTCCACCTAGAACATGCGACTTGTTTATCAAGGTCTGTCACGGTCATAGGCTATTGCTGATCACATATTCTGCGATATATTCAAATATTAAAAGATAGCCTACGTTTTGTTGCGCCATTTTAAACAAAATAGGCTATAATAGGCTGTGTATATCCCAAGATTGTGTAATCACTTCTGTGTGGACTCGGATGCTTGTCGGAGTCCAAACAAAACTATCGTCCGAGTCCACTAAACTATATAATACACTAATGCACTAATGATGATTATCATATCTACAAATACATTACTAATGTTCATTATATTATCTTAGATATTTAGAATTATTACATCGTTCAAGGTTATATAAATACTTCGTCTACATTTATCATTAATCTTGAAGACGAACATTCATAGGGAGCAGTGAATGACATGGTTTCAATTTTGACCTGGGAAAAGCAAAACTGGAATTGTTTTTAAGTGCAGTTCGCAGTGTTTTATTCTTAACCATTTTAAAGCTTTTACGAACGTTTTCTTAATATATGGTTAAGTAACAAAATCACATGATAACATTAAACACAAAGCAATCTAATCTAATTTGTATGATTTTGGCTGTACCTGCTGTATAAATTGCTACGGACACGATTATACATTATCAGTAAAGTAGTAAGGTTTGCTTTGAATGTTGTTTACATGAATTTAATTTAAGCTAGACTTGTCATTTTAAAACCACTGCATACTTGCTGTTCTTATTTTGATAAGTCTATACCATCCGTTAGCGGGTAGATCGTCACGACCAAAGCAGGCTGAACCTGGTGGTTGAAAATAATACCCCACGACCACGCGCTGACCTAGGTAACAGAGCACCCCAGATCATTACCATATATCCCCTTTAATACATCCCACGTGATTACATTTTGTCCAATCAGATTGTCTAAACTATCTTGGATATTACGAATTAGAAATATATCCAGGGGCCAGACGTACACGGCTTTTTGATCTCGGAGATACGGATGACATAACACCATTATGCCAATGAAACATGCGCGATACGCTGCCCTGTGAGGAAACATGCACAGGCAACGGGCGCAGGTTCGGGTAATGTAGCGACGCGGGCGACGGCCACAGCATGGCAGAAAAGATCGGGACATGCTTTGAAGCTTCTCCAAACTCAATAGGATTTACGAAACGAGTTCCTAGATCATCAAATCACCAAAAACCTTTAAAACGTATCTCCAGAAAGGCTTACGTGCAGGTTATCATTGCAGGGAGCAACCATGCATCTCATCATCACATCCATCATGGAATCAATTACATGTGCGTGTTAATGTTAACCGTATTAATCTCTGTCATGATGATACAAATGTACGGTGCATCCCACACATAACCCACGCGACAGGATCGGGCCGCCAAGATATCCAACGTTCCCGGTACCCGATCCCGGCTGTCTCCCGGAGAGCCATACGTGTGTACTCGCTACCAAAATCATGAAAAAACGCAAATACTTGCATGCCCCCCCCCCCCCCCAACTTGTTACATGTTTGGTGATTGTCCGCAAATATTTGTGAAAAGTATAATTTGCAATATCATGTAAAATTAAATGTCAATAAAGTTACGATCGTAATGAAGTTGATGTTGAATCAAGATGTACATTCAAGAAAACTGTGAAAGTTTGCAGCTTATTCCGTTACGTCGTTAACAAGATAATAATATTTAAAAAAAGACATTCAGATTGTATTCATTCTTACACGGAATTAAGGAAAGAGTACTATTTGGTAAATTCCAAAGAAAAATTATTTCACTCTGAAAGTGACAGCACAAAGAAATGCAAACTATTTCTCACAGCACCTCAAACAAAATTATTTGTAGTAAAAACTGATTTATCATCATTAGCTTTACACCAAATAAGTTTCACATTAATTCCACCATTTTGTTATTTTTGAATTACCAATCCTATACCCTACATTTGGAAATACTATTCCTAAGATGTCTTATGTTAACTATCAATGTCTCCACTCTTCGCTCGTCCCCACTGCCTTTACCCAATGTCAATACTCGCTCGGGGCCTTCAGTCACCACGATCGCTGTCTCCTATAGGCCGTGTCTTACGGGGATGCCAGCTCGACTGACGCGCTGGCACAGACCACAAACTCCCGACCCTCATTATGTAGACCCACAATAATTTACCAATAGATCTCTATACTTTTTACACATTCATGTCATAAAATAATAATGATGCTAACAAATAGGGAAATGACGCATATTTAGTATCATTCAATGTGTATGTTCATGTACATGTGCATATCAGTGGCGTAACTATGGGGGTGCACGGGGGCGAGGTATTTTCCCCTAGGTTCCCCCTCCCCACATTCAGAATTAAAAAAATAGGTCCCATTTGAGGCTGCAGGATATAAAATGTTCATGTATTGACGTGCCCCTCAAGAAAAAGTGGTGCACCCCCTAGTGCCCCCCTGAAAATGGGACCCTGGTTACGCCACTGGTACATACAATTATTTGTAATTTAAAGCTATTCATAGCAGGATTTAAGTACGCTTATAATGCATTGTGTCTTCCTTCACAATATATTGTGAAATAAATTAGCATATCCCCGTGTATTGGACAAGACTGTTGGGTATGAACCACAGTTTGAACATTCTGTTCAATTATTAATTTTGTTGACATGTTTTAGAGATAATATAACTAAATAATATAGGCCTATTTGCCTTTTCTGACGACTGAAGAGTACACTACCGTTTCTCTTGTAACACCAAAAATATTCATAAAACGTTCAGTATGCGCCAGTGTTCAGAGTGAAAACAAATTTGGCAAACCTGTAATTTTCGTGACCCTACGCTGTGGCTACGCTCTCACAAAGAGGCATATCTACAATGGACAGACGCGTTGGGACACTGGAACCAGAATCGACCATTTTCCCGTCCATAGGCGTCTATCGGCTTTGTATTAAGGGATTTGTTTGCCCGATTTGTGAAGGCTCCCTCAGCCACCATACTTTGTGTATGGACAATTTGGTCTGGTTCTACACCTATCATATTTCACAGGTTGGCAAAAAAATAAAATTTAAAATTAAAAAAATTAAGCCGACCTGTTTTCCTAACTATTTTTGGGATCCCCTCACGCAAATATAAACAATAATGGGTGTTCAAGGTTTCCTTGACAACCATTTATTTTGAACAGGTCCAATAGAATTTCCACGTTTTGTTCAAAATAGATTGTTGATATTGTAAGATTTGTTTTAGGTATGTTGAAAACTTTCAAACTCTGAACTGGACAATACATGAGTCATGGGAATCAAATATGGCCGCCATTACGTTTAAATGCAAAACTTATATTTTGTCCCAAAAGCCTCATTTTTAAACGTTTTTCAGAATTTGTTTGTTCATTATATAAATTTATGTCATCAATAATACCATGGATATTATTATATCTGCCTTTATTGTACTTTTGGTTTAAAAAAATGAGGTCAAATATATTTTTTAAATCATGTTTTTGGAACAAAATGACACTAAATGTTACATACAGCCCTCTATCGGTGACGTCACATTGTTGTTTGTATTGAAGACAACATTTGTGCCAAATGTCATGGCCAACGGATAAAAATGAAGGACGTTATGAGAACGATAAAAAGCCCAGGCTTGATAGGGTTAAGTAGGCTAGAACTCTTATATTTGATGTTGCCCTTACACAGACTTTAATAATCTGTCGTATTTTAACAAGTATTATGCATGTCTTCGTGTAAGGTGAACTAAGAACTGTATTATGCATGTACTAACTGAATAGAAACATTTGGTCCTTCATGGTAATACATAATAGACACTTGTAGATGTGCGTGTACATGTACTATGTACACGCACATTAGGTTGTCGACTAGGTTGCGAAATTAAAATATGAAGGCCTACGCACATCTGCATCATAAGCCATAATACTTCCCAAACGTGGTCCTGAAAATGAATTATATTGAATTAGAGAGCGCCTAGAATCGAAACATTTCTGGGACACTTATGCGGCACCAAGACTCCCCGCCGTGAATATCCAGCATTTGACCCCTAGAATTGGGTGGGAAAAGAGGGCGCATAGCCCACTTTTAAGTAGTGATCAAAGCCCACGTTGTGATACACTCGATTATTGACATAGTAGCCCAAGGTTTATGAAATATAATTTAATAGGATTTACTATTAAAAAAAAATTATAAATTAAAAAATTTATAAATAAATAAAAACCTTCCACAAATTAAATTTAGTACTGAGCCAGAAAGGCATTGCAGGTTTACTTTTTCTGATGCTAAACAAAATTAATGCATCAATAAACGCAATAAATTCAAATTAAACAAATACAATTTCATAAATAAAAACACTCGACATATTTCTTTCGTACTGAGAATCGTTTATCCAAAAAAGTTGTTTTCCGTACTGGTTTTTTTTACTCCTCTGTTACACAGGTTGTTAATACATTACCAATGTGCCCCTGTGACATTTTCTGTAAAATTTCCAAAACACTTTTTCTGATCATGCAAAAAATTTCTTAATTTTTCTAACTATTCTTTGAGACCCCCTCACGCGAAAATAAACGATAATGGCAACTGTTTATTTTGAACAGGTCCAATGGAATTTACACTTTTTTGTTAAAAAATAATAGATTTGTGATATTGTAAACATTTATCACGTGGTTTCTTTTAGGTATGTTGTCAACTCTCAAACTCTGAAAAGGAAAATATTGAGCCATGTGACCACTTCCAATGTATTCTTGGAATCTAATATGGCCGTCATTACGATTAAATGCAATAATTTAAATTTTGTCCAAAAATGTTTAAAGGTTTTTCAGAATTGTTTATGTCATCAATAGTACCCATGGATATTATTAAATCTGCCTTTATTGTACCTTTGGTAAATGAAACCCCAACATTGGGTCAAATTTTTTTAAATTATGTTATTGAAACAAAATTGCCCAAAATGTAGCGCCCTCTACCGGTGATCTAAGTGACGTCACATTGTTGATTGTATTGAAGACAACATAAATTTTTGTGCAAAATTTCATGGCCAACGGATAACAATTAAGTTATGAGAACGAACGCTTGATAGGGTTAATTTGTCCTTACACTGAATTTGCCCTTACACTGATATACTAATGCACTAATAATCTGTCCTATTTTAACAAGTATTATACATGTCTTCGTGTAGAGTCCTTATAGTCTCCTGATCTTTGTATGAACTGTATTATACATACACTGACTGAATAGAACCATTTTGGTCCTCCATGGTAATACATAATATACACATCTAGATGTGTGTGGACTATGTACATGTACAACATACAAATTGAATAATTATAACATTCATAGCACTGTACAAAAGTGAGTAGCGTATACACATATGCAGTGAGAAATCGTCAGTGATGTACTTAATATGTATGAGTAAATATCGTTATGAATATGTATGAAGAAACTCAAGTCATCGAATGATACGTGTGTGTGATTGGCTGAAATGGAGCATATAGTATGACTATATAATTTAGAGCAAAAACATCCCTGATTGGGCGAATCAAAGGGGCGATGGCCCCAAAACACTTTATTTATTTATTATTTTGTTTTTACAAAGTCGCCCCCTCACAATCGATTAAATTGCAAAATTTAAATATGAAGGCGTACTCACATCTGCATCATAAGCCAGAATACTTCCCAAATGTGGTCCTGATAACGAATCATATTGAATCAGAGGGCGCCTAGAATTTTTATTCCAGGACCCTTATATACGGACCCAAGACTCCCTGCCGTGAATAGCCCCATCCAGCATTTGACCCATAGAATTGGGTTCTACAAATTAAATTTAGTACTGAGTCGGAAAGGCTCTGCATGTTTACTTTCCCTAATGCTAGCCAAAAGTAATGCATTAAAAAAGGAAATAAATTCAAATTAACCAAAGAAAACGTTGTAAACAGAAATTCATTCAAATTCACAAGTGCCACATTTCTTGCTAATGATATTACGACCTTTCGTATGTTTCATTGAATGTCATATTATATGGGCTGTATTATTTACACGATCATGAAAATGATAATGACAACTAGAATATGCACTCATGTTTTACTGCGGTCCATAATATTGTAAACAGAAATTCATTTAAATTCAAATAAAATAAAATAAAAAATATTTTTAAAAATCTAAAAATTAAATTTAGTACTTTTAAGTAGTGATCGAAGCCCATGTGTTTAGCCCAAGGTTTATGAAATTTAATTTAATAGGATTTGCAAAAAAAAAATAAAAATAAAATAAAATAAAAAATATTTTAAAAATCTAAAAATTTAATTTAGTACTAATTCAGAAAGGCATTGCAGGTTTATTTTCTCTGATGCTAAACAAAGTAATGCATCAATAACCGAAATAAAATCAAATTAAACAAATACAATTTTAAAAAATAACAACTTTCGACATAATTATTTCTTTCGTACTGAGAATCGTTTATCTAAAAAAAGTTGATTTCCATCTTGCTTATTTCTGCTCCTCTGATGCACAGGTTGTTCCTACTTTGTAAACAGAAATTCAAATTCACAGGTGCCATATTTCTTGCTAATGATATTACAGCCTTTCGTATGATTCATTGAATGTCATATTATATGGGATGTATTATGTACACGATCATGAAAATATAGAACTAGAATATGCACTCATGAGTAAATCCATAATTTTTTATGTTTTACTGCGGTCTCTCGTGCGCCATCTGACTTGAAGGCAGTGAGCCACAAAACTCTAAGAAAATCAAACTTAATGGTGTGTGGTAAGAGTGGGTGGAATTGCATAGAAGTGTCCAGAGTGCATGTCTACATAGCAAATGCTGAAAATTGGCTAGAACACGCGGCTTGTTTTTCAATGTCTGTCGAGGTGGTTACGGTAGCTGGTTTGGACTGAAGGCCTCTCTGACTTGATAAGTCAGTGCTTTAGGATGATGTTGGATCTTATTTTAAAGGTTTCTTTCAATATGATTGTTAGCCTACAATCAGTGAGTGGCATATAGACTATTACTGATCACATTATACTGTGATATGTTCGAATATTAATAGATAGCCTACGTTTTTTTTCGCGATATCATTTTAAAATATACAGCCTATTTTATGATGTATATCTCAAGATTGTGTAATCATTTCAGGGTAGAATCAGATACTTGTCCGAGTCCAAACAAATCCACCGTCTGAGTACATTAAACTGTTTAATAGACTTGGTTTCTCCATCAATGAGCAATATTCATGTATGTAATCAACAAAATAATATGTTTAAACTTGGAAAACTATTCATTATCGCCAAACACCCCTCCTTCGTCACCATGACGACACTGTTCATCACAGTGTTTATACTCTTGCTGAGTGGAGTCCGTAGCGTGATATAATGTCCAAGCAAAGTTACCCGATTATGATCGATATCAAGTTGCGCGATCTTTACGACCGCTTTTGGACGTGGTCACGGGCGATAAGGACCTCGGCTCGACAAAGACCAAACTTCACACTGTAGCACCGGATTTGTCTCGTAAGAGCAGCAATGATGTCGCTCATCTCCGTGGGTCTAGAAATAAGTCTCCATACCACCCCTCCCCGTGCATCAGCAAGCAGCCCCATTTCAATGACAGTACAAAAGTTGGAAGTTAGCAGTGATCAATGAGATACACGATTTCTTTTCTATAACTGATGTGTACTTTTCCAAACTGAAATTGCAAAATAACCTTGAGTAATATATATCTTAGACCTCAGCATGTGTAAAAAAATAAATCTACGAAAAAATGCATGTTTTTGATGATTTCAACAAGAACGTACTCAACCTTTGGTAAATATACTTAAATAAACACAAATTATTTCCACAATGTTATGAACCATGATCCATGTTGTATGCCTTGTAAATAATAACAATAATTGCCCACTTACCTTGAAACTGTTGATATTCTGCCTCGATAATATCCAAGAGTTAAGATGTGAGATGTTTATCCTACTATTTCTGTTTTAGAGACTATATCCCTCATAAACGTCAGATAGTTTATTGTCTGTCGATAATATCCAAGAGTTAAAATGTGAGATGTTTTTCCTATATGTGAGATGTTTTTCCTATATTTCCGTTTTAGAGATTATCCTGTATATCCTGTAGTGATGTGGATTTACCGCTTTGATGGAGTATAACAATCCAGATCCAGATCCAGATAAACGACAGATCTAGTTTGTTGTCCGTCCATAATATCCAAGAGATAAGATGTGATATATTTTTCCTATTTCCGTTGCGAAATGCTAATAGGAAACGATCACAATGAAATTAAAACTCGACGTCGATACCTTAAATGCCGTGCCCCACCAACACATTATTATAATAGGCTGACGTCACAAGTCATTTATAATTTGTGGAACTATTATATATTTTCTCCCGTTTCATGTACTTCCGGAGTTCATGACATTGAAAGCGCTGCATCTCTGGAGGCTGAATGTAGATGGAAGGAGTTGGAGCTAGCGGGCATCATTGCCACCGGAATCGCAAACATGGAAACAATTTTGAAATTGTCTACGCTTTTGTTTTGGTAATTGTTTATGTAGGCCTATTGTGTTATTAAATGCAGCTGTTTTACGTCAAGTGTAGATTTAACTTCAAACCGTCTGTTTCGTGAGCGGTACTACACAACTTTGCCGAAGGACAATCTGAAATTATGTGTGCTTTGGGTTTGGGTTTTAACCGAGGACTTATATAAGAAAATAGAATAATGGGTCCTCGGTTGGCGATTAATGTTTGCAAATGTCCTCGGTTGAAAAATGTGAACAAATCAAATGAGGATGCCTTCAAATGTTGGAGGGGATCAATTAAGTTCCATATTATGGAATGGAAGTTTCCATACATTTTAGAAAATACATTCGGCAATTAACACTCATTTTCACTATAAACCTAAAGAAAACAACATTGATAATAACCTGATTACAATATGACAGAATTATTATCAGAAAGCTTACTTGATGTGAAATTGGTCAAGGTACCAGTCATCCTGGAAAGAAATGCTCGATTTCATCAGGGAAAACAAGAACAAAATAATATGAACATTTCTCAAAACGTTGCCACACTTTTCGACTGCAGGGCCGTGGGTGTCATGTGACACGCCCCCACCCATCGATTTTTAGTCGGCAAATAGAGCTTCTCAGTCGGCAAAATCGAGCCTCCGTCAGCAAATAAACCATCAAATCATATTTTTGTTGTGTTATATGTGTTAATTTCAGGAAGGAATTTGTAACGTCCCTCTCATTCAGCGTTTTACGGGAAAACATGTCCTACTCCTACCCCCCACTTCAAATAATTGTCACGTATATACACCCCTCCGCACCCACAAGCAAGCGCGCTGAGCTAAACCAAAGTGCCCAACGCTTGCCTTGTGATGTAAGGAATATTTGATAATTAAGCAGGTTAAAATTGCCTTATTATGCAATATGTGCACTTAAAAAACATATGTACCCTTAATACATTAATACAGAAATGAATTTATTTTCGGGGAACTTGTAATTATGGTCAACTTGTAATTATTTTTGTTCAATACATTGCAAATTGTTAATACGGGTTAACAGTGTCATTATAACCTCTTTTCCAGTCGTTCATATAAACTACTTCGAATGTTAATGTAGCATTTATCCCCATCGGCTTCCATTACGGCGGATTGTCTGGAAGAATAGACATGTATGCGTACATTTTACAGTACACATACAGAGTATGTAGTCTACATGTATTACAGGCTAATTATACACAATTCTCCACGACAATGTACAATACATTTTGCCGTGATTCCAACCAAAAAGTGATCATCTATATCTAGATCTGTAACTATATGTTGGTGAATATCATCAAGTCAATTTTTGTCCAAGTCACGTCAAGTTCCAAGTCACAAAAATTGGTGTCTCGAGTCGGACTCAAGTCCGAGTCACTGACTCGAGTCAACAATACTGACATTTTGTATGCATTTTGTATTATTGTTTTGATGAGACTTAATTGTTCTGTTGTTGTTTAATTGACCTATATTACAGTAGGAACATGTTGCCCTGTAGAACAATAAGGTTTGCGTCAATATCAAAATACTATAGGCTATAGGCCTACTTGCAGAAGCTTCATTCATAAAGAGCCCGGCGTTTCACAGATGTACGTAAACAAATACATGTTACAGGATGCATACAACTATACTGAAACCTTGTATCGTCCTTCCAGTGTTCAAAGAATACTGTAATGTGAGCAAGGGTCATACTCAGAAACATATGGTAAATGTACATGCACGGCGTGTGCACATGCCCCCCTTTGCCCCGCCCCCTGGATCCGTCATTGAATGTGAGTTCTTTGGACAAAGGCTCTATGTATAATAGGAAATCTATTCATAATTATTGCTTCTTTATATATATATTTTTTTTTTAAAGTTGCCCATCACAAGGCCACAAGGCCACTCAAAGTGAGGGCTAACAAGAAAATTAGTCTAGTTAAGAGAAACCTGTTGACATTACGCTTGAACTTAAATGGATTGTATGCAACAGGGAAACAAGATGAAGGAAGGGAATTCCAAAGTGAAGCAGAATGTGGGAAGAAACTTGTTGAATACATCTTAGAATTGCATTTGTGAACTGTGACTGTATGAGGATGTGAATGGACTGAGAAGCGAGTAGTGCGACCAAAAGGACGGTTTGGACGGACGACCGACGAAAGACCGTTGGAGCACATTCCATGATAGTATCTATAGAAGAGACAAAGTGAGGATACATTGCGACGATGAATAAGGGGTTCCAATGAAGCTGCCAGTTCATGGCCTACCAGGTTAACAACACGCCGCTGTATTTTGTCCAGCAGGAATAGGTGACAAGCTGGAGCACCAGACCAGATGTGACAACAGTACTCCATAACAGAGCGAATTGTAGTTTTGTAAAGGTACAGAATAGCAGAGGGGGGAAGACATTTCCGAGCACGGTACAGACAACCTATGCGCATAAAGTTATATAATTTACATCAATTATGCATACACAAATTATATAAGATGATCTCAATAGATGCCTAGTTGGTTTATTATGAGACAAGGAACTTAAATATATATTGAAATGGTTCAGAGTTTTCAAAGCTACTATTATCGTTCACATTCATTGTCATTTAGTAAAAGTAGTGTCGTGGCGTAGCGATGGTCTAGTGAATCTTGTGAATGTGGGTTCGAATCCCGACCTGGCTTGAGTAAGACTCTTAACCATAATAATTGCTTCGTCCTTCAGATAGGACGTAAAGCTGTAGGTCCCGTGTGTTGTGTAATGCAACATTCTGGAATGGAAGTAAAATACACCGAACAGGGGCAATAATGCTCATGCGCCATGTGCGTCAAACTTGACGGATACTGGTGCAATATAAGTGTCCATTATTATTATTACAAATCAATATTACGTGTTACTAGATCATCAAGTCACCAAAAGACTTTAAAACTTGTATGCAGAAAGGCTACGTGTAGGCAATCATTGCAAGGAGTGACCCATGCATAATCATCACACCCATCGTGGAATCAATTACATGTGTGTATCAATGTTAACCTTATTACGTTTTTAACTCCACAAGTTATAAACACAACAACTTCAATGCAACATGTTAAAAAATGTTTCAAAAGTGGGGAGAAGGAATCGGGACTTTTTCGAAGGGGGCATAGGGAGGGGCAGGTCCCCCTTGTCCCTCTTTTCCACCGCCGGTGGTTTTGTTAGCTTGTAAAAGCACCTTGTATATATATATATTATCGATCAAATTCCACTTGCTTCTAATTCTTCGCCCTATCCTCCTCCGTGTCTCACGGGGTGCCAACTCGACCGACAAACCTACCATCGTTTACATTATATATAAAGAAAAAAGGATTTACGAAACGAGTTCCTAGATCATCAAATCACCAAAAGCTTTTAAAACGTATCTCCAGAAAGGCTTACGTGCAGGTTATCATTGCAGGGAGTAACCATGCATCTCATCATCACATCCATCATGGAATCAATTACATGTGCGTGTCAATGTTAACCTTATTAATCTCTGCCATGATGATACAAATGTACGGTGCATCCCACACATAACCCACGCGGCAGGATCGGGCCGCCAAGATATCCACCGTTCCCGGTACCCGATTCCGCCTGTCTCCCGGAGAGCCATACGTGCGTACTCGCTACCAAAATCATGAAACCGCAAATACTTGCATGCCCCCCCCCCCCCCGCCCCCACTTGGTACATGTTCGGTGATTGTCCGCGAATATTTGTGATAAGTATAATTTGCAATATCATGTAAAATTAAATGTCAATAAATCTACGATCGTAATGAAGTTGATGTTGGTAAAACTGTTTCTATGAAAGAGTTTACTCTCTTTGAATCAAGATGTACATTCAAGAAAACTGTGAAAGTTTGCAGCTTATTCCGTTAATAAAGACATTCAGATTGTATTCATTCTTACACGGAATTAAGGAAAGAGTACTATTTGGTAAATTCCAAAAGTAAATTATTTCACTCTGAAAGTGACAGCACAAAGAAATGCAAACTATTTCTGACAGCACCTCAAACAAAATTATTTCTAGTGAAAACTGATTTACCATCATTAGCTTTACACCAAATAAGTTTCACATTAATTCCACCATTTTGTTATTTTTGAATTACCAATCCTATACCCTACATTTGGAAATACTATTCCTAAGATGTCTTATGTTAACTATCAATGTCTCCACTCTTCGCTCGTGCCCACTGCCTTTACCCAATGCCAATACTCGCGCGGGGGCTTCAGTCCCCAAGATTGTTGTCTCCTAGGCCGTGTCTTACGGGGATGCTGAAAATTGGCTAGAACACGCGACTTGTTTGTCAATGTCTGTCGAGGTGGTCACGGTAGCTGGTTTGTTCTGAAGGCCTATCTGACTCGATAATTCAGTGGCTTTAGCATGATGTTGGATCTTATTTTAACGTTTTTTTCAATATGATTGTTAGCCTACAAATGTGTATGATTTTGGCTGTACCTACTGTATAACTTGCTACGGACACGATTAATACATTATCAGTAAAGTAGTAAGGTTTGCTTTGAATGTTATTTACATGGATTAAATTTAAGCTAGATGAGTAATTTTGAAGCCGTTGTATACCCTAAATAGAGTCAACTCGCCCAGACAAGGTGGAGACCTCTCATAGTATCCATATACAATATACATATAATAATAGCCTACTTGTTAGCCTGTTCAATAGAGAAACCCATTTATTAACCCTAAACAAATATAAATAATAAATAAATAAATAACAACAAAATAATAATAAAACCCATATAAATAGATAAATACACAATTCTCGAACTAATGAAGTCTTAATCCCATGAGCGTAACAATTTGTATTATACTGTTAGTATAAAACCCGTTAGCACAAACTTCCGGACAAGAGGTGTATTTCAACGAGGAAATGCTTATGATTTTACAACCTTTTTGTAAATTTATTGTATAACACTTGGAAAACTATTCACTAACGCCAAATAAAGTGTCACTTGTAATTTTACAAGAAGACACCGCTGGTTCTGAGGCCCAACACCCCTCCTTCGTCACCATGATGACAATGTTCATCACAGTGTTTATACTCTTGCTGAGTGGATTTCGTAGCTTGGTATAATGTACAAGCAAAGTTACCCGATTATGATCGATATCAAGTTGCGCGATCTTTACAATCGCTTTTGGACGTGGTCACGGGCGATAAGGACCTCGGCTCGATAAAGACCAAACTTCAAACTGTTATTCCAATTCATAAATGCCCGTATCGAACTCGTTTTCAAAAAAAATGAAATTGTTGTTGACTTAAGCCAAATAGAAATAGGCAAATTCACGTTTTGGGGACACGCAAAACACTTCCAAAGTACATGAGTCAGGCGCATAATGCTAATCTTTGTCACTCTGAAGGAAACATGGGCGAGACGCTGCCCTGTGCCCTGCAACACCGCTGTACACTTACGATAAACACAAACAAGTCGGTCTTGAGCAATCAGAGAAACACGGGCAATCTATATTGCTCAGAGCCATACGAAGGATAAGCCTAAAAACTGACCGTAGAGTGACTTGTCATCCTGCGACCGTACCCCCGTGGACACAGATACCGGTTCAAGTGCCAGACAGCTACAAGCTGCATCTTGGTTGAATGGGTACACATCAGATGAACCTGCTGTCAGAACCCGACTTGAATGGCAGGTTGAGCAAGCTAGCTAATCGGTTATTATTCCTGGAGAAGACTCCAGCAGGAATAGACCCTGGTTTGTGGCCAAGCACACTCAGTACACTAACTTAGACTACTAACACCACTCTCACACTCTCCATATCACAACCACTAGACCGGTTGTAATGTCCAGATGTGACCCTGTCACCTCTGCCAGTCTAAACACATATTTTGCTCATTTGCAGTTCTTAGTGAATAATAATAATTGTTCTTGTACAATTTCCATGCATGATAAGTATCTCTCTCGTCTAATTCTAAATAATTATTTGTTGGCCCCCCTTGGATCGCAACAGTACTAAAAGTTGGAAGTAAAGGACCCCAGGTAATGATATTGGACCATTTTTACATAATCCCTCAAATGTATGGACCTCAGATCTGTTATAAGATTTTGTTTCAGTTCATAAAGATTATGATAATGAGCTTCGCACATGAATTTGGTCACTATTTATTTCGGTGCACCCATAAACGTTTGGTAATCTCTCAGATTAGTAAATTTACATTACCTAAAAGGGCATGAATCCAACGCTGCGCTTTATGAATTTAAAAACTACATTAGTGGTGTTCATATTGGGCAAAAAAGTTGAAACCATTGATGTTATTTTAACAACCCAGTTTTTGCAGAAAGTATAAATGTTTACAAAATAATGAAATTTTAAAAATAATAATGATTATTTTTCCAACTTTAAAGCAAATTAGCCTTGAATGACTTTAGGCCAAGGCATAAACATGTAAATAGTAAATGCACTGACAAATATATTTACTCAACTAATTACTCAACCTTACTCAACTTTACTCAACCTTACTCAACCTTTGGAATGTTTCGAAATAAAAAGAAGAAATAAACAAATCTCAGAAGTCTACGCTATTAAAACTGAACTGTACTGTAACGCAAATGGAACTATGGCTTGCGCAAGGCGAGCACGAGCGGCCGCATTCACTACCCACTAGTCATACGAAAGAGTGCGGTAGAGCATTTCGTGCCGTGGGCATGCGGTATGCGCACGGCCAGCGAACGCCAGTTGCTAGTTGGATCAGATTGTCTGGGACGAACGTGCAAGTGTACAGGAGACTACAGTAAGTGTGTGCTACCTCAAATCGAGCGTGGGACATTGAAGGGAATAGCTGGGACTAAAGTACGGAGTGGGACCACGGTGTGAAACCAAGTGAGGAACAAAGGGTTAGTTTCTGATCCGTAAAGGCACTCGTAGCCTGGAGGCTACAAGCAGGGAGGATCCAAGCCGGGGGCACACCAGTAGCTGGCAGGCTAGTTGGGGCAAGGGTGCTGCATGAGGCTACACCAAAGAATAGCGCTAGGTATTTCAGGTTGCGCGAGAGGCTGGGGAATGAGGGTACTGGGTTAATGAACTGATGGGCATACACACAGAATGAATAACTATGTGAGAACCTCGGTTCACACGTAGTGATTAATTTACTAATAAAACAGGCTATATCATAATTCCTTATACATTTTTGTCCTGTCCATGGTCTGTTCTGTCCCCAGGGAGGTGACAGAGTCGTGTGCATTTGGCGGTACATTTCCGCCCAACGGCCTGCATCACCGGTCTTGGTTCTTCTTAAAGGAGTACCGTACTCAATTGGGTGACCACCAATGAATAATCAGTCCGGGGTCTTTGGTAAATCCGTCACAATATAAATACCCTGGAAGAATCAATATTGACATCACAGTTGTTGTTTGTATACCCCCAATGTAGTTATTATAGCTTTTCTCTGCGAATTTCAAACTTTTTTCATTCAATTTAATACCCGACTCATTCAATTTGATTTGAAAATGAATGTTCCTTTACATCATCATTCAATCAGCAAAAAGATACATTTAATTTCATAAGTTGAGCATTCTATCGTCATTCTAGTGTCACTATGTTCATTAAATGTCATCAGAACCAGTTGCAAACTGTTGATCATGAATTCAGTTTTGATAAATTGGCCTTCATTTATCACCATTTTACATTCAATTTTCAGGCACGGGTATGAAATTTAAGACAGATTCCTTTAATAAATGTCTAAATAAAGCACCAGCAATAAACAAACAAACAAACACAAAATAGCAAACTATTGAAAAGGAAACAAAGCAAAACTCAATGGAAATGAAAAATAATGACGTGGAAATATTGCAAAGGGGAACACTTTGTTTTACGCAAGATGACCCCGTAGGGAAACTCACATTCTTATTTGGTACTTTCAGTTGTTTGACATTGGAAGAAAAATCACGAAATTGGAAAGCGACACAAAAGAAGTTTCGAAAATTAGGCGCATTTAATTGAATACCCTGAAAATTAAATTGAATGCCCATAAATGAAGGCCAAAATTAAAAAAAAAAATCAATCGCGAAAAGGTGTGAATAATGCAATATCAGGATGAGTCAACTGAAGTCATGAATACCGAAAAATTAAATAGAACTAACTTAACGCAGTTGTGAATGACAGGAAATATATATGTAAATTAAATTGAACGCAACAACATAAAAACACTGATTTGATCGGATCAGTAAAAACGGAGTCAATTTGAACGTTCTTTAACGAAAATTAAACAAAAAAAGGTTTTGAAATTCGCCGGAAAAATCTATACTAGGTTTAGTATCCTTTTAGTATCAATATGGATTGAATGCTATCAAAAACAAGCTTACTCGAATGAAACATGCGTGAGACGCTGCCATGTGAGGAAACACGCACAGGCAACAGGCGCAGGTTCGGGTAGTGTAACGGCGCGGGCGACGGCCGCCGTATGGCAGAAACGGTCGGGACAAATGCGGAAACGACGACGTCCGGGGATTTCGAAGTGCGGCGAAGAGCCGGTGAACCCTGAGGCACCGGCGTACACTTAGTACTATAAACACAACAAAGATGGTCTCGAGCAATCAGAGAAACTCGAGCAATATCTGTTTCTGAGACTCGTACAAAAGAAGAAGCATGATGCCAAAAAAGAAACCAGAGGGAAAACAAAGAAATAAACAAATCCCATAAGCCTACGCTGTTAATAACTAAACTGCATAATTTTGTTGATATTGTGTAATTCGTGAATATAAATACCATGGATAGAATCAATAAACAATACAGATACCTTCACTACAGATCATTCCACCACCCATCAGTTCTACAATCAGTCTCCAGCACACTCATCAAACGGGCACACGACCTCAGCGACAAGCAACACCTTCAACAAGAACTTCAACACATCAAGTCTACACTCACCACCATCAACAGATACCCTAGTGGGAAGATCAAGGTACGGCCACCAAGACCTCAGCCAACCACACCAGCCCTTACAAGAGTCATCATCCCCTACATGGGCAAGACATCACACAAACTCCAACGTATCCTGAAGACGGTCAACATAGAAGTCAGACATCGCTCCAGCAACAAACTTCACTCATCACTCCACACACACAAAGACCGGAAACACAAGAACACTCAACCAGGAGTCTACAAGATACCATGCGAATGCGGCAAAGTCTACATCGGGGAAACAGGGAGAAGCTTCAACACAAGAATTAAGGAACACAAAGCCTGCCAACGACTAGGGGATGGGGAAAAATCAGCCATCGTGAAACACGCACAACAACAACAACACAAGATCAACTGGGAAGACAGCAGCCTCATCACATCCATTCCACACTGGCATACCAGACGAGTTCGAGAAGCCATCGAGATCCTACAACACAACACAGTTCCACAAGATAGCGGGTTACACATCAACAACATCTGGCACCCTCTCCTGCAGAAAACACATCATCAAACATTGCTTCACCAAGGTCCGCAACCAACTCAACATCAAGTCGCTTCACTCACGTCTGCAACCAACACACAAGTCATCCACACACCAGTCATCCAGTCATTCTCCTGAGGACGGTCAGCACAGACTGACCGAAATATCGAGACACCTTCTCAACCCTCAACAGTTCTTTTCAGAACTACCACATGGTGCTACCGCAAGCTTCACCTCATCATCTGAAAACACCATGGAAAGCTACCGAAATCACAACATTGTTATAGTTTGTATCCTTCATCAATATGGATTGGTTGCTATCAAATAAGCTTACGCTGTATATACATTTGGTAACATATGAGTAAATTATCAATTGTTGATTAGAATCAATGAGGTTTATACACAAATCAACATGTTATTAAGGTTTCAGTTTATTTTGTTGTGGCTAATGGAAGGTACAGCATTGGTATTTGGCAACGTACGTTTAGTTCAACCCTCTAGTTTTCAAGAAATATATCATACAATTAACTTGTAAACATTTCATCACATTAGATGCTCTCGTTTTGGAGAAAACAACGAATATTGTTGCTCTTTTTTCTGTTTTTATGTTTTGACAAATAAGTTGACTGACAGCAACGTTTTATAAAATCGACATGAGACTTTTTTCTCTAAGATGCACAGGGGAAAAATCAGGATGAATCTTGTATTTTTTGTGATGGGGAGGGAAGACAACTTGTATTTTGGCATACATGTGTACACATAATAATAATAATAAAAATAATAAAGATTTTTAGCGCGCACATATCCACCCTGCTGGGCGCTCAAGGCGCGGAAACAAAGAAAAAACATGAATACAAACAATAAACAATGATAGCATAGGGAAAAAATTATGTACCGAGATACATGTACCTACAATGCAATTACAAATATACATCATCTTTGAAGAATTGTGACATAAGATGAGTTTTAAGCATCGACTTGAATCTAGTTATACTATGACAAGATTTGAGTTTAGTTGGAAGATGATTCCAGAGTGTCGGACATGGATAATAATATTGGGAATTTGTGTAAAAAGTATTTCTTGTGATGGGGGAGGGAAGGCAACTTGTATTTTGGCACACATGTGTACACATGGATAATAATATTGGGAGTTTGTATAAAAAGTATTTTTGTGATGGGGAGGGAAGATAATTTGTATTATGGGATAAATGTGTAATAAATATGGACTTCTGTAATAATTACCCACCTCTGTATTAAAAAACAACTTGTAGCATCTACATTGCCCACACAATATATGTCGCTCGAACACCTAATTATTTCTAGTCAAAACTGATTTACCATCATTAGCTTTAACACCAAATAAATTTCACATTAATTTCACCATTTTGTTATTTTTGAATTACCAATCCTATACCCTACATTTGGAAATACTATTCCTAAGATGTATTATGTTAACTATCAATGTCTCCACTCTTCGCTCGTGCCCACTGCCTTTACCCAATGTCAATACTATTCCTAAGATGTCTTATGTTAACTATCAATGTCTCCACTCTTCGCTCGTGCCCACTGCCTTTACTCAATGTCAATACTATTCCTAAGATGTCTTATGTTATCTATCAATGTCTCCACTCTTCACTCGTGTCCACTGCCTTTACCCAATGTCAATACTATTCCTAAGATGTCTTATGTTAACTATCAATGTCTCCACTCTTCGCTCGTGCCCACTGCCTTTACCCAATGTCAATACTATTCCTAAGATGTCTTATGTTAACTATCAATGTCTCCACTCTTCGCTCGTGCCTACTGCCTTTACCCAATGTCAATACTATTCCTAAGATGTCTTATGTTAACTATCAATGTCTCCACTCTTCGCTCGTGCCCGCTGCCTTTACCCAATGTCAATACTATTCCTAAGATGTCTTATGTTAACTATCAATGTCTCCACTCTTCGCTCGTGCCCACTGCCTTTACCCAATGTCAATACTATTCCTAAGATGTCTTATGTTAACTATCAATGTCTCCACTCTTCGCTCGTGCCCACTGCCTTTACCCAATGTCAATACTATTCCTAAGATGTCTTATGTTAACTATCAATGTCTCCACTCTTCGCTCGTGCCCACTGCCTTTACCCAATGTCAATACTATTCCTAAGATGTCTTATGTTAACTATCAATGTCTCCACTCTTCGCTCGTGCCTACTGCCTTTACCCAATGTCAATACTATTCCTAAGATGTCTTATGTTAACTATCAATGTCTCCACTCTTCGCTCGTGCCCACTGCCTTTACCCAATGTCAATACTATTCCTAAGATGTCTTATGTTAACTATCAATGTCTCCACTCTTCGCTCGTGCCCACTGCCTTTACCCAATGTCAATACTATTCCTAAGATGTCTTATGTTAACTATCAATGTCTCCACTCTTCGCTCGTGCCTACTGCCTTTACCCAATGTCAATACTATTCCTAAGATGTCTTATGTTAACTATCAATGTCTCCACTCTTCGCTCGTGCCCACTGCCTTTACCCAATGTCAATACTATTCCTAAGATGTCTTATGTTAACTATCAATGTCTCCACTCTTCGCTCGTGCCTACTGCCTTTACCCAATGTCAATACTATTCCTAAGATGTCTTATGTTAACTATCAATGTCTCCACTCTTCGCTCGTGCCCACTGCCTTTACCCAATGTCAATACTATTCCTAAGATGTCTTATGTTAACTATCAATGTCTCCACTCTTCGCTCGTGCCCACTGCCTTTACCCAATGTCAATACTATTCCTAAGATGTCTTATGTTAACTATCAATGTCTCCACTCTTCGCTCGTGCCTACTGCCTTTACCCAATGTCAATACTATTCCTAAGATGTCTTATGTTAACTATCAATGTCTCCACTCTTCGCTCGTGCCCACTGCCTTTACCCAATGTCAATACTATTCCTAAGATGTCTTATGTTAACTATCAATGTCTCCACTCTTCGCTCGTGCCCACTGCCTTTACCCAATGTCAATACTATTCCTAAGATGTCTTATGTTAACTATCAATGTCTCCACTCTTCGCTCGTGCCCACTGCCTTTACCCAATGTCAATACTATTCCTAAGATGTCTTATGTTAACTATCAATGTCTCCACTCTTCGCTCGTGCCCACTGCCTTTACCCAATGTCAATACTATTCCTAAGATGTCTTATGTTAACTATCAATGTCTCCACTCTTCGCTCGTGCCCACTGCCTTTACCCAATGTCAATACTATTCCTAAGATGTCTTATGTTAACTATCAATGTCTCCACTCTTCGCTCGTGCCCACTGCCTTTACCCAATGTCAATACTATTCCTAAGATGTCTTATGTTAACTATCAATGTCTCCACTCTTCGCTCGTGCCTACTGCCTTTAACCCAATGTCAATACTATTCCTATGATGTCTTATGTTAACTATCAATGTCTCCACTCTTCGCTCGTGCCCACTGCCTTTACCCAATGTCAATACTATTCCTAAGATGTCTTATGTTAACTATCAATGTCTCCACTCTTCGCTCGTGCCCACTGCCTTTAACCCAATGTCAATACTATTCCTAAGATGTCTTATGTTAACTATCAATGTCTCCACTCTTCGCTCGTGCCTACTGCCTTTACCCAATGTCAATACTATTCCTAAGATGTCTTATGTTAACTATCAATGTCTCCACTCTTCGCTCGTGCCCACTGCCTTTACCCAATGTCAATACTATTCCTAAGATGTCTTATGTTAACTATCAATGTCTCCATTCTTCGCTCGTGCCCACTGCCTTTAACCCAATGTCAATACTAGGCCGTGTCTTACGAGGATGCCAGCTCGACTGACGCGCTGGTACAGACCACAAACTCCCAACCCTCATTTATATAGACCCACAACAATTTACCAATTGACCTCTCTACTTTTTACACATTCATGCCATAAAATAATAATAATACTAACAAATAGGGAAATGACGCATATTTAGTATCATTCAATGTGTATGTTCATGTACATGTGCATATCAGTGGCGTAACTATGGGGGTGCACGGGGGCGAGGTATTCCCCCCAGCCGAGGTATTTCCCCCAGGTTTCCCCTCTCCACACCCAGAATTATAAAAATAGGTCCCAATTTGAGGCTGCAGGATACAACATGTTCAAGTATTGACATGCCCCTCAAGAAAAGTGAGGCACCCCAGTGCCCCCTGAAAATGGGACCCTGGTTACGTCACTGGTACATACAATTATTTGTAATTTAAAGCTATTCATAGCAGGATTTAAGTACGCTTATAATGCATTGTGTCTTCCTTCACAATATATTGTGAAATAAATTAGCATATCCCCGCGTATTGGACAAGACTGTTGGGTATGAACCACAGTTTGAACATTTAGTTAATTTTTTTATTTTGTTGACATGTTTTAGAGATAATATAACTAAATAATATAAGCCTATTTGCCTTTCCTGACGACTGAATAGTAGACTACCGTTTCTCTTGCAACGCCAAAAATATTCATAAAGCTTTCAGTATGTACCACAAAGTGTTCAGAGTGAAAAACCTGTAATTTTCGTGACCGTACGATGTGGCTACGCTCTCGCAAAGAGGCGTATCTACAATCTTGGGCAGACGCGTTGGGACACTGGAACCAGAATCGACCATTTCCCCGTCCATAGGCGTCTATCGGCTTTGTATTAAGGGATTTGTTTGCTCGATTTGTGAAGGCTCCCTTAGCCACCATACTTTGTGTATGGAAAATTTGGTCTGGTTCTGATACCCGCGTATTCATACACCTATCATATTTCACAGGTTAGCAAAAAAGAAATTAAATTAAAAATTAAAAAAAATGAAGCCGACCTGTTTTCCTAACTATTTTTGGGATCCCCTCACGCAAAAATCAACAATAATGGGTGTTCAAGGTTTCCATGACAACCATTTATTTTGAACAGGTCCAATAGAATTTCCACTTTTTGTTCAAAATAGATTGTTGATATTGTAAGATTGTTTTCAGGAATGTTGTCAACTTTGAACTGGACAATACTGAGTCATGGGAATCAAATATGGCCGCCATCACGTTTAAATGCAAATCTTATATTTTGGTCCCAAAAGCCTCATATTTAAACGTTTTTCAGAATTTGTTTGTTCATTATAAAAATTTATGTCATCAATAATACCATGGATATTATTATATCTGCCTTTATTGTACTTTTGGTAAACAAAATTAGGTCAAATATATTTTTTAAATAATGTTTTGGAACAAAATGACACTAAATGTTGGCAAATTGGGGGGGAAAAGAAATACCCCCCCCCCCCCCGTAGCGCCGCCGCTGGCTGTATTATTTACACGATCATGAAAATGATAATGATAACTAGAATATTCACTCATGAGTAAATCCATAATAGTGTTATTTTTTACTGCGGTCTCTCGTGCGCCATCTGACTTGAAGGCAGTGAGCCTCAAAACTCTAAGAAAATCAAACTTAATGGTATGTGGTAAGAGCGGGTGGAATTGCATAGAAGTGTCCGGAGCGCATGTCTACATAGCAAATGCTGAAAATTGGCTAGAACACGCGGCTTGTTTTTCAATGTCTGTCGAGGTGGTTACGGTAGCTGGTTTGGACTGTTTGGCCTCTCTGACTTAATAAGTCAGTGCTTTAGGATGATGTTGGATCTTATTTTAAATGTTTCTTTCAATATGATTGTTTGCCTACAATCAGTGAGTGGCATAGACTGATTACATTATACTGTGATATGTTCGAATATTAATACGTTTTTTTTCGCGATACCATTTTAAAATATACAGCATATTTTATGATGTATATCTCAAGATTGTGTAATCACTTCAGGGTAGAATCGCATACATGCTGATGCTAGGTTGTGAAACTCACACACCAATTGATCTAGTGCTCGGTGGCCCGCCCAACAAAGAAGATGAATGCAAACATGGATGAAGAATTTACAACGGACTCTCTGTTACAAAACACAAGAGTTCCAGATGACACTGACCCTACTGCCCCATGTGATGCACCAGATTTGTCTCGTAAGAGCAGCAATGATGTCGCTCATCTCCGTGGGCCTAGACATAAGTCTCCATCCCACCCCTCCCCGTGCATCAGCAAACAGCCCCTCCCTCTATCCTCAAGAATACAGTCTCCATCCCACCCCTCCCCGTGCATCATCAAACAGCCCCTCCCTCTATCCTCAAGAATAAAGACAGGGAAACAGAAATGGCGGCCCCACGGCCGGTATCTAGCGTAATTCACGAGCCTTAAAACGTGACGTCAGGTCTTCAGGCTAGCGAGAAACCAGCGAGATATAATTATGAACAACAGATATTCCATGCTTAAAACTGCGCGTGACCGCACGTTAGGTCAAAATAATTTCTCGTAGTTCACAGTTTCCTAGGCAACAGTTACGATCCAGTTCATTCATAAAATGTTTTACTAGTAAACCTCCATGGTACAGCTGGCATGTATATCACATGACACTTGCGCTCAGACTCCTGGACAGCATATAATAGTGTGTACAGTTTATACTACAATCAACTTTTTATATAATCTCTATTATATTGGACTATCTAAACGATGTAGCGTTTATCATTAGCAATAATGTAGAGTCTCTACTCCAGTTTATCTGCATTCTATAACTGGGGCGTTAAAACCACTGAAGTTGAAACTGTTTTAAACCAAGTTTTTGCAGAATACAACAGATAAAATAAAAAATAAAAAATTCCAGAAGATCTAATGTAGTATTTTTCCAAACGCCTATTATAAAATAGCTTTGAATAACTTATATCTTCGACCTAGGCATGTGTAAAAAATAAATTGGTTGCTATCAAAACAAGCTTGGACTGTATTTACATTTGGTATTAACATGTGTGTAAATTATCAATTATTGATCAGAATTAATGAGATTTGTACACAAATCACCATGTTAAGGATTCAGTTGATGTTGTTTTGTCTAAAGGCCCTGTCACACCATGGCGTATGGCCTGAACGTATGCCAACGTATGCGAAATATCGAAAATACGTTGGTGTACGTTGGTGTACGCTGATATAAGTTAGGGGTAAGTTGGGGATACGTCGTTTACGTTAAGAGCACGCTGTGATACGCTGTGAAAATTTGGAACACGTCGAGCCCGCGAAAAATTATTGAGCATGTTCAAAATTTCTCGGCGTACTCAACGTGTGCTTAATACGTTCTGCATAAGTTCCCGGTAAGTTCGTGGTACGTTAGACATACGTTGACATACGCTGACATACGTTAGAGGTACGTTACTCGTAAGTTGGTATACGTTGATGTACGTCGGCTGACGGGGAAACGTACAGCCAACGTAGTGATAACGAGTTGATAACGTATGTGCCGTATGTCTAACCTATGCCTGACGTATCTCCAACGAGTCTCGACGTATTCTGACGTATCCACCTTATGCACAACTTATGCCTGGCGATCGTGTAACGTATATAACGTGTTTCTACAGTACAGCTAGCGTGTGTGCCGTACAGCTAGCGAGCATTCGGCGTTTTGGGAACTTATGGGGGGTTTTGAGTATATATATGGGTCCCTTGAGTAACTCATCCTGACTTCTTCATGGTCTGTCGTGCTGAACACATCAACCCATCATCAACCCATCATCATCAGAGAGCGTGTTCGTTGTACGCCGAGGATACGCTGAGGATACGTCGAACACGGCAGACATACGCTACGAATACGTTAAGCATACGTTGGTCATACGCTCGCATACGCTGTGATACGCTGTCATAAGTTTGTTATAAGTTAGTGATACGCTATCAATACGTTAGTCATACGCTATGTATACGTTAAATACGCTATGGATACGCTATGGATACGTCCATTCCAACACCGATGTCGACTTTTCAGATGCAATTCGTTGGGAAGTTGGACGTTCTTGGACTCTGACAATTTTCGAGCTATTTTTTGTATACGTCGGTATACACGCCATGGTGTGACAGGGCCTTTAGGAAAGGTACAACATTGGTATTTGGCAACGTACGTTTAGTTCATCCCTCTAGTTTATTCTGTTGTGTCTAATGGAAGGTACAGCATTGGTATTTGGCAACGTACGTTTAGTTCATCCCTCTTGTTTATTTTGTTGTGTCTAATGGAAGGTACAACATTGGTATTTGGCAACGTACGTTTAGTTCAACCCTCTAGTTTTCAAGAAATATATCATCAAATTAACTTGTAAACATTTCATCATTGCATTAGGTGGTCTCGTTATTACAAAAAGTTGCCAGACAGCAACATTTTATCAATTCGACGACAATTATTTTTGTCTAAGATGCACAAGGAATAATCGTCCTGATGATTGATTCTTATACCACCTTTACGCCAAGTATAATTGTATATAATTATTTGCTGATAATCTGGTAATTACCAATGTTGTACCTTACCTTTAAAGACAAATTTGTGAAAATTCATTCATATTTTGCGTTAGTTCATTGTAAGTTGAATTTTGTGTCTCAAAATGCATTCCGATCTGTGTATTTATTATAACGTAAAAATTGTTCGTTTTCTATACACATTTCACATTGTGTTTTATTTGGAAATGACAACAGGTCAGTCGGAATGACAACAGGTGTTAAACCCAAATAAACTTATGCGTATAATTATGTAATAATTCACACAGTTTTGTTTTAGATTATGACAATGGTGTAAGCCCATTACACACCACAAACACTGGAGTATTATAAACTACAAGAGTGATGTTAATATTGATCAGCTTTTCCAATATGAACACCA
>CM055817.1:4246407-4274814 GCA_029582265.1 Zoroaster sp. YZ-2022 | reverse complement strand
TTTCCCATACGTTTAAACATCTTTAAGTACAAACTATAGACTATAGAGCATGTGCAATACATGAAATCACAAACAACGGATCAACATCCAAATAAATCAAACTAGCGATTTGAATGGACGGACCAAACGATTTGAGATTATCAGTTTGAAGATTTGCTATTTTGTTTACAAATGAAATTGGGAAATATGGCCCAGTCCACCGTACAATGTAAACAAATAAATATGTCTATATGTGGCGTTCAGGGAATTCAGTCTATAAAATATCCAAATACAATGTTTTTCAAAGAGTAGTTAGAATAAAAACAGACTCCAACGAGACTACAAAGAGAAAGATAAACAAACCAAAAGAAGTCTACGGAAGGATAAAAGAACATTCATTGACAATCTAGCCACACAAGCCGAAGAAGCATCAGCACGAGGAAACATGAAAACTCTATACAGCATCACAAGAAAACTCTCAGGAAAAAGCAATAGTCAATCACACCCAATCAGAGACAAAACTGGTAAACTGTTAACAAACGAATCTGAACAATTATCCAGATGGAAAGAGCACTTTGAAGAAGTACTGAATAGACCTCCTCCAAATCAACCTGTCACAGAAAATCCACCTGATACATTACTTGATATAGATATATCACCTCCAACCAAAGACAGAAATTTCCAACATTATCAATAAATTACCTAACGGAAAAGCTCCAGGATTTGACGGAATCTCATCAGAAATGCTCAAAAGCTGATACAGGACACAACTGCAGGTCATTTGCATAAACTCTTCACTAAAATTTGGGATTCAGAGACCACACCAAGCGAATGGAACAAAGGCATAATAGTAAAAGTGCCTAAAAAAGGTGATCTTTCCATCTGTGGGAATTACAGGGGAATTACTCTCCTATCTACATCAAGCAAGATACTCACCCGACTACTCATTAATAGAATGTCACCTATTGTTGATGGTATACTTAGAAAAGAGCAGGCCGGCTTTCGCAAAGGAAGACGATGTACAGATCACACCTTCATTCTCAGGAATATTATTGAACAATGTAATGAGTGGCAACGATTCCTTCTCATTAATTTCATAGACTTTGAAAAAGCTTTTGACAGTGTTCATCACGAAAGCCTATGGTCAATTCTTGCATACTACGGAATACCTAACAAACTGATAAATATCATCAAGCAACTGTATTTGAATGTAGAATGTTGCATTTCTGATAATGGCAATCTCTCAAGAATGGTTTAAAATAAAATCAGGCGTCAAACAAGGATGTGTACTATCTGGTTCCTTTCTTGCTAATAATAGACTGGGTCATGAACAAAACAACTCAAGAGGAGCAAAGAGGCATACGATGGAATTTCATGAACCAACTGGATGATCTTGACTATGCAGATGATATTGCACTCTTTTCACACAGCACAAAGCAAATGCAGGACAAAACAGACATACTGGGCAAATTTGCTAGCCAAACAGGTCTGAAATCAATGTCAAAGTGCAATATTATACGTCTAAACAACCGATCCAACACACCAATCACCATATATGATTCAAACATAGAAGACACTGACAAATTTACATACCTAGGCACTGTCGTCAACAAAACGGTGGCACAGATTTGGATATAAAATCAAGGATTGGAAAAAGCCAGAAATGCATTTCACCAGCTAAACAATATTTGGAACTCTCAAGTTTATAGCCATGAAACAAAACTGAAGATCTACAACAGCAGTGTTAAGTCGGTTCTCCTGTATGGTTGTGAAACATGGAGATACACAAAAGTGACTTCAAAAACTGAACTCATTCCACAATACATGCCTTCGAAAAATCATGAAAATATTCTGGCCAAACAAAATCTCAAATACTGACTTATATATAGCCACAAGACAACAGAACATTGAAGATGAGATTGCCAAAAGAAGGTGGACATGGATAGGCCACGTCTTGAGAATGGATACCAACAGTGACCAGAGCATCTCTCTTACATAGACACCAGCAGGAAAGAGAAAGCAAGGTAGACCAAAAACAACATGGAGAAGATCTGTTTTGAAAGAAAGAGACTCCCTTGGATGGAAAAAACTGGGTAGATGCAAGGCAGTGTGCCCAGGACAGAGGAAAGTGGAGGAAGAAGATATCAGCCTTATGTGCCACAAGGCACGAAGAGGATAAGTAAGTAAGTTAGAATAAGAAGACAACTTGAAACATGTGGTGAGAAAAGGTGCACGGATTTTGGGCTGCTGATACTCAGTGATAAATCCATTCTCACCAGCGCGGTCTGCAAGAAAACTACTGTATGTCATGGATTTGTAGTGAATTCTTTCTTTTCTTTTGATGAATGACCCAAGAATGCGGCCAGGTTTACATCAATAATGATTTCTTAGCATAAAGACTCTTATTCATTTTAACTCCTGGTGCGGAACGCGTTAACAAAATGATACTCAGTGAACCCCACTCTTCGTCGTTCCATTGAGGGTGTGAGGTTCGTCTATGAATTCGTTTACGACTTGAAGTGTTTCTACATCAAGGCTACGTGGACTCTGAAACCGACTCGGTGGTGTTTGGCCCTCACAGCGGAGGAGTTCTCGTGACCACAGTAGGTTTATATAACTTAAACTTAACTTAACTTACGTTGAAATAAATAAGACTTCCGAAGTCAACGAGCAACTTCTATACATAAAATAATTAATTAATTAAGTCTTGGCAGTTGCAGACAATACATTCCCTTCGGCTCGGTAGATGCGAGCATTATCTTTATTATAGTAAGCCTTGTTAATTCAAATTTATATCAGAACCGCTAAAGATTAGTTATAAGCAGAATTTGTATTGGATTTATAGTCTCAGGGACAAATGGCTGAAAGGATGAATTCTGATCAGTGGAGGAACAACCAAGTATCATATGTAAAACTTGTAGCTTTGCATGGTGAGAATGATAAGTAAGACTAGTGCGGTGACACCATGTGGAATCTCAATTGAGTAATGTTGGTTCTGAAAAGAACTGGGGTACAACTCGACGTTTCGATCAGTCTGCTCTGATCGTCCTCAGGAGAGTTCTCCTGCGGACGATCATAGCATACTGATCGAAACGTCGAGTTGTACCCCAGTTCTTTTCAGAACTAATTACCATCAATTGAGATTCCACATGGTGTCTGATAATTCATATCATATCATTAAATCGCAATCATTTTGCCGATTTAAACATCTTTTCTACCAGAACAAGTAGCATGGTTTCTTCTCAATATTGGTGTCTTCCAACTTCATTGTTCCTATATATGTTTCTACATAACGTTAGTTGTTTTCGTTGGTTTCGGTCGGTATATCCGGTATAACTGATCATTTTTAAACATGTATAGCACGTGTTGTATTGGCAATTTCCGGAAATGTTTATTTTCATGGGAACATTGATAATTTCCTTTTAGAAAGGAAAACAAATACTTTGCAAAGAGTCACATACCATATTTCACTAAAAGCTTCAACAATAATGTATGACGGGACCCATCATTAATTAATTTCGGTACATATTTCCTGTAAAACCATGTTTGTCACGATTATTTAGAGAAGTATGTAATTTTACAGCATTTACATTCACTTCCTCGAGTAAAATATCAATGTTCTGATGAACTGTTTAATTTTGTAGTAAATTGTTGTTAGAATAGTGAAACAACAAAGTCAATAAAATGATTTGTTTTTCTTATATTATTTTCGTTACCGGTAATGTTAAAGGCTTTCCCTTATTTGGCATGTTGTAAGCATGCCTCTATATTCTCACACGTTCCTATTTTTCTTGTAATTTATTAATCGGTAAAATGGTGGAATACATGTTCCAGATATTTAATTAAAAATTAATCTATCGTTGATGGTATTTAATTAGTTAATTCAGATTAAATTTTCCGATGTCCTTTTAACGACACTGAGTAATGAGTTACTGGTTGTTTTCTGCATCTAGAAAGAATAACCTTGACTATTTCGATATTAAAAATCTTTGGTGGTATACTGCCCTACACAGACAAGTGCTACAGTGTGAGACAAGTAATTAATGATTAAAAACAAACTATCATTATGCATATATATAATATTTAGATTGGCAAACATAAAGTTCGTATTTCATATGATTTTTTGATTTCAGATTGTTTTTGTTGGCTGACGTAACTTATGTAACGAGAAATTGGTGGATTGATGTTATGTGACTGAAATTCATGACATTACAACTTACAAATACCCGAGTCCTCGTAGACCGTCAAATGTTCCTGGTGCAAGTTTACTGATTCTGTTGTTCGTCAGATGTCTAGGATGAAAACAAAGTAGGATTGACATTTAAGTAAAGCCCATTTATTTTGTTATTTTCACCAATGTTCTTAGATTTTCCTCAAGTGATGTGTCAAATACTATGATAAATGTTCTGTCTGCAGTTCAGTAATACTTGAATGCATCAACGTTAAAATAAAATAAATTGCCCTCCATTGACAAGTGCGAGATACTGTGACGAATAAATGTATTTAAACAAACATTATCCCAATTGGAATACTAAAAACAAAATAATACGAATATGGTTACATTTTGATATGTTAAGCTCATTTTGTTGTGGCGTTAATGATCAGCAAATGTGAAAATACAAAGAAATATATCAATTAGCAAACATTAATTCCGGTTCCCATTTTAATTTATTTCGCCGTCAGACTCCAGCTAAATTTAAAAACAAATTGTTGCGGTTCCTGATCGATTAGAATTGAAGACACGTTAGTGAGCATTGTGTACACCATCAAATGTTCAGGGTGCATAGTTTACTGAGACAGTAAAACGAAGTAGGATAACAAACATTTTAAGGAAGCATATATACATCGGTAATATTCATCAATGGAGTCTCGTGGCCGAGCGGTCTAGCGCACCGAACTCAAGTTCTGGTGTTGCCAGCAGCAGGGTGTGGGTTCGAGCCCCGGTCGTGACACTTGTATCCTTGAGCAAGGTACTTAACCATAATTGCTTCGTCCTTCGGATGGGACGTAAAGCCGTAGGTCCCGTGTGTTGTATAATGCACGTAAAGTGGATTGTCGTGGCCGAGCGGTCTAGCGCACTGAACTCAAGTTCTGGTGTTGCCAGCAGCAGAGTGTGGGTTCGAGCCCCGGCCGTGACACCTGTGTCCTTGAGCAAGACACTTAACCATAATTGCTTCTCTCCACCCAGGGGTTAAATGGGTACCTGTGAAGGCAGAGATGGTTTGCTCTCTATGCGCTAGAAATGGCAGCAATTGAGCTGTATACTCCCCAGGGAGCTGAGATGGTTTCAGGAATGATTTATGAGCCTTATGAGCCTTATGAGCAGGGATAATAATATAATGCGCCTTGAGCGCCACTTAGTTGGTGGATACGTGCGCTATATAAATCTATACATTATTATTATTATTATTATTAATGAACTCATATTTCCTGAAAGCAAACAATATGGAATGTTGCCATAGTACAAAAACACAAATTTGTCCCTGGCTGAGGTTAAATTATTTTAGAAGAAAACAAAAATCGGTAGACAACACTTGCATCGATATAAACATGTTCGGTGGCAATCTTCCATCTTTATTGAGTGTTACACTGTGGGACAATAGTTTAAATATTAAACAAAAACTAATTTGTCTCTCGATGAGCGTTCTGATTTACAGAATTACCAAGTAACTTTGAGGGATACGGGGTCAACTCAATATGTGCTATTGCAAGGGGAAGTTCATTTAATCGAAGGATATTCATTTGACATAGATGTGCGTATTACGGGTACATGTAATGAATCTATTGATGTGCCTCTCCATCGTTTGTATTTATAGTCAGACTTAGTTTCAGGCCCCATGACCGTGGGTGCAATTCCCAATTTGCCTCAAGGGCTTAATGGTATAACACTACTGCTAGGTAACGAAGTAACTGATACTAGGGTATTTGTAGAACCTTGTATGACGGGTGTGCCATGTTCTGATAATAATACTAGGTTACTAGAGGAGGAGTTACCTGGTATATTCCCCACTTGTATTACAACTCGATCCATGAGTAGTAAACTCAAGGCGCCAGTTAGTGATGCAGATTTAGAAACTTGTATGTCTAGACTACTTGATGAAACCTATAGGGTTTCTTTTCATAATGATTTTTTTTTCAAATTATTTGGATGATGAGATGAGTACTGATCCTCGTGATACTAAGGGTTCAGCATTTATGGTGTATATTCGGGCATTTGTGACCGCTCTGTGAAAATGAGTCACAAGTCGCAAATTTGAAAAATTTAGATTTCTATGTGGCTTTAATTGTGGATTTTATTGATTGAAATTGATGTCAATTTCAATCATTAAAATATTAAAATCAATGATTTTTTGTGAGTAGCTTGTTTCATTTGTCATTTGTTTTCCTTTCGAATGTTTGTTTTCCTAAGATTTCAATTGTGTTAATTATGCAAATTATTGATCACTGAAAATGGCATATCTACATTTAGATTTGTTAAAGGGATATTGGCAGGTCCCTCTCACTCCTCGTGCAAAACAAGTTTGTGGTTTTGTGACTCCTCAGGGGTTATATCAGTATAAGGTCCTCCCTTTTTGTTTGAAAATGTGCCTGCGTCGTTTCAAAGTTTAATGAATAATGTGATCAAGGGTTTGACAAACACTGAAGTGTACATAGATGATGGCTGTGCATTTTCTCGGCATGGCTGGGTAATATCGGAAATTTTGAAGGAATCTTTTGGATGTTGTTGCTCCACTGACAAATTTGCTCAGCAAGAAAAACAAATATTGGTCAGATGAATGCAACCAAGCGTCATTTGTGCTAGTAAAAACCATTCCAGCTAACGAACCAGTTTTGATGGCACCAGATTTCACCAAGCCCTTTAAATTGTTCAGTAGATGCCAGTGATGTACATGTAGGTATTGGTTCTGTTTTCATACAAACATATGGTCAGTTTGTTATTTTTTCTAAGAAAATAAACTAAACATCAGCAAATTACTCAACCATAAAATAGGAGTGTCTTGCTTAGCTGGTTTTGTATTTCAAGCATTTTGAACTTGTTTTTAGTGCTCCAACCATATCGATAGTTGTGTATATAGATCCGTTAGTTTTCATTCATAAAACAAAATATAAAAAATAACCAAAAATCCGAACCAAGAGTTTGATAAAGAGATCGTTCATATGAAAGGTAAAGATAAGCGCTCTCTTGTTCAGTACATGTATTTGTAATGAGTTCAGTTTCTCCGCATAGCACAATCATGCAGATGATTGAATTATTATTATTTAATTGAATTATAATTTATTGGTCACTGATCTATAAAGTCAATTTTTAAGACAACATTTAATAACAAGCCCATAGTCAATCTTTGTTTACATTGCGGCATAGCTGTGGGGGGAAACAAACCAAGATTCTGCACGACAACTTTTAATTACAACAAGTTAGCTGATTTAGCGAAAAGAAATATAACAGCATTTATTATTGGCACCGTACAGAAAAGGAATCCCATGGCATCTATTTGCAATATTCGAAATTTCCTGACGGTGAGAACTGTTAATAACAACATACCATTCGTATGTAAACAAGTATAACGTTTGCTGGCCCATTTTTGAGCTCTCGAAATGGGTCCTTTTTGCAAAACCGATGCAATCATTAACGAAAACATCGCCAGTCAGTTCAACAAAATCAATGACCTGAATGTTCCTCGTTGCAATAGTACTCATATGCCTATTATTTAAATTATCAACGGTTTAAAGACAGTTATGTACACTGCAGGCAAAACAGGACCATCCAATCTCTCGAACTCATTGTTAGACACCAACTGTCCCAGAGGCTGGAAGTGTTTGCTGGTAGGATGATCCATTACAAGCAAAGGTTAGCAGCATCAAAGCTTCTTGCAGGCCGTTCTATCAATAAAAGAACACGTACATACATACTGGCTCTTTGAACTTTCACCGGTTTCTCAAGTATGATGTTGTAAGCATTTCCGCCCTGTATACATAATAAAACCTAAGATTTTAATATTATTATCTACACTGATGAACATTCTGTGTTACGTGATGAAAACGTTTTCCTTTGGACTCTTTGGACACTGTCATGTCCTACACTGTCATGTCCTACCCCGGCCAACTGGCCTACTGTCGAAGAGTTGTGCATGAGAATATCTCACTCCTGGGTCTCTGTCTCGAATGATCCAAATCAGCCATAAATCAGAATTACGTCACAGTCACTTCGGATAAAGATACTACCCAACTATTAACCTACACGCTTATGCATTTTCTTAAATATGCATCGCCCGTGTTTTACCGGCAATTTCGGATTGTTTCAATTTTCATTGGAACATTGATGTTTTATTTATGTATTCATTTATTTATTATTTTTGTAAGGAAAACAAATACCTCACATTAAGTTTGGTACAACAGTAAACAAATGCCAACATTAATTTAAGACGTAACCCACCTTGAATTAATTTCCGTACATTTTTACTGTAAACCATGCTTCTCAAGATTATTTTTAGAAACGTGTATTTTTGTACGTAACATGGTTCTTATCCTTTCTTCAAGTTAGAAAGCAATGTTCTAATAAAAAACAAAGTTTTGGAAATTGCCTTGACAATAGTCAAAGATACGGGCGATACATCTTTAACTTCAGTATAACAGCTTGTCCCCAGCGAGGGACAGATCACGTACCGGTAACCCTCCCTTGCAACAGGATCGAAAAACATAATTCCAAAACTAGATTGCTGCGGCTATCTGAAATCGTTGCTCAACACTAACGCTGAGCTCTGACAACGGAGACCTCATCTTCCTACCCACCACTGCAACAGTAACAGCAACGATGGGGATTTGATGCTTGTATCGATGATGAAGACTTCCCATGTGAACAGCGCCCTCCTCTCCCTCTATCCCATTCATGAAGAAGTAGGCAGTAACAAGACGGTCTTATAAAGATTGTCCCTTACGCTCACAGACTGATCACTGCGCTACATGAGAAATCTTTCTGTCCACCTTGAGAAATCGAGTCTGGAAACGGACATCCAATCTTAACGAAAGCCTAATCCATGGCGAATTCCTCTATACAATCGTCTATTGGAACTAAAAATATTGCAGAATAATCAGTGGAATTGAGATGACAAATACATATATGATTTCAGTCAGTGGCATGGCGCAGCCAATGAGGGAGGGGTCATCGAGGGTTCAACACCCCCATGAGACTGCTGAATTGTTAATCATATAACATAAAACAAAATGTTACGTATAATGTTGTTTTAAGCGGTGTTTCGGGGGGGGGGGGGTGGTGACCTCCTCCCGGGCATGAATGCATCCGTACGAGCCTGCTGATTTTTTTATTTTTTATTTTTTTTTCCCGGGGTGGGGGTCATCATAACATAAAACAAAATATTACGTGTAATGTTGTTTTAAGCCGCGGTGTTTCAGCTCACAAACATAATTGGCACATCCCCCACCGTTAGACGTTCCAGATCCTGCATTTCGGCGAAAATAAAATACACTCCCCAACAACCTCTGACTCATTAATTATGTTTGTTTTTATGAAAGTGTGTTCAAAAGTGTGAGTAAAAGATTGGGCTAGAAAAGACCTTTAAAATGATATAAAATCTCTTTACATACTGTATGACAAGAGATACATATAGTCTGTTTGAAGTCACACGGTAATTGCATGTAGGCAAAAGTTGATTAATTAAAACCCTACTGTCAGTGCACTTTTATACATAACTGATTTATTCCACAAAATTCCACAGAATTCTACTTGTGTGGAATTTTGAAGAATGTGTACTACTCTGACAATGTAGTTAGGTTCCACCTAATACCACAGCAGATTGTGGAATTTTGAAGAATATCTTGGTAGAGAAAAATGTGGAAATTTGGTTGTGGAATTATAATGGAAAGAATCTGAGCCCACCAAAAAAAAAAAAAAAAACACTGTACAAGAGTTGAGGGAAAACAAGTACAATGTGTGTGAAAAAAAAACTTACTTATTCCACATACTACCTTGAATAGACAATAAATTGTTGCCAGTAAGACCCTAAGCAAACAAAACAACAGACAAATTATAATGTCAGCCTAGCAGGACAGTTCCACATAGTACCATGGCCTCTGAAAAACAAACAACATGTCCAGTATACATGTATGCATAGCAGGCCAGTTCCACATAGTACCATGCAGTACTCTGTGGAACACTCAGTAGGTGACTAGTACGGGGGACTTAGGTTTTTTCTCAGTGGAACTTTGTGGTACTGATATGCCACTGAAAAAAATAGTATGCAAAACATTGTGGAACGCATGCAATTAAAACACACATGTAACAGATGGCTAATTTGTAGGAATTTTGTGGAAACACACATGTAGGAGGGTTTTTAATCCACATCTCTAAAATATAAAATGATACTAGCTGATGGAATGTGATAATTTTATTTCTACATGTACAGTGCATGGTGTTTTTACTACAAAGTCTTTCAAAGACGGGATTTTTTGCTTGATTATCAAGGGGCGTGTGTGTCTCATAAAGGTCTTTGAAGGGAGAAATCATTCAAACTTTCATGGACAACATGGTACAGAAGGTAAGTACATGTAACATAATGTTGTATGTGATATGTTGCATAATTGTCTGTACTGGATTAGTTGGCCTAGAGACTGAAGGTAAATTTGTTTAAAAAGCAGTACCTCACGTTATGGTACATGTAGTTTCATGGTAATCTCACAAAATGTAATTTTGTCAACTTGTTTTTTATTTGTTGGCTCATCGTACATTTTAAATAATTTGTTTGCCAGTGTTGACATGCTAGCAAATCCACTGGCTATGGTTGAATGATCTATGATAGCACATGGCCTGAAACTAAACTGCAAGGTAATGACTTTACATGGCTGTGTAAAAGTGGGCACGCCACTCTGCATATTTGTATTGTGTATCTACATGTACAACTGAAATTTGTTGCAATTCATCTTGCCATCAAATAAATGGAATCTACTCTCATTGAAGAGTTGACAAGTATCAAAGTCCAGCTTTCCAGTTTAAATGCCCAGTACATTTGTTTGTTTTCTTAATAGAAAATAAAGCCATACATGGAACTAAAGCAATTCAAAGAGGTGAAACAAAGTGCCCTTGACCAGCTAACGTTTTGTGGACTTAAAAATCTAAGTATTAAATTGTAGTTTAAGTCATTAACCCTCCTATGCCCAGGCTGAAATTTGGCCCAGTAAGCACCGCACCCACAGACAGTCACTTGAGTATTTTTGGTTGCATTGCCAATTGTTCACACATGTGTATAGAGTGCTGGAGATAGGCAAAGTCAAACACACTTGTGTATGTCTTACAAGTTATATGCAGAGTCACACAGAGCTGTGTACATGTATGTACTGCATAAGTTACAGTTGAGTGGTTTTGGTTTGACCTCCTACCATAGCCACATGTCCTTGCATTTATTTGAGTGCACTGCACAAAGTCAATGGGTTGGGAGTTACATACAAATTTTGAGCGTCTTTGATTGTTAAAACCTATACAGTAGGAGGGTTAATGTAGTTTGAGCCAATTATTACTGTTATTCTTTATTATTATTTTTTAAGTAAGCTTGATGCCATTTTATTATGTACCATTAGTGCAACTCTCTTATTTCTCTCTTTTCATTAAACCTAACCATACTCGAAGCAACAACTGTAAAATGTTGCATCTTTGTGCCTCAACAGAGAACAAAAAAAACCATTGTTCTAGCTGATGGATCTTGTTGCATTCAGCAGCCTGCACACTTTTCTGTTGTTGCATCGTGTTGCCTTCAGCAGTGTGTCTGGGAAATACCTGTAGGGGTTATTTAGGTTAAAGGTCATTGTTTATTTCAAAGCAGTCAATCTCCTTTGCCCAATGTCACACTGGTAAAATTAAACTATCAAGTGTCAAGTGCAGTAGTTTATCCTTTGTGTTCATGTAATATTCAATAATGTTCTGTGGTCTTTTATATTTCTCTACCGATTTGTTAGAGAAATGTTAATGTTATGATATTATCTAATTAAATATAGATGATCCCAACACTTTGCCTATGGTGATTGGTTTAAATATATTTGCAAACATAAATTAATCATACATGTACTACCGGAGGTTTATGAATAATTCAGTAGCGTCCACAGAACAGGCTGTAAAGGCACTTCTAGCTTTTTTGGACATTGTGTTTTGGGGTTGCTGCGTGCACCTTGACTAAAGGCTACTCAACATTAGGCTGCTTCTATTGTGTCATAGTGAAGGTCAGGAATGGAAATAGATGAGTAAACTTATGCAAATTTGTATGGTATGTGGTTTATGTGACGTGATGAACACATTCATATAATGTTGCTTCCCGATCTGCCACCAATGACAACATGTTAAAAGTCACATGAATATCATCTATCACATCACTAGAAAAACCCTTAACAGTTGCCATTGAGGCTAGTAGGGAAGTTTGTTCCTGTCAACTTTTTAATATTTATTATAGTGGGCGAGTTTGTCAAGGGTGAGTTTGCTGGGGGGAAGTTTGCCATATCTGTGGACTTGACCCTTTGTATTTTCAAGCAGTCTTTGATTTTTTTTCTTTTTTGTTAATAAATCTATTATTTTTACAGGTGACCTGGTTTTGTACATCTACATGTATGTATGCTATGTACCTGTGCTTACTAGCAGACTTGTATGAATCAGACTTTAACTCAAGTCCAACTCGAGTCGCATATTATAAAGCCCCTATATACACTTTGGTATTCTTGAAAAAACATCAGCGTTAGTGATACATGTACTGTAAGTAGTGATGAGAAAACAATAAGTTTGTGTGTGAGTACTGATTATGTGAAGCTATACATTTCATTCACCTCAACAGGACTCGTAGATAATACATTGCTGTCTCCAAGACGGACATATCCACCTGATGATTTGATGGATCCAAGCAAAGGTGTGTACTTAAAAATGATGGATCTGAAAACATTTTCTATTTTATGCATGTCATTTTTCTAAGATAAAAACCATTTAAAATGCCCAATTTGTTAATAAATAACAACAAATGTTCTCCAAGGCTTTCTTTGCCAACCATAGATTCACTATAATTACTTTCCTTAATTATTCTTATAAAACAAACTTTGGTGATCTTTAAAAGTTTGTTCTCGGTGCAATGCACATACTTAAAGGGAAGGTACATCTTTGGTAATTGCTAAATTACAAAATTATTATACAAAAGATACTTAATGTGAAGTTAGTACTTCTAGTCAGTTTGAAGATTTCTTGTCTAACAAGAATACATTTGGAGGGAGACTTGTCTGTTCCCTTTATAGCCAAATACAAATCGGGCAAAAGTTCATACCCCTATGTCGTGTAAAACACAGAATGCCAATCAATCCACCAATTTTGGCTGCAGTTGAACATTTTTATAGCAAAAACAAAGAATAGAAAAAATAAATAAAAATGATTTTTTTTGCCATACTGCCCAACCGTTACTAATGTGATGAGGATCCCACTATAACACCTGTTCTGTATTGTTTAAAGTATCCACAAGCCAATGGATAATTGTTTGGAAAGTTATTACAACAACAATGGGTACAATAGAGGTCCTTGGTTATCAATAATACACATGTATTAGAGTATGGTCCAAGGACATAACAAAAAGAATAATAGGTCCTTCATCAGTTCTTTGTTCTCAGAGTCCTTATAGAAGCTCTTTGTGTACAAATCCAATGAAGATTGCTTCAAAAAGTCCAACAATAATGGGAGCAGTAAATGTCCTTGGCTATGCAAGATTGTGTTCCTAGGACGTCTGAGAACAAAGATTAATGAGGACATATTGTCTCTTTTATCATTTTGTCCTTGGATGATACTTGAAACCATGTTCAATATATCCTTGGTTCATCCATAAAGTATAACGCTCTGCCCTGGTCTACACCATGCCGTGCAGACATTTTCCTATTGAGAGAGGATTTAAAAAGGCTAAATGGGGACTTCTGTCTGTCCACATCATTTTATTTATTTATTTTAATTTTTTTTTGTTCCCCACAATTTACCATCTATGGGACTTGTGTGTAGTCCCCACTACTGGGTAACCAGTATTTGTGTTGAAGAGGTTTCATTATGCTTGGTCAGTTATTTAAGCTTCTGTCTTAACTTCTTGTTCAGGTAGAAGAATGGATTTAAAGGAACAACCATGCAGAGGTACATGTGAGTAGTCTAAATGAAATTAGCATGGGGTTTATGTACTGGATACTGATGTACTACACAACATTGAGTATTACATGTACATGATATTGACAGCATTTTGTTTGGATTCACCCTCAATATAAACAATAATGTCCATAGAGAATGAAGTATATGTACATGTACTGTTCTTCAATGCTGGAAACTCTGTATCATATGACTCACTTGAAATTAATGATTGTACTGTTGGTACGCAACAAAATACAAAACTGTGAAAAAAACATGATAAATAGGAAAAAACAAGGCAGCGCCACTAATGATGGGAATTTTTCAAATAAAACATTATTGCAAGAAGAGCCATTGTATGTTTTTTAACCAAAATGATATTAACCAAAATATGTACCAGTGTCCCTTGGCAATCAGAGAGATAACATCAGTGGGCAAATAATGAATACCATACAATAGATGGAACATCAGATAATAAGTGGTTTACATTTTTCACATCATAACAGTGGGTTGTTTTCTAATCCAACTTTTCAATATTTGTTAGCGCGAAGTTATATCTTCCGAAACATATGAAAACATTTTGAATGTGACTAAAAAAAGTGCTCTCAGCACTGTCATTTAACACATAATTCTGTAATGTTATATTTTTCAGAAGGCGAAGCTACCTTGGGATCTGCATCCAACCCTGTTGGTAAGCAAAAACCAGCTGTGCAGTCATTATCAATAGGCTGCTGCAACTCTTCTACAGGTAATACCATTTTTCACATTTTGATTTTGAATTATTTCAGCAGTTTCTTTCAATAACTTATGGATCCCCTGCAGTAAGTGCATAGTAAGTTAACAGAAATGAAGTCAACCAAGAAGTTGTTATACCATGTGCTGTTATGATTTTTTTTTTCTTAAAGAAATTATCAAATCAATGTTAATTTCTTACCATTAAAATGAATAACCAGTGATGAATTTATGGTAAATCCAAACATTGTTTGCTGCCACCTTTGGGAGCTAAAATGGTAGGAATCCATGTGAATAATTCCATCATCAGGGTACAATATCTCAAAAATATAGTGTTAATTGACGAACAGTTTTAAATATCTAACTTTTGTGGATGTTTTGGGAATATTAGTATTTTTAACAAATATTGCTGAAATCCAGAAATGTTGTCCTGGTCCTTTGAATCTCATTGATGTCAACAGTTAGTTTGTGTTAAACATTTACCCAAGAAAAAAAACGTTCTTTACATAACTCTGCATCAATTTCCTCTTTATCAACTGCACTGTGATCATAGAGCTATTGCATGCTGTGATCATAATAATAATAATGTGTGGACTTATATAGTGCACGTATCCACCAACTGAGTGGTGCTCAAGGCGCATTATATCATTACCCCTGGTCATATAAGGCTCATAAATCATTCCTGAAACCATCTCAGCTCCCTGGGGAGTATAGAGCTCAATTGCTGCCATTACAGCGCATATAGGGCTAATCAACCAACTCTGCCCTCACAGGTACCCATTTAACCCTTGGGTGGAGAGAAGCAATTATGGTTAAGTGTCTTGCTCAAGGACACCAGTGTCACGGCCGGGATTCGAACCCACATTCTGCTGCTAACACCAGAACTTGAGTCCGGTAAGCTAGACCGCTCGGCCACGACACTCCACCATGGACCAAATAGACACACAGCCGTAACATGAATAGATTAAACTGCCTTATTTAAGTTGATATAACACTGTGATTATCATAGAAATAATGGGTGATTATACACAGTGAATAGCTGTTGTATTAGAACTTCAGATACTTTCTGTTAATCTTTTTGGTTGTGGCTTGCTTCAATTTCTTTCTTAAAGGGAAGGTGCAACAGTGGTCCAGCTTGATTCAAAGAATTCAAGCATATACATATGTATGTTAAAGCAGATTTGCCCAAATTACCAAATACCACTGCTGTACCTTCCCTAACAATATCTGTGCCAAATTGGATGAAGTAGACTTCATTTAAGTTATCAACCCTTTTTCCAAACAAGTTCCCTGGATATCTAAGCTAATTGTATCCTCTCCGCCATGTCTGCAGAAATTGTGCTTTCTCAATTCTGACTCGGTGTCTCAAATTCAGCTAAAGAGAGCAAACATGAATGTGTCCTTGTTGTTAGGTTGCTGCATTTTTTAAAACTAAATTTGGTAAATTTCATACATGTATTTTTTATCCTTTAGGGTCTGCATTCTGCGCAGTTGATGATGAGGAACCTTTGAGATCTGACTTCTGTCCTGTTGGTAAGCAACAACGAGCTTTGAAGTTGTCATCAATGTGCAGCAGCATGCAATCTTCTACAGGTAATACCATTGGAATGGAAACTTTGATGACATGTTTATAGTTGTGTTTACGTTCTTCAGACCAAAACATTAACGATGATGAGCACATGTTGTTATAGTTTGAAAAAAATAGAGTATCCCTTGATTATTGTTGCTGTTGTAAGATGTTGTCATGGGGGTCCCCCTCCTGAACAATTAATACCATCTTGCCATATGGGGGGATGCCTGACTGTGGTCATGTTGGTGTTCTTGAGTCATTTCAACTCTGCAAAATGATACATGTGCAACTATCATTAAATAATTCCTAGTATTGTCACATTCACTTCCAATACGCAGTGGGTATATATACATCGTCACTCAGGCTTGCTCTTTTTACTACATGTACCTGTGACCACTTAGATCCTTTCAATGGCTTTACATGGACTTTGTTTTAGTCTGTCAATCAAGATCACTGATTCCCATTGTCATGGCAACCATGCCATGTCTCTGATACACCGCTGCTTGCAGAGTGACAAGAGGTTTGTGCGCATGCGCCTTTTTCTGCTCTGTATATCGCCCTCTATTGGTGTTGTTTCACCAACTTTAAACAAGGTCGCGTCTTTTGAAATTTGGTAAATCGACTGGAGGTGTACGATCAAAGTGAGTGCAAATGCCAAATGACCTCAATGAACAAAGATCACACATCAATCTACAGTCATGGCTTTACAAGATGACATGTTTCTGGGTGAATTCATCGAAACCCGCGAAGTGTAAGAAGCGTCTTCAATGTGCATCAAATATTGAGCATCCGTTACATTTTACAGATCGAGAGAAGCTAATTATTGGTCCATTTTTGACGTTATTATACGTCTTTTGTGAATTATTTTCTTGAAAAATCAAGCATAGGAGGGTAGTTAAACTCACGAAGAACAGTTTCATGGTGATTATACCTTAACAAACCCAAGTAACGTCCTCTGGGCAGCAATTCAAAAAAGGTGAAATATTGCTATTGATTACATCTTCGCTGTTTAAATAATGGATTTGGAGTGCATAGAAAGGAAATAAATCCTTAAATTAATTTAAAATGGAAGAGTGAAGAGAATATATGTATTAAATATTGGTTCATATTGGCTTATAAACTCAAATCATTCCCCGTTTGTTTTATATTGTAACGTTATTAAAAAATTATGTAACCCCCTTACAATGAAAACACCCACAATCTAATCCGTGTGTGTATGCACACGCATACACAATGTCATCCCAAAAAACGTAACGGGTTCCCCAGAAATCTTTTGTTTAACAACGCTAAAGCCGCAGGGGAATCCCACCGTTTAAAAGTTAGCTACTGGGTTTGCTGAAATAACAAAGTAATAATTAGTTAAAATAAGAGTTCTTTCACCTACCATACTTTTTATGTCTCAAGGAAAATTCACCTTCAGGAAGAAAATCCGCTTTGAAATATTACCTTTTTCAGCGTGTGCGCTTTTGTCAAGGGCGAGTTGTGCACAAAAAAACTTCAAGGAAATTCGCGCGTTTGCCCATATTGCTGTAATGTTAGTTCAATATTTGCAGACGACATATTCTTTCTAATCCTATTGGTTAAAATTCTCTTTGAAATTAATTTTCAGTATGTAACAGGCGTTTTTATCAATGAACTCCGCAACGGAAAAAGGAGTAAAGGTCACGTTATGAATATGCATTTTTGTATGACCCTTCAAAATTCTCGCGCATGCGCCCAAACCACATGTCGCCTGCAGAGCATTTTGAACAGCGGTGGATAATAATAATGAAGTTTTAGGGGCGGGGACCAGCCCTGAATAGGTATAGAGAAAACCTACGTAGTCTGGTAGGGACTAAAAAGCCAACCTACATACACTGTACATGTACATTGGTTTATACATGCTAATGCTATACTTAACTCTGTTTTTAATCCGTTTTTCCTAAATGTTGCTTTCCCACATTACCTACCTGTAAAGACTAAAATGTGTGCTTTTTTATTTAACTTATTAGAAAGGTCATTCACAAGATTGAAACCAGCAGAAACATGGCTTGTCAAACAGAATTTAGACACTACATCATGGACAAAAGTGGACACAAGGATCACTCCCAAGTAAGTAAAGCAATAACTTGTTTACACTTGTTTAATCATGAGTGATACAGGATTTCCATCCATCCTATTTCTTCTACCTTTTCATCTGCAAATCCTACTTAAAATTATTGTGCAGATGTAAATTAGTCAAGTAAATCTAATAAAATTGAACAATTCATTTCCATGACACTTTGTAAGTGTTAATTAAAGCTCCACAAGGGGAAATATACTTTTGTGATTTGTGTGTGCGACTTGTGTGTGAAGGCTATAGTAAACCCTACAGAGCCCTTCTTTTGTCGTACTTTTTTCATCCAATTTTCTTTCTTTTGTCCCACTTTTTATTTCTTGAAATCTCTGGCCAACTTTTGTCCTACTTGGTCATGAGTCTGCTGAATTTGTATTTTGTTTAAGTATGGGTTTGCTAGAAATACTGCTATTGTTATACATTGTTCATTATATCCTTATAATCATCTCAAAACTGTTTTAAGCAGGATTGTTTTTAGATATGAAAACCAACACTTTAAAATTCTTAAGAGTTTGAAAATATGACGGATAATGTTATTGACCTTCACCTGACTGGTGTTGCCCTTGATCCCTAAATGTGTAAATGATCATCTTGGGACCATCTGAGGTTAACAAATTGTCTGAGACATGTGTAAACCAGAATTGATTTGTATTGAATCACAACTAAATACAAACATTGCAATTATGTACAGTGAGAAGGAATCACCATGCTGTTTAAGTCTCACAATCAGGAGTGTGGTCAGCAACACCACCATGCCTGATCAATAGTTTGTGTGGTTGTCCATTATTTGCTTCATGTGCTGTGGCAACCATTTAACCATTTAGTGTTGGAATCCTTTAATAGTCTTAGATATTTGTAGAACACTCGATGAATTAAAAAACTGCATGAATACATAATTCATTAAGCCTCACAAGATTAGTGCTCATTGTTATGTTAATTAACCCTCCGACTATAGCTGCACTTTAGTGGCAAGTAGCTATAGAGGTCAAAACCAGTCAACTGACTGTTTTGACTGTTGACCCAAATGTGCACACAGGGGCATTTTTGACTGGTTTTTACTGTCATTTAAACCACCCTGAACAATACCAGACAATGCTTTTACCAGTCAAAAATGGTCAACTCATTTTGATCTGTAAATGTAGTTTACGTGCTTGTGTACAAATTCCTTTCTTACTGTGTTTTCTTGGTAACCAATAAAAACTACCAATATAACATGTAGACTAATACACATTACTACAGGCTAGTGGCACACTTCATACAGGTAATAGACTTATTACTTTACACATTGAATTGACATGTATGACCTTTAAAGCCTTTTAGCTGGTAGGCGGGAAACCACTAAAAAGTAATAGCATGAGTGACGTCTTTCTAAGACTTATCTGTAATTGTCTCTTTACAGCATTCATGTACGTCTAGGTAGCACACCGTATCATACTGTAGAACTCATGGATACGATAGGATGTGCTACCCACTACCTAGACTGAAGATCTGACGTCACACTTTGAGGCTCATGAATTATGCCAGATACTGGAGATTCAGTTTTGATCTTGGGTGATGGCAGTTTCAGGACAATAAAAAAAGGTATGTGGATTAGTTACAAAATGACTCAATTGATACTGTGGCAGGAAATCCTAAGTCTGATTACTTTCTCAGACCGGAGATGATCCTCAGAGCAATCTCAAGGCCAAGGTGCAAGTCCGTTTTGGAGAAAATTTACCGTTGATTAATAATTGATTGGCAATCCCTTTGTCGGTCCTGAGGATGATCAGAGCACACGGATCGAAACGTCGAGTTGTACCTCCAGTTCTTTTCAGAACTAATTACTACTCAATTGAGAATTTCACATGGTGTCACCGCAATTAGTCTTACTTAAGTCCACACAGGTCTGATCAATATTTGTCAGCACAACTCAAATTAATTGGTTTATTCATCAATATATCACAGAGGTAATCCTGTGTCAGAGTATTCCTTTCTCCTTTACTTCACAATAGTCCCCTAATAATACACTTTGCATACACCGCAATTGCTCCAAGCAACGTCTTTAACCAGTGCACTTCGCAACCAATGCAACTATTGTTTTTAGTTTATTTACAAAAGGTTTTTATTTCTTCATTTACCCATTTCCAATAATGTTTTGAAACATTTCAATTATTTAAATAAGCTTTGCCCCTTAACCAGTTCGCGTCGGAGGCCGTGTACACACGCACATTTTTTTTGGACAGTGGATCGGAGAGCGTCTAAACACGCCACAGGACTTACGAGAATATTTGTATAGATTCCCGGTCGACGTGGCAACGAGCCATAAGCATACGGTGGAAGATGCGGTCTCCACGGTCACGCTCTGGTGAGCACCATTGTTCGTGTTTGTGCGGTAAAAATAAACCCGCCACGGGGGTTCGGAATAACTTTTTTATTCCCGGTGCGAACTGGTTAAATTAGGAATTTTATTCTAATCTGATGACTGGGTTATAGCTAACTGAGTTAAAAGTTACAGCCAATTGGTTTATTATGATTTCAGTTGTAAACATTAAGGCTTTGTCTGATTATAACCCTAACCATGCCCCCCCCCCCTCCCCTCCTTAGCCTTACCCTTCAGTATTAATTTTCAGAGGCTCCTTACAGTTTCAGATGTTTTTGTCCTGTTCATTTTTACAGAAGTTATAATGTGTTAAATATTTATTTGATAATATTTGCAGGGCATCTTGTGAGAGAACAGTTGTATCTATTGCAGTCATCAAGATCAAGCCTCATACCAGCAGCTGCTACCCCGGTATTGTGAAGACAAACTGCTTTGCTTCTCCTTGTCTATGGTATTCCTTGTGTACGTTTTTGTGTCTTATGAAATACACAGCTCAGACAATAACAAACAATTTATTTGGGAAAAAAATAAATAAATTCTTTGACGTGTCTGTAGTCAAAATTACAGTAAACGACGTTATTCTTAGACATCTGTTTGTTTCATAATTTTTGATTGACTCTCTTTGGAGGAGCCTGTATTTGTATATTGTCGTGTGCTGGAAAAAGGACGTAACGAAAGTGTGACCGGCAAAAGGTCGTAAGCAATTAATGTGCAAAATTGTATTTAAAGAAAACTGAGTGTGAAAGTTTGGTCGTTTTTCTGCCATTTATAAGTCATTGTAGGAAAGTTAAATTCCACATGGGAATGGAAAAACATGTCTTGGGAGTAATTCTAGCAACAAATATATAATAGTTATGCCCTACTTTTTTTCAATGGAGCCATTTAATTGCTTACAACCTTCTGCTGGGAAGTTGTTCTTTGTGTGCCCGGAAGAAGGTCGTAGAGCCTTACGGCCTTCTTCCGGGCACACAACGATATGGGGATTCAGGATTGGGGGATTTTTCCTTTCCTTTGTAGTCTATTTACACCATGAAACAACTCACTTTTTATAGTTTTCCCAAGAAATGTTCACATTATGAGGAGGAAGGTTGGTTATTTGCCCACTTAGCATATGTTTCATTGTGTATATGAATATAGGCCCCTTTTTCTGTCAATCCGGATCCGCCCCTAACAGGGGTAACTTTGTAAAAAACCCATATTGTCATAATAAGAAATAAGAAGTATTTTTGAAATGTACATGGAGCAAACATTTTTTTGTTTTAGAATCATTGAAAGGAAAACACTGAATACTAGGAATAAACTGATATATGCATGATGCCTGGTTATTCATTTGAAACTGCACATAACATGATAGATGAACAAAGTATGTTTAAACTTGTCATTTTTCAGTGGGGCAATATTTTTACATTTTTTCCCAGAAATATTACCTCAGGAATACACTAGATGTCCTGAGTGTTTCCCAAGTCAAATTAGAAAAAAAAGTTGTTTCTTTAAAGGGTGCAACCCACTAAATAGTGAGAAATTCTTTGTTTTTCTGAAAAACAAAGATTTGAGGCCCATACATTTGAGGGATTATGTAAAAATGGTCCAATATCATGACCTGGGTATTTTGGATACAGAAGGCCCTGAAAAGTGGTCCTAATTTGATTTCAAGCATAAGGCCTTTCTCCAAAATGGATGCTTGTCAGTGTGGGTATTTTCACTAGTGTAGAGGGAGGTTTCCATTGGGATGAGAATAACTCGACAGGCCTCTGGAAAATCAACATCAATCAATAGTTTTTTGTTTTTTTTAAACATTTTAAGATTTTTTAATGACTTTTTAATATTTTGTATTTAGCATTGGTTGTTATGGCAGTTTATTTAGTGGGATACACCCCTGTCTCTTTTCTTGAGGACAGGGTGCTAGTCTAGCCACTACCCAGTAGTCTTAAGCCAGGTTCATCCGAACGCGAAACGAATAGTGACGTCAAAAAGTTGAACACATTTCAACTAGCACCAATCATTTGTCACGAAAGCTGCATACATCACACTTTCTGCAATTACTTTTAGTCATGAATTGGTGCATTGCTCCTATTTTATGAATTGTATTGCAAGATTTAACCATGGATAGCCATTTTATGAGACTTTGAAGGTCAATAACCTTTACTTTAAAAAGTAAATTTCTCATAAGATACCCAATGCCGTCTTCAAACGGTTAATTTGATTAAATAATGAATGAATGTCGGCTCTAGCCTCTGATTACAATATTGAACTTGAGGTTTACAAATAAAATAGTAATATGAATTCAGAAGAAAACAACCCATGTTGCTCGTTTGTTTTGTTTTGGTTTCTGGTATTTACATATTTGTATTTTAATAAGGGCAAATGAAATTGACTGACCATGTTTGAAAACAAAATAAATAAATAAAGATCAGATTTGGGATTCGCACCTGTAACCTCTCCGCTACCATTCCAGTGTTCTTCAGTGCATGCTTTGTGACTATTACCATACTTGCCCAGGAGAGGCTAGCCCCCTCCAAAAAATTTAAAAAAATAAATAAAAATAACAACCTGGAAAACGTATATCGCCGATTCTGAACCCCTAGTTGGGCTACATGTATGTAAACAACCCCCAGTTGTAATTGTATGGGTGCGAATCCTAGGGGATGGGGTTAGGTATGTACTTAGATGCCTTTTAGCCCAGGTATCCATTTCGTCAGATCACCCAAATATTGTACAAATGTAAATTGAGCTATTTATTTTATGAGAGCATTGGGATAGTTCAAGTTAAGTACTGACCATGAAGCCCATTAACACAAGTTGGTGTAAAGATATTAAACAAAGCTCAATAACTTTTAAATGACTATTTATAAACATGTGTAATTTCAAGAAAAGAGAAATAAATGCATATTATTATCATATGATCATTTTACAGTTATCCTTCAAATTACATTGTGTTGTTGTCTCCTCTCTGTGAAAATTGAAACAGTTTAAAGGTTTATAATTCAGCTAAATTTTACCAACAGAAAACTGGAGTTTTTATATTATTGTTTTCCATACATACGCCTTCTTAATACATGGAAGGCGTGCATATCTCATATCCAGGTTATATTTGACGTATTTTAGTACTTTTTGTGCAGCACAGCACGGAACTAGATCATGATAATGGTACGCTCTGGTCCGCCCGTGGAAAATACACTGAGGATAGGGAGACAGTTAGTGTTAAGTTTATTTTTCCTGAGGGCCCCTGGATCTTTCTGAGTTTTACCTATAGAATCTTTATATTTTTTTAAATAGTGTTTTTCATTAGTGTTAATAATTTAAGTTAAAGGGGCAATATTGTCACGATCGACAGGGCATGGAATCGGAGTGCTAGTTTCAGATTAACTCAGTGACTGAAAATATTACCCCACATGATAAGGTCATATTACTGTTGCTGCTGCATAAATGAGCCAGTAGTTTTCAGTCGCTGTGTTCATCTTAAACTACATGTAGAACACCGAATCCATGCCCTGTTGAAAGTCTGCTCTGATCGTGACGATACTGTCCCTTTAATAAACAAGGACACCGATTCCATGCCCTGTTGAAAGTCAGCTCTGATCGTGACGATACTGTCCCTTTAATAAACAAGGACACCGATTCCATGCCCTGTTGAAAGTCAGCTCTGATCGTGACGATACTGTCCCTTTAATAAACAAGGACACCGATTCCATGCCCTGTTGAAAGTCAGCTCTGATCATGACGATACTGTCCCTTTAATAAACAAGGACACCGATTCTATGCCCTGTTGAAAGTCTGATCTGATCGTGACGATACTGTCCCTTTAAGCTAGAAAACAATAATGGCATCTACAATGGTGAACAAAACTGTTGGCACACCTTGACATATGACATAACTTCATAAGAAGAAAGCCTCCTCCCTTGTCCACTGTTTATTGTTGATCGCTTTGAATTTAGCTGGGATATTGCGCTGCCAAATGCTTCCAAATGAAAATGAAAATCTGGTTTTACCTCAACATTGTATGCGGGTGGTGTGTGTTGTGGGGGTGTGTCAACAGGTTCTACACACCTTGTCTCCGTTTTGAGCTTTGTATACACGTCAAAATCATTTCATGGGTGGCATGTTGTTATTGTCGGTCTTGCTTTACCCTTACATCAGAACCTCAACTATACTATTATTAAAAACAAACTCATTTATTGCCAACACAATTTCACATTATTTGATTAACAGAAAGGGCCTACAATCATACATGGTCATTCCTGTGAGAATAAAGATTGTTATCGTAATATGTATTCTGTGCATCAAACAAAAGATCGTTAATCTACCGAGCCTTCCATGAAGATGGGTGCGATTTCGACAATACTCATCCTTAAATAATTACTTGGTAGACTGTTAGCTAAAGTTTGGTAGATAGGGTTAATCGTGACATTTGAGACAGGCATATTTAAGAGCGCCCTCTGTATTATTCAGTAGATACATGTGTGGGGGAATTTGAATTACAAAATCATTCGATAGAGAACACTTGAGTGCATTATAATGTATACAATAATCAAAAAAATATTCCATTTTGTAAGTAATTATTTTACCTATATGTATGTGTTTAGTTTGTTTTGTGAAAAAAAAAAAACAACAACAACAAACAAAACAAAATAAATAATTGTGGGCCCGCTTATTTTGGTGTCATCAATTGGTTTGTTATTTTACCTGGTTGCAATGGACCATTAAAATATTCCTATGAGGCCAAAATGAGGCAGAAATCACTTTTCCACTGATGCCAACGATGCTTGATTCATTCAACCGGCGTCTTCGTCTGAACAACAAAAGACACCATTGTCATCGCCACATGATGACGTGACAGGACACTAATGGAATATTCCTCATGGTGTGTATTTTCAAAAATGAAATATCGTGGATTTGAACTCGATACCCTTTACATGAGCGGCGAGCGTGACTGTTGACAGCGTGACTATTAACTATGCTAATAAGCAATTAGTTATTAGTTATTTAATTATACAAGTCCTTTTTTGTATATGATAATAAAAAATACTTAAAAAATAAATCATAATTTGGGCACTTAATTACTTTAAAACCAAGATTCTGACAAATATTTTATGAAATAGCCGATTTCAAAGTATACGTTTTTTTTCTAATATAAATTTGGAATGTTTTGCAATTGCCAGAAATGACGGGTAACATAACTAATACAGCGATACATGATTAAAGGGGCAATAACGTCATGATCAGAGCAGACTTTCAACAGGGAATGGAATCGGTGTCCTAGTTTAAGATGAACACAGTCACTGAAAATTGCTGTCTTATTTATGCAGTATCACCAATAATATGACCTTATCATGTGGAGTAATATTTTCAGGGACCGAGTTAATCTAAAACTAGCACTCCGATTCCATGCCCTGTTGATCGTGATGATAATGTCCATTTAAGTTTAAATTTGGCCATCTCGAAACGTCGAGTTGTAACCTCCAGTTCTGTTCAGAACTAATTACTACTCAATTGAGAATGTCACATGGTGTCACCGCAATTAGTCTTACTTGTCCTCTTCACCATGCAAAGCTACAAGTTTTACCTATCTCCGTATTTAAGTAGATTGATTTCCTAACTCATTTTATATACACGTTTTACTTGTTTTATATTGTGATATTTACTGATGCTAGTGATAATGACTTATTTAATAACAATAATGATACTATTTCTAGAGTGTTATAATAACTGTTCCTAAATTTGATATCACGGTTTGAATTATTTAACCATTAATATCCCTGGTAATTGTTCAATGTGTTACTTTCATTGTAAATGTCAGGAGTCTCTGTGTTTTATTATTCTTTACCATCCATTAATACCTTTGCTCACTCAAACAGTCCTTCTATGTACGTCACATGTATGACAAGTACCCACTTTAAGTTTGAGTAAGTTTACTTATACATGTAACCAGTTTGATGTATTATTCATTTGGGCTACGTCATCCACTTATTCTTCATATGTAAATATTCTTCATTTAAATTCAAATTAAGCAACAATCAACCGAGCACACCATTGATTGCGGGTTTTCTTCGGATCATTCAAAATAGTTGACCGAAGACGACAGAGCATATTATTATACCATTCTCTCCTTTGCCTTATCTTCTACATCTGTTGTATTTATAACTTAAATTTGCATGTATGCAGTCCAAAGAAATTAGTATACAGTTTCCTTCAGTTAAACCATATTTTATGATTATTCGATGATTCTTGTTGTATTCTTGTTAAATGTTGTCCCCCGAGGTTTCAGAAAGTAACAATCTCTGTAAATATCCCTAAAGTTATAAGTTTATCTAAGGTGTCCGTGATTTCAAGGTGTTTTAATTAAATGCATTAATTTTAGATTTCACGTTGCATTTAATGTACATTTTCCCAATATGGTGGTCGTCACCAAAGTTTTGGCGGGAACCGCTGCTTAAAGCCTTCGATCGTGCCATATTTCATGGATCCCCTGGTTACAAGCGGTCCTAGCTGTTTATTAGCCTGCATTGTCATTATTTTCACGAGGAATAGCTCACCCTTTCATAACGTCACATAGTTGACACATAGAAGCGGCATTTTCATTGGGCGTTTGAATTCATCACATGGGGGCGTAGCCAGGAATTTTGAACTCATAACTCAAGAATGTTGACAAACAAGGGTCACATGCCATGTGTCATGTAAAATAGACCAAAAACACGTGCTATACATTGAGATATTTGTAGAAAAAAACCCCCAAAAAACAAAAATAAATTTAAATTATGTTAAATATTAAAGACGAATTGATAAGTTGTCGACATCGGAGGGATTCGTAAGTTAGCTGGAACCAAGCAATAATGGCTTCAGGTGATAACTACTTAATTAGTGAATGAGCCCAGGTTCCACATTAATAAATCTCTGGCCAGTGTCTGTCTTCTTCCCCAAAGGTGATTGTGCGGGGAAAAACTAAAAAAACTGCTTAATTTTCTAAAACATATAGTTTCATATGATAATAAAATAATTTAAAAACCTGTTCAAAAACATCATCGAACCCACCTAATTACACATTGAATTTCATTTGGAGTTCGTGATTAGAGAAAGAAAACAAGGGCAAGTACTTGAACACGAATTTGCTGCACCGGCGTACAATGTATACAACACAGACTGGACATGTTTAGTCAACAGAGGGCGCTAATTACTCGTTTATGTCGTTTCTGGTTGAAGACGCCCTCGCTAAAATGGACTTTTCCAAGGCAAGGAGGCATGGTGGCAATTTTGCGGGCGATTTCTTTTATAGTCAATTATTTACTCAACATTATGAACAATTTATTATTGTTACTTTGTTGGATTAGAAACTATCTCCTTAGATACAGCTGAACAGGTTGGAAGCAAAATCTTGAAAAAAATCGTATGAAATGTCTGGATCTTAAACAACTGTGTCATGGTATAATTATTTGTTATGATAAATGGTCACTAGGCAATGTGGGGCGGGGGAAACAAGTAAATTTGTCTGGTCATATTAAAGTTGTATCGGTAAATTTACTAACACACACATTTTGCGCCTC
>CM055817.1:4188907-4241407 GCA_029582265.1 Zoroaster sp. YZ-2022 | reverse complement strand
TAAGAAGACAACTTGAAACATGTGGTGAAAAAAGGTGCACGGATTTTGGGCTGCTGGTACTCAGTGATAAATCCATTCTCACCAGCGCGGTCTGCAAGAAAACTACTGTATGTCATGGATTAGTTGTAAGCAGAATTTGTATTGGATTTATAGTCTCAGGGACAAATGGCTGAAAAGATGAATTCTGATCAGTGGAGGGGAACAACCAAGTATCATTTCATTAAATCGCAATCATTTTTGCCGATTTAAACATCTTTTCTACCAGAACAAGTAGCATGGTTTCTTCTCAATATTAGTGTCTTCCAACTTCATTGTTCCTATATATGTTTCTACATAACGTTAGTTGTTTTCGTTGGTTTCGGTCGGTATATCCGGTATACCTGCTCATTTTTAAACATGTATAGCACGTGTTGTACTGGCAATTTCCGGAACATGTTTATTTTCATGGGAACATTGATAATTTCCTTTTAGAAAGGAAAACAAATACTATGCAAAGTGTCACATACTATATTTCACTAAAATCTTCAACATGAATTTATGACGGGACCCATCATTAATTAATTTCGGTACATATTTCCTGTAAAACCATGTTTGTCACGATTATTTAGAGAAGTATGTAATTTTACAGCATTTACATTCACTTCCTCGAGTAAAATATCAATGTTCCGATGAACTGTTTAATTTTGTAGTAAATTGCTGTTAGAATAGTGAAACAACAAAGTCGATACAATGATTTGTTTTTCTTATATTATTTTCGTTAATGTTAAAGGCTTTCCCTTATTTGGCTTGTTGTGAGCATGCCTCTATATTCTCACACGTCCCTATTTTTCTTGTAATTTATTAATCGGTAAAATGGTGGAATATATGTTCCAGAATCGATATTTAATTAAAAATTAATCTATCGTTGATGGTATTTAATTAGTTAATTCAGATGAAATTTTCCGATATTAACAATGTTCGGTGGTATACTGCTATACACAGACAAGTGATACAGTGTCGGACAAGTAATTAATGATTAAAAAGAAATTATCATTATGCATATAATTATATAATATTTAGATTGGCAAACATAAAGTTCGTATTTCATATGATTTTTAGATTTCAGATTGTTTTTTTTGGCTGACGTAACTTATGTAACGAGAAATTGTTGGATTGATGTTATGTGACTGAAATTCATGACATTACAACTTACAAAATCTGGAGACTTGATAGACCGTCAAATGTTCCTGGTGCAAGTTTACTGATTCTGTTGTTCGCCAGATTTCTAGGATGAAAACAAAAGTAGGGATTGACATTTAATTAAAGCCCGTTTATTTTGTTATTTTCACCAATGTTCTTAGATTTTACTCAAGTGATGTGTCAAATACTATGATAAATGTTCTGTCTGCGGTTCAGTAATACTTGAATGCATCAACATTAAAATAAAATAAATTGCCCTCCATTGACAAGTGCGACATACTGTGACGAATACATTTATTTAAACAAACATTATCCCAATTGGAATACTAAAAACAAATACGAATATGGTTACATTTTGATATGTTAAGCTCATTTTGTTGTGGCGTTAATGATCAGCAAATGTGAAAATACAAAGAAATATATCAATTAGCAAACATGAATTCTGTGCTCCCTTTTAATTTATTTCGCCGTCAGACTCCAGCTAAATTTAAAAACAAATTGTTGCGGTTCCTGATCGATTAGAATCGAAGACACGTTAGTGAGCATTTTGTGCACCATCAAATGTGCATAGTTTACTGAGACAGTAAAACGAAGTAGGATAACAAACATTTTAAGGAAGCACATATACATCGGTAATATTCATCAATGAACTCATATTTCCTGAAAGCAAACAATATGGAATGTTGCCATAGTACAAAAACACAAATTTGTCCCTGGCTGAGGTTCAATTATTTTAGAAGAAAGAAAATCGGTAGACAACACTTGCATCGATATAAACATGCTTGGTGGCAATCTTCCATCTTTATTGAGTGTTACACTGTGGGACAATATTTTAAATATAAATACATTTTCCACATGTTCTTCTTATAATACAATCCATTCTATAAGCAACATGTGTTGTTAAATCCAGATATACATTCATTAAATGATTTGTAACAATGTTTGTAATTGCGTTGTGTCGTGTCGAAACTGCGCTATATAAATCCTATTATTATATTATCACTATCAGGTCGGAAGAGAAAATAGTGAAAAAGCATCCAGATAATTATTTCGAACTCCAAACAAGAAGTTCTAAGACATTCGGCTGTGTTTCTATTATTGGTTCACCCAAGGAATATCTGTAAGCATCTTAAGTCTTGAGCACCACTGCCGGAGAGTATTTAATACATAAAGATATTGTTCATATTGTTGTATATTGTTCTTTTAGCACCACACATACGGAAGCGGAATGCGTTGGGTTTGTTTGTAACATCTATTTAAGACCTGTTCGCCCCATATATTTGAAGACGAGGTCAGCCAGAGGTTCTGTCTACTTCTCCTCTGCTGATATGATGTTTGTCGCCCTCCATCAGCCTTACCCCGTTATCACTCCATAGCTTAGCTAGTGCCATGGTGCGTCGTCCCTACAACTTGACCAGCAGAGGCAGTGAGTTACACCTGTTGTAATTATCTCCTTCAAGTTGACGACTTGAACCAGCCGGTTCTGGCATTCTCCAACGATGGCCTAAACCAGACCAATTTTTGGAACTCCGCAGATGGCCTAAACCAGACCAGTTGTTGACACTTAAAGATTTATTTTGATGGGATAAATATTGTTATATATGTATGCCGCTCTTCCGTAGCTACTCTAAATCTTCAAAATGATTCATTTGATAAACAGTAGTGATAATTACTATTGTTATGCCCACTGTTTGTGTAATAATATGGATATAGGTGGTGGTATAGGTTTCCTTCAAAAACGTTTTTAGAGCTGCGTTCAGCTTGCAGTATTTCTGCTGGATACTAAAAATGTAAACTTACAGCAAAATGCAGGCAACTCTATTTCCACCAGTTTTCTGCATTACAATTTTACATACCAAGTGTTTTAATCTGATTTACACAATTTCTTCAAACGCTTAATAATGAAACTGCAGTACGTTTCAATTTTGTTTGTTTTACCCATTCTGATTCTCTTTTTCGGCCTACAACTGAAAACCCTGGCTGTACCGTATCAAACAAGTTTTCAGTCAAGGGGTCTTTGTCCGACCTTAGAGAGGAATTTTCGCTCTTTATAACTAATTTGTATCTCTCGATGCACGTTCTGATTTACCGATACGGGGGATACGGGGTCAACTCAATATGTGCTATTGCCTAATATCTAGGTTACTAGAGGAGGAGTTACGTGGTATATTCCCCACTTGTATTACAACTCGATCCATGAGTAGTAAACTTAAAGGCGCCAGTTAATACTGATGCAGATTTAGACCTTTCTGAAACTTGTATGTCTAGTCTACTTGATGAAACATATAGGGTTTCTTTTCATAATGATTTTTTTTTCAAATTATTTGGATGATGAGATGAGTACTGATCCTCGTGATACTAAGGGTTCAGCATTTATGGTGTATATACGGGCATTTGTGACCGCTCTGTGAAAATGAGTCACAAGTCGCAAATTTGAAAAATTGAGATTTCTATGTGGCTTTAATTGTGGATTTTATTGATTGAAATTGATGTCAATTTCAATCATTAAAATATTAAAATCAATGATTTTTTGTGAGTAGGTTGTTTCATTTCTGTCATTTGTTTTCCTTTCGAATGCTTGTTTTCCTAAGATTTCAATTGTGTTAATTATGCAAATTATTGATTACTAAAAATGGCATATCTACATAATGCAATACGTCACACACCTCTAACATATACCAAACTAAAACTGAAGATTTTCCAGTCACATAGAAATTACAAATTTTCAAATTTGCGATTTTTTTACGACTCATTTTCACAGAGTGGGTCACATTTAGCAATGTTAGTGTAGATTGTGTAGGGCTTTTTCTAAAACTAGGTCGGGTCATGAATACTAACAAGAATACAGAGTGGGACCACTAAAACAGGCACATTTTAATGAGGAGATTAAAATACATAAAATACACTGATATTATAGAGGAAAGTGACAGTAATTGGAGTTCACCATTGTATTTTGGTACCAAAAACTGATTCTTTTAGATTTTGAATTCAGAGACAAAATCTGACACATGTCCACTGTCAAGAGTAGATGATTGTATTGATCATGTTGATGAAGCTAAGTTTGTGAGTACTTTTGATTTGTTAAAGGGATATTGGCAGGTCCCTCTCACTCCTCGTGCAAAACAAGTTTCTGATTTTGTGACTCTTCAGGGGTTATAATAATAATAATAATGTGTGGATTTATATAGCGCACGTATCCACCAACTAAGTGGTGCTCAAGGCGCATTATATTATTATTCCTGCTCATAAGGCTCATAAGGCTCATAAATCATTCCTGAAACCATCTCAGCTCCCTGGGGAGTATACATCTCAATTGCAGCCATTTCTGGCGCATATAGAGCAAACCAACTCTGCCTTCACAGGTACCCATTTAACCCCTGGGTGGAGAGAAGCAATTATGATTAAGTGTCTTGCTCAAGGACACAAGTGTCACGGCCGTGATTCGAACCCACATTATGTTGCTAACACCAGAACTTGAATCCGGTAAGCTAGACCGCTCGGCCACGACACCCCATAGAGCAGTTGCCAGTAAATTAGGGCGGGCCGCATTTGCACACGTGCTCGACAAACCCAGACATGCAATGTATGGGGTAGGGCCTAAGTGCATACTAATGTACATATAGCCAACTCAAAACTAAGGGTCAGTCTTGGTGTGGTGGTATGCATAGGACTGGCGTGGTCGGTACATTCACAGTCATAATACATAGCAATGGTATACAAATAAATATATGTGCTAAGGGTGGCGTAGTTAAGTTGAATTTGACAGGTTGGCAAACCTTGCAGTATATAGGCCTCCAAGGATGATAGTTTCTCTTTAGAATAATCAAAAAGTGGCATCACAAAGGAGCAACATTATATTTTCAAAGGTCAAGCACCGCATCCATTTTTAAATAACTTTCCATAAACTGAGTTGCTAGAGGCCAAAAGAGGTGTGATAACTTGATTTTTCAAAACCGTTCACTTTTGGTTTAAAGAAAATGCATCATAATGTACACTGTATACTGATTATAACATAACATTTCAGCTCAGTTTGTCTACGTATTTACGAGGCAGGTACAAATATAAGATCATTTACACAAATCATGCAGAATAGAGTTCGCAAGGAACCTTGTGTTCGCAAATTCACTATATTTGCGCAACAATAATATAGTTACGCATGAGTTAGACGGTTTTAGAAGGATCTTTATACCGTCACCCGAAATGATTCGCCGCGAGCAGGTTCCATATAAAATCTCAATAACCTATACGTCTGGGATAATAGTTTGGTCGACCGTAGTAAATTGGCCTAAATTGGTATATGGATCGTATTTAACCCTAGCTCCTACTTTCAGTACAAATCTTGCGGGCGTTTGTAGGACCTTTCAAAACTATTTATGAATGGTGCACTCTTAGAACTAAAGTGTTGAATCAACGTTTATGCAATGAAACCGGCCTCTTTGCTAGAGATTGCCCAATACGAGGTCGATGTTTCGTGTGCGGCAGCTACGACAACAGAGCTTCCTGGCACGAACAAGAAGACAACCACGAGGACCAACAAACACCTGTCATCGTGATACCCAATGAAGACAAACCAGACAGCATTCACGACGGTGATGAACAAGAAGAAGGGGTGAAAAAGTTAGCGAAGGTGAAGAAATCGACGACAACATAACCTCTCCAAAAACAACCGAGAATGAGCAAGTCAATTCTGAAGAGAAGACCGAAAAAGGCGAAGAGGAGACAGGAAAAAGTGAAGAGAAGACAAGAAAAGGTGAAGAGAAGACGGAAAAAGCCAGGAGAAGAAAGATAGTAAAAGATCAGAAAAAACACAAAGGAGACCAGCTAACTAAAGTAAAGAAGCAGAGTGGAGAACACAAAAAAGCAAACCAATAGAGAGAAATCATCGAATGATGGGAAAATCAACGATGCTTCATGCCCCAAACAAAAACCAGCCCCAAAGCCAAACCCCACTGGCTACTGGAATGAAGCCATTGCAACGGCCGAAACAAGGAAACGAAAAATCCAAGAAGACGAGAACACCGAAGATGACGAAGAAAATCAACAAATGTCTGACATGGAGTACGAGAAAGAATATGATTCTAAGGAAATGAACCCCTCCCACGATCAAGAACCCAGAATATATGTCAAAGAGGAAGAGGACGCGGCAGAAATACATCTACATAAAGTATTTTATTTTGAGTAAGTTTTTTTCTCCCTCTCTGACTTTTATGGACAGTTTACATTTCATCTCCACTATGATTTTCCTTAACACGCTTACAATGCAAATGTAAATGGGATGAGAGATGCAAATGGGATGAGAGATAATTTTAAACATTGCTCTCATCCAAAAAAATCATAGTGAGGAGGAACACGAATGTTTGTGGCGTAAACAGTGGGCAGGAGAAATTCATTTTAGTTACGGTACCCGCCATTCTAAAAGAGTAGCTATTTTCATTTCTAACAAATGTGGATTACATTTCACCAATATTACCAAAAACCAAAAAGGTAGATGATTTATGGGGATATTATGCGGAATGAAAAAAAAATGTTTCCCTTGCTTCTGTTTACGCCCCCAATGCAGTTTACTTCAGAGTGGATTTTGCAATGATATGTTGGAACGTATTAATGAAAGCTATCAATGGATTATTGGAGGGGATTTCGATTGCAACATCGACAACAAACACACAAAGGATACAAGTAAATTTATATTCTCTAACCTTCTACAAGAAAGAATCTTTCTGATATTTGGCACAAACTATACCCAGCAATCCTGGATATACACATTTTCATCATGTGACTAAACAACCTAGTAGAATTGACTACATCGTTATATCTCCTACCTACCATGTGTGATCAAATTGAAGAAATTTATAATAATGCCACGGGTCTCACCGATCATTAAGCAGTTGTTGTCAAACACAAAAATTTTGACAATTTTCAAGGACCTGGCCGCTGGATTTGCAACAATATAAAATTACTCACACTTTCAAGGAAGTCAAGGAACCAAGGTCATGATATTGGGCCCCTTTTACACAGTCCCTCAAACGAATATAATTGTGGACAAAATAATTTACAGCATATGAATTTGGTCAACATTTCTTGTTATTTAGTGACGTGCATCCATAATACCAATTGCTACAAGTGTTACAATCATGACTCGCCAACGCTTCATTTGTTATTCCTTATACTACAGTTTTAATACGTAGTTAATAATTATAGTCATTTTACACCTTCGTAATCATTTACGTCATGTGTCAATACGGTAATTATTTTTTCGACTTGCCAGTGCAGTATTTTTAGAGTTTGCAGGGGGGGGGGTGAGGAACAAACAAACTTTTCGGTCAAATTTACCGACCAAACAAACACAAATGTACCGCAAACAAGTGTGTAGGCCCTAATCATTAATTAAAAGACAATTAAATGGAGTGGAATGCATAGCATACACAAACTAATGGGAGTGGGCCTACAATTATACCACTTAGCAAAAGTTTAACACCTCGATCAGTCAAAACACTCAACGAGGGGAGGGGTGGAGGTATGCGTGAGAAATGTTGAGGGGGAGGGGTAGTTGTGAGAAATGTTGAAGGCAAGGTACGCGTGAAAAATTTCCCCGCCCGTCAATGTGACCATGTTACTGGTCAACAATTTTATCTCCCGACGCAAGAATTTCACCAATGATCTATATATCGCGGAACCCGCTACTATATAGGATTCTAGCCGGCCAATCGTAATCGGGCAAGCTCGGTGGTCGAGAGGTAAGACGTCTGCACTAGTAAGCAGGAGGTCGTGGGTTCGAATCCCGCCCGAGTCGCCTGTGTAGTTTTTTCACAGACACTCGGAAAGCACTGAGCATACAGTGCTATACACACGTCGGTGTAGGGCAAAATTCAATCAATTGTTTATCTCCCGACGCAAGAATTTCACCAATCTATGGTTCTATGTGTTCGAGGAAAATGTGCAGGTAAAATAATTATTTTTGAATTTATCCAATCAGAAAACAAAAAGAAAATTGAAAAAGAAAAACTTTTGAGTTGTTCATATATTCATTGTATCAAAATTAAAAACAGCACCTAAGTTTGGGATTTCAGTTTGTTTCAGTGCAAGATTATCTTGTAAGATGCTGGAACTCAATGCGTTATCATAATTATTCATAGAGACTATATTGTAGCGTAAATTTATAGTGAGCGGCGGAGTGCTATAAAACTGAAAGTTAGTCAAGTGAGGGCGCGCTTCGAGCAGTGCGTGCGCGCGATGTGTGCGCGGGTGGCGCGCAGAGCTACGCGCAAGTCCGCATGCCGGGTATAAATAGAGCGGCGGCGCATGGATTAGTTTTAGTGCAGTACCGGTAATACCAGGTGAGCAAGCACGCTAGGTAGGCACTTGAGGGGAGATTGTGGAACGCTGCGGGAGGCCCGGTATATTGATGCGTGGGGAGGCCCAATAGCATACGCGCTAATTGTTTAGCGGCGGGAGGCAGCGCAATCGGTGTGCCCTGTGATACTGGGATACCTATAGGGTACAGAGGTCCAGGGAAAGGGGGAGGAACCTGAGGCTCTGGGTGTGTTCTGTCCGTAATAAATAATTGTAATAAAACAGTATCTTGTCTCGGTGTAATTTGTTGTCTGTGCCTGCCCCTGTATTGTTAGTGAATTGAATAGAGGCTCTGTGCGTGAGGCGGTATACTTCCACCTAAACGGATCTGCTCCCGGACCCTGATTTTAGGGCACGCCCGCTTACCAGCGAGTGTCGCCGGGGACGATCGTCCGTGGTGACCTGGATGTGTAATTAAAAATTCCGCCACAATATCAACGGTAGTATGTTGCTACACATTTCAAAATTTAAAAGTAGGCCTATGCACTTTTTGCAAAATTGTCAATCACCTTTATTGGTCTTTCAAGAATGTCAATTAAAAGTTTTCAGAGCTTCTAAAATTTATATCATTTTATTAAACAAATGTTAAAACTATTTTTTATGTTCAATTCAAGAATAAAAAACATGATCATGATCATGTGTGGAAAAGCAATCTCGATGTGAGGGCAAAGTAAATAGCGCCCTCAAGCGTCTGTGCATATGCACGTATATATACACATGTGTATGTGACTGTGATTGTCGCCCACTATAAATTTCCTAATTTTGTGTGTTTTTAATGAACGTGAGTACAACCAATGATTATTTAATGTTTCTAATATATATATTGCTCTATTTCGAAGTCTGTTGAATTACCAATATTTTAGCCTAGAAGTTTGTGTTCTAATTAGTGAACTTATTTGATATCCGATCGTCGTACGTGTAACTAGGCTGAGTGTACATGTATGCACCATGATTGGCATTGTGCATGTATTCCTCATTGTATTTGTAGTACTAGTCTACTACTACGGTATAGTAGTAGGCCTAGTAGTAGTAGTAGCCTACATTGGAATTATGTAGAGTGAGAAGGAATCACAATCAGCAGTATGGTCAGCAATACACACACACACAGTGCGTATAATAAGATTGAGGTACATGTATCACTATGCTGTAGTGTAGTGTAACTAAGTCTCACAATCAAACGTCGTAAAAAAATAAGCCCCAAAAATGTCATGTGAAAAATTACCATTTCATAGGACCTTTAAGTCTCACAATCAGCAGTGTGGTCAGCAATACACACACACACAGTGCGTATAAGCCTGAGGTATCACTATGCTGTTGAAGTCTCACAATCAGCAGTGTGGTCAGCAATAAGCCTTATCGGAATTGAGCACGCAATGAATTATGGGGGTTGGGCTTTTGGAAAAAAGTTGTAAACAAACGCACATGTTTGTGCACAAGAGAAAGGTGATCGGCAAGAGGTTTTTATGTTTTATAGCAACATTATGGAGAAAATTATTAAGAAATCAGTTAAATTATAAATAGAACATTTTAATAATTAACAAAATAATACATTTTTTCTGCGGAAACTACACGAATTCTCAGCTGATTTCTGATCCCCATGTGCGACGACCAATCATTTTTTTTTCCTTCTAAAAAAGGGGAAATTGCAGATACATTAATTTCAATGTATTTAAAAAACAAATTAAGCGCTGGTCAAACCGTGGGCAAACCCACAATAGATTAAAAATAATAATTATTATAAATTGGTTTGTGTCGGCCAAGGTAGTCGTACATACACAGGCACCCTTGACTCCAGCGTAAAATTAAAAACACAAAATAAATACACCGTTAAAAAAATAATTAAAATCAAACAAAGTGCTACTTGAGATAAGAAACTATGATATTATCAAGAAAATATGATATTATCAATAATCTTATTCCTTAGTGTACAAACCTGTACATTTTAGTAAACTCAAGATTTCCTCTATTTTGACTACAACACGTAGTAACCCAGTCACACCCAGTAAATAACATCAATACCATTGTCTGTACAACTAGTCTCTGTGTTACCCTTTGAGCTATTCCTTTAATTTAGCGAATGAACCCATCACTTCTTCACATGAAGCATGATTGAACTGTTTTTTCCTTGGGTACATTTATTTTCTGTGCCCCCATAAACTTTTACAGTTTGGGGTGAGTCATTATACCCGCATCATTGTGTTGATGACCACAGTTCTGTGCATCTCAAAAAACTGCTCAAGACGTCCATGCATATGATCTTGCATTTAATAAGATTCAGCATTTTACAAGAGAATCCTTCACTGAAACAACAAACTTGTAATTTCATTTGTAAGTGACCAGTTGATTATACATGTATAATTGTAGCCTTAGGTGCTTCAATTAGGGTACATGGGGGAGATGGGTTTTCTTGCACTAACGTCCTGTGGGAGGGGTAGGCAATAAATCCATGAATTACAATAACAAATAAAAGACAACCATCTTTAAGTAGGCACTGCAGTAGTATGTAAGATGGCGGTTCTAGCGCAGCTGCTCAAAAAATCAAATTCTCCGGGTAGTAGTAGGGGTTTTTGAAAATGTTGAAAAAACAATTGCATCAAAAAAATCAAATTCTCTGGGTAGTAGTAGGGGGCAGTTTCGCACCCGGTTTTAGGCAGAAAAGAATTACTTCACGTTTTTTGTTTGTTTTTTTTTTCGTTTTTTATTTTCTAAATATATAATAAATGGAGAGAACGAAATATTTATCGAAATGGACTGTAGAGAAATTACAAGATTTTATGAAAAATCACATTGGAAGCAGTTATGTTCGTATACTTCCAAACAGCAAGGGTAAATTTAATAAACGCGTTTATTACGAATATGTGAAAAATTATTTAAAACATCAAAAACAAAAGCCATTGTACAAATTAAGTTTAGTTGAATTAAAAAGACGTATAGCGGTTGAAAAAATAAATATTCCTAGACATGGTTCTGGGAAAAAAGGGCAATTGATTAAAAAAGATTATATAGCCGCTATTAAAAGGTTTCAGGGTAAAGAAGAGGAATTGAAGTTTATAAACCCACCGATCGATGGTGGAAAATATTTACGTGAACGAATAATGATCGTTCCGATAAATCACAGCAAAGGAAACGATTTAAACGTTTTTGCGCAAGCGGTAAAACCAAAGATAATAGCAAAGTTGAAAAGTGACTTGAAAGAATTTAGCGCTCTCTAGTTTATGATATACGTACGCATTAAACTACTTAAAGTAAAACCAAACGGAGTTGACGAAGCTGAGCCAAATTTTCATAACAAAAATGAAATTGTATTATTAAATTTAAACGACGCTGACGATATGCTTCTGGTTGTTTTTTCGCAAATTGCTGAAGCTTTAGAAAAATATACGAGAGAGGGCAGTGGATGGATCGTAGATAGAATTATTGATATGAATCTCACAATCGCTAAATATCAACCTTTAAAAGGAGGTAGTTATCTCGAGCTGCCAGGTTATATAAAAAATAAAAAAGCGTGTATCAACGTAAAAAACGACGACGACGATTGTTTGAGGTGGGCTTTGCGTAGCGCACTTTTTCCAGCTTGCAAGGATCCGCAAAGAATGAGCAAATACCCGATTGAAGATGGTTTAAATGTTTAATAATATCGAAACACCTACACCGATAAATCAAATTAAACGAGTAGAGAAACAAAATAACTTGGCGATAAACGTTTTTGGTTGTGAGGGCTTCACAATTCTAGTTCATAGTCTCAGTGATCAACCTGCGAGACTAGATCGCATAAATTTATTATTAATTCACGGCAACACCGACGCTGACGCGGAGCACTCTGTCGAGAATCGCGAGAAGCGCGCTGACGCGAAGCATGAAAGGCTCAAGTCTCACTACGTTTGGATTAAAGACGTAAATAAATTACTTTACGATCAAACTAAACACGAGCATCGAAACATTTTTGTTTGAGATGTTTGCAAGGTTTTTCAACGAGAGAACATCTCGAAAATCACGTAGAAATGTGTAAGGGAATAAACGACAGACCAACAAAAATTGTTTTACCAGAAAAGTATAAAAACGACAAGGTAAAGTTTATAAATTATCATAAAAAGATGAAAGTTCCTTTTGTTATATACGCTGACTTTGAGAGCATTATTAAAACGCTTGACGCCGCTGGCGCGAAGCGCGAAAACTCTACCAACACTACAAAACAACAAGAACACGTCGTTTGTGGTTATTCATACGTAGTCGTTCGCTGCGACGGTGAAAGCAGTTTTCCCGTTACGTATAGAGGTGAAGATGCGGCTGAACACTTTTTAATTGAATTACAGAAAGAACAAACAAAGATTAACGAGATATTTAAAAATCCTCAAAAATTTATAATGACGTTATCAGATAGTGAAGATTTTAAAAACGCGAATGAGTGTTGGATATGTGAAAAGGCATTTTTAAACGACGATGACGCTTGCGCGGCGGAGCATGACGTTAAGTTTAGTAAAGTAAGAGACCACTGTCACATTACCGGAAAATATAGAGGAGCTGCGCATAATTGTTGCAATTTAAAACTAAGTTTAAAACCAGACAGAACTTTTATTCCAGTTGTGTTTCATAATTTGCGAGGTTACGACTCTCATCTCATTATGCAAGCTGCTGGTCGTAGCGAAGGAAACATAACGTGTATCGCAAACAATATCGAAAAGTACATATCTTTTAGTATTAATCAATTACGATTTATCGACAGCGCTCAATTTTTACCGGCGTCGTTGGATAAGCTCGTGAAATCAAACAATTATTTTCCAATCACAACCAAACTCGAACCAGATTTAGAAAAATTTAATCTTATTAAAAGCAAGGGTATTTATCCTTATGAGTACATGGACAGTTTTGAAAAATTTAAAGAAACGCAACTCCCAACGCAAGAATCTTTTTACAGTGGTTTAAACGATCAACACATTACCACTTTTCAATACGAACATGCAAAGAACGTTTATAACGTGTTCGATTGTAAAAACTTGGGAGATTATCACGATTTGTACGTGCGCACGGATACTTGTTTATTGGCGGACGTGTTTGAAAACTTTCGCGCTACTTGTATACGAGAGTATGGTTTAGATCCGGCTAATTATTATACGAGTCCAGGATTGAGTTGGGACGCTTTATTGAAACATTCTAAACAAACTTTAGAGTTGCTTACGGATATCGACATGCATTTATTTATTGAGAAAGGCATGCGAGGAGGAACGTGCATGGTGAGTAAACGATACGCTAAAGCAAACAATAAATATTTAGAAGACTACGACGAGTCGAAACCATCGAGTTACATTACTTACTTGGACGCTAATAATTTATACGGATACGCCATGAGTCAACCTTTACCGACTGGTAACTTCAAATGGTTGAGTGAAAAACGAATTAACAAACTCGAGAGCGAAGGACACTATCGCGAAGCATATAAGAACGATGCTTCGCGTCAGCGTGCTTCGCGCGATTCTCGGCAGAGTCAGCGTAAAGGATACATTTTAGAAGTCGATTTAGAATACGTTAACGAATTACACGATTCTCACGACGCGTTTCCACTCGCTCCAGAATCATTGATAGTACCGAACGAATGGATGAGCGACTATCAAAAAGGACTCTTAAATGACAAGCCGGCTCCAAAAGTTGCAAAACTAGTTCCAAATTTATACGACAAACGCAACTACGTGATTCATTATCGTAATTTACAATTGTATTTACAACTTGGCATGAAACTAACTAAAATTCATCGCGTTTTAGAATTTGATGAATCGTGTTGGATGAAATCATATATCGATAAAAACACGCAACTCAGAAAAGAATCAACGAGTGATTTTGAAAAAGATTTGTACAAACTCATGAACAATTCAGTTTTTGGAAAAACTATGGAAAATGTACGAAAACGCGTTAATGTTAATATAAAACGACTAAACGATGAAAAAGCGGAAAATCAAATTCGCGCGCTCATCGCGAAACCAAATATTGCAGAGGCGAGGATTTTTGATAATGAACTAGTAGCTATTCACATGCATAAAACAAAACTCGTTCTCAACCGCCCGGTTTACGTAGGAATGAGCGTATTAGAATTATCTAAACATTTAATGTACGATTTCTATTACAACGAGCTAAAGAACAAGTATGGTAATAAATGTAATTTACTTTACACGGATACGGATAGTTTGTTACTCGATATTCAAACAGAAGACGTATATAAAGATATGAAAACTAATACAGATTTATACGATTTTAGTAATTATAAACAAGATCATTTTCTGTTCGATGAAACGAACAAAAAGATAATAGGTAAAATGAAAGACGAGTGTGCGGGAACTTTAATTTCCAAAGTTGTATGTTTAAGACCAAAAATGTATTCTATACTTTTATCGAATGAAAAAACGATTAGAAAAGCTAAAGGAGTTAAAAAACAAGTTTTGGAACAACAGATTAAACACTCGCGATATAAACAAGTTTTATCGTTGAAAAATACTCTACATCACGATATGAGTTTTATCAAACACGAAAAACATAGATTATATACAACGCGAGTAAATAAAATATCGCTATCTCCTTTAGACACAAAGAAACACATTTCAGAAGATGGGATACATACTCATTCTTACGGCCATTACGCTGTCGCGGAGCGCACGCTCCACGTTAGCGCGCTTCGTGCAAGCGGCCTCGCGCTAAAATGATTTTATAGTTGACGCGCGTCAGCGTATCTTACGATCACGATCATTACAACGTTAAAGCTTAGGTGGGGGATTTTGTGTATTTCGCGGGATAATTTGTAATTCTTGTCTTACAAAACTACGAGCGGGAGCTTCGCTAGCGGCTCTGCCCACCCCTCCTTCTAAATAATACAATATGGGTTGATTAACACCTTTAACAGTTTTAGATATTCTATATACAGATATACTCCATATTGGATCGGTCGCTCTGCGTTTCGTATCTTTTTCAGCTTCACCGGGGGCGTATAAATACCTAATTAAACTGTTGTTTGGGATTCTTTTTTCTCTTTTAACGCTTACGGGTGAGGCTGGATTTTGCTCTACTGAGCTCAATTTAATCGCGTCTTTTGGTTTTAGTCCGATAAGTCTCGTTGTTTCATTATTTAACGCTTTTACAACCGCTGGTAATCTTTTAACCCATTCTCTATTTGTCTTTGCTGTCGCTATTTCTTTAGCGTATTGAGCAGAAAATAATCTTTCCGCTAACGTTTTATTAAACCGCTCCACTATACCCTGTGCTCTATGATTACTAGCTTGAGATCTTTGTATTACAACATTATGCTTATTCATCGTCACGTTAACGCTACTCATAAATTCTTTTCCAGGATCGACTTTTATAACGAGCTACGTTTATAAATTTTCTCAAACGCGGTACTTACTTGAATTGCAGTTTTATCGGTTAACGGTTCTGCTCCTTTATATCTACTAGCTTCGTCTACGACCGTTAACACGTACTTGTAAGCTCTTTTACCAATTGCATCGTGAGGAAGAAACAATAGATCCGCTTGATGAACTTCATTCGGTTTTTCAAACGCGCTGTTTGATGAAGTTGGCCTAGGAATATATTTAGGATAGGGTAAATAGATTTGCCACAACGCTTGCTTTTTAATCCACCGTCGAACTAAATTTTTATTCACTTTAGTTTCTTTGGCTAGTTTATTGATCACATCTTGACCTTTGTAGTATCCTTTAGGACTATAATAAACGTTAGATAACTTTCTCTCGTTAGCGTCCATTTATATTTAACAACTATAAACATGATAAAAAATATACAATATATTTATAAATACGCTTATTCAGAATTCATAACATTACTCGGCAAAATTCCTTGTTGAACTAACCACATTTGAGTCATCCCACCCGCGGCAACTACCGTAGTGAGTTTTAAACCGTCTTTTATATCTAATTTCCCTAAATCGGCAGGTTTTATTTTAAATATCTTTTCCCCCAACATGGAATACAAAACGACTAAAAGAGTCATAACGGCGCTGTGATAAGCTGAATTGGCTATTGTTTTCGTGTCCATATTTATACCTGTAAATATAATAATTTTATTCCATTGCAAGCAGGCTCCGCCGCGCAAGCGCACTAACTTCTCTCGTCGGCGCGACAGCGTGCTCCGCGCGATTCTCGACAGAGTGCTTCGCGCGATTCTCGACAGCGGCGGCGTTTTCGTTTTCACTTCTTAAAAAATAGTAAACACCTAAACCTCCAACGAACAAAGCAATAGCGATATAGTAATAGTTGTTGCTTGAGCTTGTCGCTTCGCTCGTTGGTGTAACGCTTCGCGTCAGCGCGCTTTGCGATAGCGGCGTGCTTTTTGTTATGTTTCGCTGAGCACCCTTTTTTAATTCTTGTTTTTTCTTTTTATTAAGTTCTGCGAGTTTTTTACCGGCTGCGACTCTTTTTGGATCTTTTTCTCTTTTACTCGGTGCTTTTGTCACTACTTGCGTCTGTTGTGGAGTTTGCTGTGGTTGTGGTGTTGTTTCCGCAACTTGAGTCTGTACATTCGTCTCCATCTCTTTTATTATTTACGCAAGATTCTTCTTTTCTCGCTGTCGCGGAGCGTTTTAAATGTTTTACCGTAATAAGAGTCGCGCTGAGTGGCGCAACTAACATACCGTACTTGTAATATATTTCGCACGCTACTGTACTAAGCATGCTCGAAATAAACGGATCTTTTTCTAAATCTGTAATTAATTTACCTTCGTTGTCAATTTCGAAACTATAACCGTATAAGTCAACGCGATTTAAACCGAGTCCCAATAATTTAACGTACAACGTTAGAATAGCGCTACCTAAACTTTGCGTTATTTCACGACCTAATTTGGTTTCATATTGCGTGTGCAACGCTTCGCGCTCTTCCGTAGACAAAGCTTCAATATCATTAACGCTATACTCTTTACCGAAAAACGTTTTTGAATCTCCTCCCGCTACAACGGCTAAAAGGCGTTTATCTCGTAGTTTTTGTATCGCTTCAAGCGAATCGTTGCCGTCAGAGTTTAGTACGCTGTCTCGAAGCGTAGATTGATTTTCATTCAACAATTTAGCAACTTCTTCCATTTATTATAGACGTTTTATAATTATTTACAGATGACCTACAGATGACCTATAGATGACCTACAGATGACCTATAGATGACCTATAGATGACCTATAGATGACCTACAGATGACCTATAGATGACCTATAGATGACCTATAGATGACCTACAGATGACCTATAGATGACCTACAGATGACCTACAGATGACCTATAGATGACCTATAGATGACCTACAGATGACCTATAGATGACCTATAGATGACCTATAGATGACCTACAGATGACCTATAGATGACCTATAGATGACCGCCCCATGCAATTACCACCCCTTTAGTCTACAATCTCATAACTTGTAGGTTGATCCGTTTTCAAAATCAATTTGCGGTGTAAAACTCGTTTAAGTTGTTCACGAATTTCTATTCGCAGTTCAACCGTTGGTATAACATCGTTTTCTCGAAGACAATTTTCAAACGAGTCTCTCTCTTTACAATAAAATAAACACACCCATTTAAGTTGCTCTCTAAAATCTTTCAATACGCTATTGTATTTTTGAGTAAGAATCCAACAACTATGTTTAATATGTCTTCCGCTAAAAGCTAATTGTGTAATCATACATTTATTATCTTCATCGTATTTTTTATAATGCAACTGTTTACTAGCGCTACAATCGTCGATTATAAACAACGTTTCGTTTCCTTCTAGTACGTCGCTGTATATTTTTATCGCTTTGTTTAATGTGTAATCTTTTAGATCATCAACGAGCACTTGATCGTTGTTCCAAATCCATTTTCTATTTTGATACGCGTCATTGTTTTTTATGGTGGGACATAATATAACGATATTTTCAAAATGTTTTAAATATTCTTTTTGTAACAAGTTTAAGATAAATTCTGTTTTTTCACATCCCGTTTGGCCACAAATGAGCGCAACGTGTGGGTATTTAGGTAACATCTTGTTTATAATAGTCGTTAATTTTAATAATCGACTGATTCAAAACGCGAGTTTCTTATGTTTAGTTGAGCGTCCATGATAATAAAAGTATACATGTTTAATTCACCAGCGCTTTCCGCTTCTTTTTCCATTTGAATGGTAATTCCTTCGGATAAGTTTTGTACTCGTCTTCCGCTTCCGTGTATGTTATTGTCGGTGCTAGTTCTCAAATCTAAAAACAAACCATACAGATCTAGTAAATAACTCGGTAGTTTGACGTTCGATAGATCTAGAGCTTGTACGACTTGAATAGCGTGTTGTCTACTAGAGTCGCCAAAATATTTTGAAATCTCTTCAAAATGTTGATACCTTTTCATTCCGTGCGCGTAGAGTTGATTGGGAACGCCTTCGATCGTGATCGAAACTTTGTCGATTTTCGGATTATAAAATTTATTGCTTTCTTGTTCGTTCGGTTCTCTGAATAAAAATAATATTCCTTTCATGCTTTTTGCCGGAGTATTTAAATTTATATTCCAAGTTGTATCTTTTTTGTTTACCGAAGTTACGCTCTGTCTTAGTACGCGATCGAATAATATGCTCAACCGAGAGTTATATTGGTTTCTAATCGTTCTAGCGAGTTCCGGCATATGAACGACCTCGTATTCTAAACTAATTCCGCTTATGGCATATTTTGCATTATCGTCGGTGCTTTTGATTACGCTACTAAATTTATTAAACACGAGTTCGTAAGTCAAACGATCGCCTATTCCCGATTGATAAAAAGGCTGATGATCAGTCAACAATTCAAAATCGAGTGGAATGTAATATCTATTTTTATACGCATCCGCGATGGCTTTATCTTTTCCTCCGTTACCAGCGGGAACTTTATCGCTAGCGTCTATTCGCAATTTAGTTACGTTGGTAGGTTCTATTCCTTGATACGTAAAATTTTCGCGTTGTGACGTGGTTAACCATTCGTCTTTGTAACAATTGAATATATCCGCATCGTCTAAACTAAATATTTCATTTCCTTCCATTTTGATCGTTATATGTTTTACGATCGCTCTACCGATGTTTTGTACCAACGTTCTATTTTCATCGTCCGAGCTAACTAGTTCTATATTGAAAGCTAATCTAACCGTATTCGGAACGATAACGTCGTTCATTCCTAAATTTGGAAAACGAACCGTCAACAATTGATTTTCGGTAATAGTGCTCGGATTGTTCGTAATAACTACTTTTTGACGCGTACCTTTTATACCTCGGGGTTCTCTTATTCTTCTGTATGGATCTAACACATCTCCGTAAGTATTACTCATGATTTATAACTACTAAATATAAAAATATTTTATTTTACACATTTCCCTTTCTGTTTTTTTTATTAAAAAAGTTGCTAACTATAAGAAATAAGTCTTTCTCGCGTATGTTAAAAAATATAATCGTTACAAATTATAAAAGAAAATGGTATCTATAGCGATGATGGTTGGAGGCGCGGTGATCAACGCGTTAGCGTTTACCGGTAGCAATTTTCTATTTACCGGATTAAGAGGAGACGACGCTCAACGAGAACGAAAAAGACACGATTTAGCGTTGGAGCAACTTTCTAAAGCTAGAGACGAATTTAGTAAAAAGCGTTTAAAATATCTAGATTATTTAAACGAGAAAATACAAAAAGAAACGAGCGCCGTAAGAACATTTAATAATATCGACGAAGCGATGGAAGAATATTCGCGAGTAACTAACCAACGAATGAATTTACCTCCTGATTTGTACAACGAGCCGCAACTAGAAGATTTTTACGTTCCTAGCGAAGATCAAAAATCGCGTGAAATTGTATTTATTTTGGTAGCAATGAGCGCTGTAGGTTACTTAAGTTATAGATTATTAAAAAAAGATAAAAAGTAATTATAAAATGGCGGAAGGAGGTTACGATTATATGGAAGCTGACCCAGCTTTTAATCAACCCAAAGAGGAAGGTGATTTTAACGATGAAAGTTTAGAAACATTAGAACTTGCAAGAAAAGAAAGTGAAAAAAGGATAGATAAAATAAGAGAAGAAAGATTAGAACTTGAAAGAGAAATAGAAAGAGAAAACGATGAAGATAAAATAAGAGAAGAAAGATTAGAACTTGAAAGAGAAATAGAAAGTGAAAAAAGGTTAAATAAAACTCCAATAGTATTATCTTTAAGAGATATGAATCTTCGTTTAACGGTTGATGATTTTTATGAAAGTATAGGCCATAAAAATGCTGAAAAAAACTATCTTAATTTTGAAGAAAAATTAGTTGGAAAAAAAAGTGTACTCTTTTTTACAAAAGATGATGGAAAAGAAATACGTTTAACACTAAAAAGAGGAGATGGATTTTATTCGATAAGTTCACTCAAAGCCCATGGTTTAACTTATCATGATCTGTTACCATTTGAAGCAGCACAAAGATCTATACAAAATGTTATAGAAAAAGCTAAAAAACCGATTGAAGAGAATCGCGCGAAGCGAACAAGCAGCGGTAGAAGATTACCAACTCCACCGTTACTGCTTGTAGAAAAAACTAAAGAACTAGAAGAAGCTATTGAAATGTCGGTGATAGAGAATACGAAACACGAAGAAACTCTAGCCATATATCATACGGGAGATGAACAAATAGAATTAAACTTTCCACGTCGTGAAATCTTGGGCCTTGATAGAGCTTTACGAGCGACTCGAGGCCAACTTGAATTAAATTTATCTAAATTGAGTCAGCTCGACGAAGAAATATCTAATCTCTCACAAGAGATCAAAAACGCTAGAGACGGTGAGCACGCTGACTCGATGCGTGACGCGGAGCATGTAAAAGAAGCCCGTAAACAACTACGAGAAAAACAGGATGAAAGACGAGCGAGATTAGAAGCTGCGAGTGTGAACGAAAACATGCTTCGTAGTCAAATTAATAGAATTAGAGAAACGTTTCAAAGAATAGCAACGGTAGACGAGACGTTGGGTGAAAGAATTATAACTTTATTTAGAGAACAAGGCGTTACGATCGTTAGTATATTAACAGCTGTTAGTATGACTATCGCTTTTATCGTTGCAGAGATTACTAAAACTGTAAGTTCAGTAATACCAACACCCACACCAAAACCAATTCCACCAAAACCCGAACCCACACCAAAACCAATTCCACCAAAACCCGAACCAACTCCACCAACTCCAAAAACCAAGTAACGTAAAAGAGTGGATACAAAAAACATTAAAAAATCTAGCTAACGTACTGTCTAAATTAGGAACAAAAGCTTTAGCCGCTTTACCGGCTATTATCGGCGCGGTTGTAAGTTGGTTATTTAAAACAGCTTCTAGCGTCGTTACGTGGGCTGCGGAACATTTATGGTTAGCGTTAACGGGAGTTGGAGTACTAGTTTTAGCTTATACGCAAAAAGCGCTAGCGTAGCCGCGAAGCGCGCGCTAAAACAACAATTCGTAAATCATAACGCCAAGCGTACCTAAAACTGCAATACCAACGATCAAAGCACTTTTTTCTTCTTTGTGGGATTTTAAAGAGCCTTCTTGTTCGCTAACGTCTTCTTCTAAAGAGAGTGTGGGTTCTTGCGCGCTCCGCGACAGCGCGCTCCGCGTCATGCTTCGCGTCAGCGGCGTAATGTCACTAACGCTAGGCGTAGAGTCTTTCTCTAACGTAAGCGGCGCTTGCGCGGTAGAGCCTTCTTCGCGCTCCGCGTGTTTAGCGATTAATGGCAACGACGATTGCTCTAACGGTGGAATAGGGGCAGCGGCTGGCGTTGAATTTGTATCTAAATTTGAACCCAACGATAAATTACTTGTTGCGATCAATATATTATTGTTGTATCCCGCGTAAGTGCCTATTCGTAAATTCATATCGCTAGGCATCATGTATAAATTTTCTCCCAAACAAAAGTTTAATTGACTGCGAGCGTTTTGTAAAACGTCTTGATATCGTTGAATGTTAGATTGTAAATCGATAGGAGAATCAATCTCGGCGCTAGTTATATTTATAAATTCACGCTGAGCGTCTAAACCAACGCCACTCGCGATAAACGAACTTTTAACTCGCGCTTGAGCTCCCAATATCGCGTAAACGTACGTTCTTATTGAATCATTTATGCGTTCCGTGCCGATATCTGTAAAACCTACAGACTCGTCGATTATAAATTTTGTCCAATCTGCGCGAGTAGATGGAGATTGTGAAATGTAAGCGACTGTATAAGTCGAAGGATGGTCTCCAAAGCTCATTTTAGTCGCAGTTTTATAATAATCGTAATCAGTCACCTCGGTAGAGATTACGTTTAAACTACTTTTATCGTAATTGTTTCCCGGTACTGGAATGTAGCCGTTACGGTAATAATAAGCGGTTCCTAATCCACCGCTGTACGCGTCAACTTGTTGTTTCCAATTGGAAACTTGCGATAAATGAAAGTCTTTACATAGTCTTTTATAAGCGCTACTATCTACATTGTTATCGAAAGCGCTAAAATAATTTTGAAAAGATGTAGTGCAGCTCATTTCTTTTAACAATCGCCTTATTTGATAATAAACGTGAAATCTAAAAAAACTACTAATCATCGCGTTAGAATGCATTAAATGTTGATAACTCACGCCACATCTTGTCGTAGCGCAATACGTCGTAAAATTTATTTGATTTTGATAAAATTTAAGCTGGTTAGAATTCCAATCATCGACAACACTATCGCTTTTAACGCGAGGTAACTTGTAGTTGCTAAAAACATTATCAAAATGCGCAACAAAAAAATCGTTATCGTTAACGTAAATATTTATACTCGTTAAATCGGTAGCGTTAAAATTAAGAGGCGCGTTGAAATTTCCAGATTGCTCGTATGGATACGTAAAATTACTCTCGAATTCTAATGGAAACGTCATTTATTATTATAAATATAAATTATAAAATGTATCATACGTTCGAAATCGAAATCGGTAGAGAAGGTGGATTGATTCAATTAGATAACGTTATCGATAATCGGCAAGACAACCTCTCGATTATATTACACAGCGTAAACATTTGGGTGGGATATTACAACGTGCGTAACAAAGAAAGAATAACCGTTCGCACGACGGGCGAGCCAGACGATGTAACGTTTATCGAAGCCGGGCTTTACAACATTAACGAAATTATCGACGTTATAACGCGAGATAAGCCTTGGATAACTTTTACGATCGATAAAACAACCGGTGTTTTCTTGTTTAAAATAACTCAAGCGAACAAGTCTATTAAATTTACTAGCGGGTTGTCTAATTTGCTTGGGTTTCACAACGAATTTCTAACTGTGGGAGAATACAGTAACAAAATTGACGTACAACTTTTTAAAATTTTATACATTCATTGCGATCAAATTTCTACGACCGATAATTATTTCAACGGTAAACCTTGCACGATTTTAAACGCTTTTCCTTTGCAAGACGCGTCGTTCGGTGAAAGCATGTACATGCAATATACAAATCCACTAAACAAAAAATTACGAGTCGGTACTTTTAACGAGTTGACTTTTAGAGTTAGAGATAGTAAAAGCAGAGATATACATAATCACGGTTTTCCCATTATTTTAAATCTTGAAATTATATAAATATGGCGAGCATTTACGGGCCCAGTCGCGCTGACGCGAAGCGTATAACGAGTGGTGCAGGCGAAATTGCACGAACATTATCGTCCGAGCATCATGGATATTTAAACAGAGATGAAATTTTACAAAGAACTATTCTCATCGAAAAAACAACGTTATACTCGGATGGCACGCTACGTTTAAGCAACCTTTTTTCATGTTTAACGTTTCACCTACATACTGCAGTATTTTTACGCAATTTATAAAAACTAATAGTTTTGCTACGCACGCAGTAACGCGTGATTACGCACCCAACATTTATTACATTCCTTCGCCAGAACGAAATGAAAAATTTCGTTTTATCGATAATGAAACGCAGCATCTCAAGTACGAAATGTGTTTTAAAATGCGTGGCGTTGAAAAAGTTTCTGTAGAGTCGACTTTTTTCGGCGCGCTAAATTCTAAAATCTGTTTTAATATAAAAATTTAAAGTTTACCGTTAAATTAAAAATTATTCTATACTATAATAAATATGGCAAGCATTTACGGACCGAGTCGAAAAGGAACGGGGGATGACGCTGGCGTGGTGTACACTAACGCTAGCGATGTTTCTCTTTTGTATGAAAAAACTGGACACCTCAAACCTAGTGAACTCGTAGACAACCACATTTTTTTTATGGAATACAATATTGAAATATTATGGCATGAAAATATGGTAGTTATTTATACATTTATTAATATAATATTTTATTCATTTTATGCTAAAATGAACATAGGTGAAAATAATTCTTATTCTATAGTTGAAAGTGATCGATTTGATTCCAATGGAGGAAAAGTAAGAATTGTTTTTCCCCCAAATAGTAACTTTCATTTCACTAATGAACCACGATATTTAGAATGTATATTTTGCTACGTTCAAAATATTAATGGAACCGATGTCAAACGATATGCGAATCTAATTTTTTTTTAATCTTTAGATGAAGGAATCTGTTACGAGGTTAAAATTAAAAATATTCCAATTTAAATATTTACTATTAATAAACAATGAGCGGACCTATAGAATCAACGAACGTGCTTTATCCAAATTTAACAGTTTTATCTGACACCGCTGAAGCGGAGCGCGCTAACGCTAAAATATTTAGATTGAAAAACATCGATGATATTCAAAAAGAATTACGAATCGAAATAAACGAGCGCGAAGCCGTATATAAAAAATATAATAAAATCATCAGCGCTTGTAACGTCGTAGAAACAATAGCTGAATTAGGCTGTATGGGAGCAGGAGCCATCGGAATAGCCAGTATCGCCACAGTCATATCGTCACCCGTGGGATACGCTTTAGAAGGTTTAGCTTTGGGGTTGGGCGGAGGAGCGTTCGCTCTCAGATACGTGAAAAATAAATTGTATAAAAAGGCTAAAAAACACGATTTTAGCATCGAGTAAACTCAACACGATCGAAAACCACGTTAGCAAAGCTATAGAAGACGGTCGCATCAGTCAAGAAGAATTTGTACTCGTATGCGAAGAGCGGGATAAATATTATAAAATGAAAGAAAAAATACGAAACCGCGAGAGCGCTCCGCAACATCGTAAAACAAAAACAGAGGTTGAAACTAGCAAACCACCCATTGCTGAAGAAAAAACAATTCTTATAGAAAAACTTTTGAGTTTAAAGTGAGTATAAATAAAAATTATTACGCTGACGATCAAAAACACGCTTCGCAAGTAGCGGAGCGTGTAAACACTTCCGATAGACCTCCTCCGTACAATTTAAAGTTTTAGTACAATGTTTATAATTAGTTCTAAATGCCAAAAAATAGTTTCTTTGTTTGTTTCATTTATACTCTGCAACTCGCTATAATACGAGTCGATGTAATACGCGTCTAAACCGAGTTGCATTAAATACTTTTTTATACCAGCTAAATTTCTAGATTTAAACAACTCTGACGCTGGAACTAATTTTTCTCGCACGAGTATAATCAATCGTTGTGCGGGAATGTTTTTAATATAATATTCTAAAAATATAAATTCTCTCGACACCGCTAGCGCTGACGCTAGAAGCTGTTTTAAATCATCAATAAGCGAAAGTATACACGTTCTTAATAGTTCGCCCATATTGATATTACTCAACAAAAAACTTATTTTTAAGTTCTACCATTACTAAATTAAACAACCGTGTAGCTTTTTTATTCATTTGGTAAGAAGTTTTTACTTTTAATGCTCTTGCGCAGCTTGTACATAAACCCGTTGTTGTTTTTGTACCTTTTTTACATTTTTTACACTCAACCGGCGAGGTTTTACCGCTTTTAATTTTAAAATGATGAAAAGCGCAATAGTATACGTTAGGCGAACTACGCACGCAACATTTGTACGATTTACCAATTATTAACCATCTGCAAGGAACGATTATTTTTTCCATACTCTTTTATTACTGGAAAAGATTTTAATATTTTTATTTTTCGAAACTCATTCTCTATATTCATATTGTTATTGATAACTCTAACCGCGCTTCTATTAAAGTTATCAATAATATCGAACACAAGCGCGCTCATTAATTTCGATTCGTTTCTTTCTCGTTGCATTTGTTATTGTTTTTTATAATGTTTCGCTTTGCGTCAGCGTGCTTCGCGTCAGCGTGCTTCGCGTCAGCGCGTTTTGCGACAGCGGCGGCGTGTTTCGCTTAAATGTAATGTTTAAAATTTTAAAATGTTCATACTCTATATCAATATTTTTATTTTTAATTTCAAAATGTATACGCGCTAAACTTTTTCAAAATCGTCAAACTGTCGCGCATATTCTACCAACAACGATTCTCTAAAATCTTTTGATTTTATTTTAAAAAAGTTATTTTTACGCTTCGCGCGATTCTCGCGATTCTCGACAGAGTGCTTCGCGTCAGCGTGCTTCGCGCGATTCTCGACAGAGTCAGCGTCAGCGCTAAAATTTACTTCATCTACACGATTTTCGCGATTCTCGTCAGAGTGCTTCGCGTCAGCGCGCTTCGCGCGATTCTCGACAGAGTCAGCGTCAGTGGGGTAATAGTGCCCGCGCGAGCTCCGCGTCAGCGATAACGGGAGTTACCGCTACTAAATTAAAGTTCCTTTTCCCGTCACTCGTTAAAAAACTTTCGTCTTTAATATAAGCTGTAATTTTTCCTAGTCCGTTTACTAACCCCGCAATTTTTAATGGAAATTTTTCAATCTTGGGTACAACAGATTGTATTTCTTTGTTTAAAGGTGACATTTTTAATAAATCGCTAAATAGAGTTGAATCAAAAGTAGCTGAATAAGTAAGCATATTCTTTTTATGTATATCGCCAAATTCAAAACATGTACCGTAAACACAATTGTCATCGTTTAAAAAGCTAATGTAATCTAAATTGCTCATGTTAATAGTAAGTGTTACGTTTGCTTGCAATAATTTTTTAAGTTTTACAAAATCGCTACTTTCAACTATGTAAGGACTGTAATAATTATCGTCAATAGGAAGTTCGATTACTAGTGAGTTTGTTATCTCATAAATGCTTACGTTGTTAGTTTCACGCGAAGCGTGACGCGAAGCAGTGTCAGTGGTGCATGTTTCGATATCCAATCGTTCTTTTTTAACGTAAACAGTTATTGGAACTTTTCGTTTAATACTGCGAGTAATTTTTTGTAAAACTTTTAAATTTATCAAAAAATCAATTGAGTTTTCACATTTAAATTCTAAAAAGTTTTGTCTGAATAATGAAACGTTTACTAATATTCTTTCTGATAAATCTGGTCCACAATAATAAAACCCCGTTTCATTTACCTTAAAATGAGCTTTAGGTTTGATACCTATTAAAATATCTATTAAAATTTTAAACGTATAACCCGTTTCGATTTTAAAATAAAAATCGTATTCGTACGCTGTCGCGGAGCGCTCTTTATTATTTTTTACACCTACAACTTCGTCGTAATTCAAAAATTTTGAAAAATCTAATATTTCGCGCGTTAGCGTGCTTTGAGTCAGCATCAGCGGGCTCTGCGCCGTGCTTTGCGTCAGCGCGCTTCGCGATAGCGTGTCGTTTTCACAATCTAGGGAGGGTTTTGGAAATGTTTCTTCGTATTCTTCTTTAATATTAAACGGTCTTACGTAGGATGCTGTTTCTCGTTTCGTTCTCTCCATTTATTATATATTTAGAAAATAAAAAACGAAAAAAAAACGAAAAAAAACCGTGAAGTAATTCTTTTCTGCCTAAAACCGGGTGCGAAACTGCCCCCTACTACTACCCAGAGAATTTGATTTTTTTGATGCAATTGTTTTTTCAACATTTTCAAAAACCCCTACTACTACCCAGAGAATTTGATTTTTTGAGCAGCTGCGCTAGAACCGCCATCTTACATACTACTACTGCAGTATAAAACATTATTTTGATTCTTGCATATAACCCTTGTGTGACTGCAAGGGTCAAAATCAGTCAAAAATCTTGATATACACTGTACATGTACATGTACACTTGCCAATGTACATGTACATGTATATCTAGCTGCACTTAACAGTCGAACACTGTTAAACCTTACTTGTAGTAAGTACATTTACAGGTCAAAATGAGTCAAGCATTTGACTGGTAAAAAGCATTGTCTTGTATTTTTTTAAATTAAAGGTGAATCATTGTATGTTCAGACGTACAAGAGGCTCAAGACTGAAAATTGCCACTTTTCACATATTTCTGATATTCCATTTTAGGGGCGAAATATTGTCCAACCTAGAATGTCACAGACTTAAAAGGGCACTTATCGTCACGATAAGACCAGACTTTCGACGGGGCAAATAATCGGTGTGCTAGTCTAAGATGAACACAGTGACTGAAAGTTATTGGCTCATTTATGCAGCAGCAACGGTAATATGACCGTATCATGTGGGTTATAATGGCTGTCACTGTGTTAATCTATAACTAACATTCCGATTCCATGCCCTGTTGATCGTGACAATACTGCCCCTGTAATTCTTACTGATTTTACATGACCACACGTCATCATCTTGTTGCACCATTTAAAAAACTGTGGAGTACCCATCCATCATCGAATTTTATGAAGTTGTTCCTATGTTGTGCAGTAGTGTTGGATGAAACTAGTGTTGGTCAAACATTGCCAAAATTGTTATTATGTTTTTTTTATGAAAGTGTGTTCAAAGACTAAAAGATTGGGCTAGAAAAGACCTTTAAAATTATATAAAATCTCTTTACATACTGTATGACAAGAGATACATATAGTCTGTTTGAAGTCACACGGTAATTACATGAAGGCAAAAGTTGATTAATTAAAACCCTCCTACTGTCAGTGCACATTTATACAGAACTGATTTATTCCACAAAATTCCACAGAATTCTACTTGTGTGGAATTTTGAAGAATATGTGTACTACTCTGACAATGTACACTGGGGATCCACATAATTCCACATGGAATTTTGAAGAATATGTTTACTACTCTGACAAAGTGTACTGGGGTTCCACCTAATACCACGGCAGATTGTGGAATTTTGAAGAATGTGTACTACTTTGACAATTGTACACTGGGGATCCACATAATTCCACATGGAATTTTGAAGAATATGTTTACTACTCTGACAAAGTGTACTGGGGTTCCACCTAATACCACGGCAGATTGTGGAATTTTGAAGAATATGTGTACTACTTTGACAATGTACACTGGGGATCCACATAATTCCACATGGAATTTTGAAGAATATGTTTACTACTCTGACAAAGTGTACTGGGGTTCCACCTAATACCACAGCAGATTGTGGAATTTTGAAGAATATCTTGGCAGAGCAAAATGTGGACATTTGGTTGTGGAATTATAATGGAAAGAATCTGAGCCCACAAAAAAAAAAAAAACACTACAAAAGTTGAGGAAAAAAAAGTACAATGTGTGTGAAAAAAACCTTATTTATTCCACATACTACCTTGAATAGACAAGAAATTGTTGCCAGTAAGACCCTAAGCAAACAAAAAACAAACAGATTATAATGTCAGCCTAACAGGACAGTTCCACATAGTACCATGGCCTCTGACAAACAAACAACATGTACAGTATATGCATAGCAGGCCAGTTCCACATATTACCATGCAGTACTCTGTGGAACACTCAGTAGGTGACTAGTACAGTGGAACTTTGTGGTACTGATATGTCACTGAAAAAATAGTATGCAAAACATCGTGGAACGCATGCAATTAAAACACACGTGTAACAGATGGGCTAATTTGTGGAATTTTGTGGAACACACATGTAGGAGGGTTTTTAATCCACATCTCTAAAATAAAATGGCCAAGAGACGCGCAATTTGGATTCAAGGGGTTTATACCAAATATCCTACAAAATTTGAGGAATTTACATGGAATGACCCATTTGTTTTTTAACCCATCTGTATGATGACAGTTACATGATACTAGCTGATGGAATGTGACAATTTTACTTCTACAGGGCATGGTGTCTTCACTACAAAGTCTTTCAAAGACGGGATTTTTTGCTTGATTATCAAGGGGTGTGTGTGTCTCATAAAGGTCTTTGAAGGGAGAAATCATTAAAATTTTCATGGACAACATGGTACAGAAGGTAAGTACATGTAACATAATGTTGTATGTGATATGTTGCATAATTGTCTGTGCTGGTTTAGTTGCCCCGGAGACTGAAGGTAAATTTGTTTAAAAAGCAATACCTCACATTATGGTAGTTTCATGGGAATCTCTGAAAATGTAATTTTGTCAACTTGGTTTTCATTTGTTGGCTCATCGTACATTTTAAATAATGTGTTTGCCAGTGTTGATATGCTACCAAATCCACTGGCTATGGTTGAATGATCAATGATAGCACATGGCCTGAAACTAAACTGCAAGGTAATGACTTTACATGGCTGTGTAAAAGTGGGCACGCCGCTCTGCATATTTGTATTGTGTATCTACAACTGAAATTTGTTGTAATTCATCTTGCCATCAAATAAATGGAATCTCATTGAAGAGTTGACAAGTATCAAAGTCCAGCTTTCCAGTTTAAATGCCCAGTACATTTGTTTGTTTTCTTAATAGAAAATAAAGCCATACAAGGAACTAAAGCAATTCAAAGAGGTGAAACAAAGTGCCCTTGACCAGCTAACATTTTGTGGACTTAAAAATGTAAGTATTAAATTGTAGTTTAAGTCATTAATGTAGTTTGAGCCATTATTACTGTTATTATTATTTATTATTATTATTGTTTCAAGTAAGTTTGATGCCATTTTTATTATGTACCGTTAGTGCAACTCTCTTAATTGTCTCTTTGTTCATTAACCCTAACCATACTCAATGCAACAAGATGCAACAACTGTAAAATGTTGTTGTATCTTGTTGCCCTCAGCAGAGAACAAAATAAACCATTGTTCTAGCTGCTGGATCTTGTTGCATTCAGCAGCCTGCACACTTTTCTGTTGTTGCATAGTGTTGCCTTCATCAGCAGTGCATCTGGGAAATGCCTGTACTGGGGTTAGGGTTAAAGGTCATTGTTTATTTCAAAGCAGTCAATCTCCTTGGCCCAATGTCACACTGGTAAAAATTGAAATTATCAAGTGTCAAGTGCAGTAGTTTACCCTTTGTGTTCATGTAATATTCAATAATGTTCTGTGGTCTTATATTTTTTTATATATTTCTCTACCGATTTGTTGGAGAAATGTTAATGCATTATTACTAACTTGTTATGATATTATCTAATTAAATATAGATGATCCCAACACTTTGCCTATGGTGATTGGTTTAAATAAATTTGCAAACATAAATTAACCATACATGTACTACCGGAGGTTTATGAATAATTCAGTAGCGTCCACAGAACAGACTGTAAAGGCACTTGTAGCTTTTTTGGACATTGTGCTTTAGGGTTGCTGCGTGCACCTTGACTAAAGGCTACTCAACATTAGGCTGCTTCTATTGTGTCATAGTGAAGGTCAGGAATGGAAATAGATGAGTAAACTTATGCAAATTTGTATGGTATGTGCTATAAAATGTGACCTGACGTACACATTCATATTGTTGCTTCCCGATTTGCCACCAATGACAACATGTTAAAAGTCACATGAATATCATCTATCACATTCACTAGAAAAACCCTTGCCATTGAGGCTAGTATGCAAGTTTCCGGTCAATTTTTTAATATTTGTTATTTAGGGGGCGAGTTTGCCAGGGTTTAGTTTGCAAAATCTGTGTGACTTGACCCTTTGTATTTTCGATCAGTCTTTGAAGTTCTTTTTATTCTTCTTCTTTGTTAATAAATCTATTTTTTTTATAGGTGACCTGGTTTTGTACATTTACATGTGCGTACATGTATGCTATGTACCTGTGCTTACTAGCAGACTTGTATGAATCAGACTTTAACTCAAGTCCAACTCGAGTCGCATATTATAAAGCCCCTATATACACTTTGGTATTCTTGAAAAAAACATCAGCGTTGGTGATACATTTACGGTAAGTAGTGATGAGAAAATAATAAGTTTGTATGTGAGTACTGATTATGTGAAGCTATACATTTCATTCACCTCAACAGGACTCATAGATAATACATTGCTGTCTCCAAGACGGACATATCCACCTGATGATTTTATGAATCCAAGCAAAGGTGTGTACTTAAAAATGATGGATCTGAAAACATTTTCTATTTCATGCATGTCATTTTTCTATAAAAAAAAATTAAAAAAAACCCAATTAAAATGCCCAATTTATTTGTTAATAAATAACAAATGTTCTTCAAGGCTTTCTTTGCTAATCATAGATTCACTATAATTACTTTCCTTAATTATTTTTATAAAACAAACTTTGGTGATCTTTAAAAGTTTGTTCTCGGTGCAATGCACATACTTAAAGGCAAGGTACATCTTTGGTAATTGCTAAATTACAAAATTATTATACAAAAGATACTTAATGTGAAGTTACTACTTCTAGTCAGTTTGAAGATTTCTTGTCTCACAAGAATACATTTGGAGGGAGACCTGTCTGTTCCCTTTATAGCCAAATACAAATCAGGCAAAAGTTCATACCCCTATGTCGTGTAAAACACACCACGGCAGAATGCCAATCAATCCACCAATTTTGGCTGCAGTTGAACATTTTTATAGCAAAAACAAAGAATAGAAAACAAAAGAAAAAAAATAACAAAGCTGACTCGCGAGTCTGATGTGACACGCGCGAAGACCAGAAACCGGAAAATGATTTTTTTTTTACCACATACTGCCCAACCATTACTAATGTGATGAGGATCCCACTATAACACCTGTTCTGTATTGTTTAAAGTATCCACAAGCCATTGGATAATTGTTTGGAAAGTTATTACAACAACAATGGGTACAATAGAGGTCCTTGGTTATCAATAATACACATGTATTAGAGTATAGTCCAAGGACATAACAAAAAGAATAATAGGTCCTTCATCAGTTCTTTGTTCTCAGAGTCCTTGGAAGTACTTTTGTGTGCAAATCCAAAGAAGATTGCTTCAAAAAGTCCAACAGCAATTGGAGCAGTAGATGTCCTTGACTATGCAAGATTGTGTTCATAGGACGTCTGAGAACAAAGATTAATGAGGACATATTGTCTCTTTTATTATTTTGTCCTTGGATGATACTTTAAACCATGTTCAATAATCCTTGGTTCATCCATAAAGTACAACTCTCTGCCCTGGTCGACACCATGCCATGCAGACATTTTCTTATTGAGAGAGGATTTAAAAAGGCTAAATGGAGACTTCTTTCTGTCCACATCATTTTTTGTTTTCCCTCACAATTCACCATCTATGGGACGTGTGTGTGGTCCCCACTACTGGGTGACCAGTATTTATGTTAAAGAGTTTTTATTATGCTTGGTCAGTTATTTAAGCTTCTGTCTTAACTTCTTGTTCAGGTAGAAGGATGGATTTAAAGGAACAACCATACAGAGGTACATGTGAGTAGTCTAAATGAAATTAGCATGGGGTTTATGTACTGGATACTGATGTACAACACAGCATTGAGTATTACATGTACATGATATTGACAGCATTTTGTTTGGATTCACCCTCAATATAAACAATAATGTCCATAGAGAATGAAGTATATGTACTGTTCTTCAATGCTGGAAACTCTGTACCATATGACTCTCTTGAAATTAATGATTGTACTGTTGGTACGCAACAAAATACAAAACTGTGAAAAAAAGCCATGATTAATAGGAAAAAACAAGGCAGTGCTACTAATGACGGGAATTTTTCAAATAAAACATTATTGCAAGAAGAGCCATTGTATGTTTATTAACCAAAATGATATTAACCAAAATGTGTACCAGTGTCCCATGGCAATCAGAGAGATAACATCAGTTGGCAAATAGTGAGTAACATGGACGGAACATCAGGTAATAAGTGGTTTACATGTTTCAGATCATAACAGTGGGTTGTTTCCTAATCCAACTTTTCAGTATTTGTTAGCGTGAGAAATTGTATCTTCTGAAACATATGAAACATTTTGAATGTGACTAAATAAAGTGCTCTCGCAGCACTGTCATTTAACACATAATTCTGCAATGTTATATTTTTCAGAAGGGAAGCTACCTTGGGAGCTGCATTCAACCCTGTTGGTAAGCAAAAACCAGCTGTGAAGTCATCATCAATAGGCTGTTGCAACTCTTCTATCTACAGGTAATACCATTTTTAACATTTTGATTTTGAATTATTTCAGCAGTTTCTTTCAATAACTTATGGATCCCCTGTAGTAAGTGCATAGTAAGTTAACAGAAATTAAGTCAACCAAGAAGTTGTTATACCATGTGCTGTTATGATTTGTTTTTGTTTCTTAAAGAAATTATCAAATCAATGTTAATTTCTTACCATTAAAATGAATAACCAGTGATGAATTTATGGTAAATCCAAACATTGTTTGAATAAAACTGTGAGGTTTTCAGTTGTTTGTGTAACAGCCAATTTGTTGGGTTTAGCCAGTTTGCTGCCGTCTTTGGGAGCTAAAATGGTAGGAATCCATGTGAATAATTCCATCATCAGGGTACAATATCTCAAAAATATAGTGTTAATTGACGAACAGTTTTAAATATCTAACTTTTGTGGATGTTTTGGGAATATTAGTATTTTTAACAAATATTGCTGAAATCCAGAAATGTTGTCCTGGTCCTTTGAATCTCATTGATGTCAACAGTTAGTTTGTGTTAAACATTTACCCAATAAAAAAACTTTCTTTACATAACTCTGCATCAATTTCTTCTTTATCAACTGCACTGTGATCATAGAGCTATTGCATGCTGTGATCATGGACCAAATAGACAACACAACCGTAACATGAATAGATTAAACTGCCTTATTTTAAGTTGATATAACACCGTGATTAATATAGAAATAATGCTGCTTACAATAGTGAATAAAGTTGTTGTATTAAATTAAGATACTTTTCTGTTAATCTTTTTGGTTATGTGGCTTGCTTCACTTTTCTGAAGTGGAAGGTGTGAACAGTGGTCCAGCTGATTCAAAGAATTCAAGCATATGTATACATTCTCCATAGCTAAGATTTGCCCAAAATTACCAAAACACCGTTGCACCTTCCCCAATATCTGTGCCAAATTGATGAAGTAGATCATTTAAGTTATCAACCCTTTTTTCCAAACAAGTTCCCTGATATTCAAGTTAATTGTAGCCTCCCCCACCATGTTTGCAGAATTAGCTATTACCCCACCTGGTGTTCCAATTCAGCTAAGATATAAACATGAATAAAATCCTTGTTGTCCTTGAAAACTACGTAGTCTGGTACGACTAAAAAGCAACCCACATAACACTGTACATGTAACATTGGTTTATACATGCCAATGCTACTTAACCTGCTTTAACCTGTTTTTTCCTCACTTGCTCCACATTATCTCGCCGCACACTAACCAGGTGCTTTTTATTTAACCACAGTGTCATTCAACAGATGGAAAACCCAGCAGAAACATGGCTTGTCAAACGGAATTAGACACTATCATGGAACAGTGGACAAAAAGGACCGGGCAAAGTGGATATAAAGCAATAACTTGTTTACACGGAGTTTAATCATGAGTGATACAGGCTTCCATCGATCCTATATTTTCTACCTTTTTCCTCTGCAAATCCTACTTAAAAATTAGTGTGTAGATGTAAATTAGTCAAGTAAATGTACAAAATTGAACACCATTTTCCCATGACACTTTGTAAGTGTTAATTAAAAAGCCCACAAGGGAAATATACTTTTGTGATTTGTGTGTGCGACTTGTTGTGTGTGAAGGCTAATAGTAAACCCCACAAAGTCTTTCTTTTCATACTTTTTTCATCCAATTTTTTTCTTCTTTATCCCACTTTAATTCTTGAAATGTTCATCAACCCTTGTCCCACTTGGTCATATGAGTCTGCTGTCGCCTGAAATCACATTTACATTTGTATTTTTTGTTTGGCATGGGCTTCGTTAGAAATCATGTTATTGTTACATTGTTCATTATATCCTTATAATCATCTCAAAACTTGTTTTAAACAGGATTGTTTTTATGATGAAAACTCTTTAAAAATTTCTTCGAGTTTGAAAATATGACGGATAATGTGTTGACCCTTCACCCGACTGGTGTTGTTCTTGATCCTGTAAATTTTGTAAATGATTATCTGGGGACCATCTGAGGTCAACAAATTGTTGGAGAGCATGTAAACCAGAATTACTAGGCTGAATCACAACTAAACACAAACATTGCAATTATGTACAAAGGAGAAGGAATCACTATGCTGCTTTAAGTCTCAACATCAGAGTGTGGTCAACAACACCACCACGCCTAATCAATGGTTTGTGGTTGTCCATTATTTGCTCATGCTGTAAAACTATTTAACCGTCATGTTGGAATCCTTTTAATGTCTTAGCTATTTTGCAGAACACTTGATGAATGCAGGAATAAGTTACAATCTTCATTGCTTCACAAGACAAGGTACCATTGTTATGTTAAAACCCCAGACCATAGCTGCACTTAGTGGCAAGTAGCCAGAGGTCAAACCAGTCAACTGCCTGTTTGACTGTTGACCCAAATGTGCAACAGGGGCATTTTGGACTGGTTTTTGACTGTTATTTTGTACCACCCCGATTACCAGACAATGCTTTACCAGTCAAAATGGTCAACCCTTTATTTTTGACCTGAAATGGTTTATCACAATGCAAGTGTTTCAAAAAGTTTAACTAGATATACCTTGGTAGGTACATGTACATGTATATCAACATTTTGACTGATTTTGACCCTTGTAGTAGTAGGAGGGTTAATGTCTTGAAAAGCACAGGATGCACTTGCAGGAATGAGAAAATCATTATGCACTTCGATGTGAAAACACTGAACTCAACAAGTCATAATAATATATTTATTGTTTAAATATTTGCAGTCACAGACCGGAGACCTTATTCTAAAACATCATATGTACTATGTCGTCTCACTCAAAGAGTAATCAGATCAGTCAAAAAACCAAAATATGCTCAACGAGACAACAACAAATAGAGAGAACAAGTGAGTAAAAGTTTATTGTTTTTGTCTCTTTTATAATATACTCCTACAACTGTTATGGCGCCCTTTTCCCTTTAAAAAAAATAGTTATTGTTGGTGTTGCAAAAGATTCAGTGCTCTGGTTAACCCACTATCAAAATTAAACCAAGTGAAAATAGTTAGTGAGAAGTATGGTTGCCAGCAACCGTACAAATGTTGTTTATTAATTTACTATAATGCTGCTTTCTCCGGCTCTCTTTGAGGGGACAAACAAATATATGAGCAATGTATAACTGTAATACATGTGGGCAAACAGGGGTTCTTATGAGCAATGTATAATCAATACATGGGCAAACAGTGTGGTTCTGTATAAAATGTATAACTGTAATACACAAGTAAAACATGTGGTTCTATATGAGCAATGTATAACTGTAATACATGGGCAAATGAAGTGGTTCTCATATGAGCAATGTATAACTGTAATACGTGCAAACAGCACGGTTCTATATGAGCAATGTATAACTGTAATACAAGTAGCGGTGTTCTATATGAGCAATGTATAACTGTAATACATGTAAGTAAACAGCGTGGTTCTTATGAGCATGTATAACTGTAATACATGCAAACAGCGTGGCCTGCGCGAGCAATAACTGTAACACATGTAAGTAAACAGCACGTAATTTATATGAGCAATGTATAACTGTAATATGGGCAAACAGCGTGGTTTCTATATGAGCAATGTACAACTGTAATACATGTGGGCAAACAGCGTGGTTCTACATACTGAGCAATGTATAACTGTAATACACAAGTAAACAGCGTGGTTCTATATGAGCACGTATAACCGTGGGCAAGTAAACATGTGGTTTCATGAGCAATGTATAACTGTAATACATGTAAAGTAAACAGCACGGTTCTATATGAGCAATGCATAACCGTACATGGGCAAACAGCGTGGTCTTCTATATGAGCAATGTATAACTGTAACACATGTGCGTGGTTCTATATGAGCAATGTATAACCGTAATACATGGGCAAACAAAGTGGTTCTATATGAGCAATGTTAAATAACCGTGGTCACATGGGCAAACAGCACGGTTCTATATGAGCAATGTATAACCGTAATACATGGGCAAACAGCGTGTTCTATATGAGCAATGGCAACTGTAATACATGTGGGCAAACAGCGTGGTTCTATAAGAGCAATGTATAATTTTACATGGGCAAACAGCGTGGTTCTATATGACAATGTATACCGTAATACGGGTAAACAGCGTGGTTCTATATGAGCAATGTATAACCGTAATACACAAGTAAACAGCGCGGTTCTATATGAGCAATGTATAACTGTACATGCGGGCAAACGCGCGGTTCTATATGAGCAATGTATAACCGGCCACATGTAAGTAAACAGCGGAGTTCGATATGAGCAATGTATAACTGCACACATGGGGTAAACAGCGTGGTTCTATATGAGCAATGTATAACCGTAGCGCGGGTGCGCGTGGTTCTATATGAGCAATGTATAACTGTAATACATGTGGGCAACAGCGCGGTTCATATGAGCAATGTATAACTTGTACATGGGCAAACAAAGCGCGGTTCTTTTGACTTTATAACTGTAAACAGAAAACCGCGGTTCTTTTAACTGATCTTTTAAAATTTGGGAAAACGGGTTCTATAAACAATTTAACGTAATACGGAACACGGGGTTTTTATATGAGCAATGTATAACTGTAATACATGGGCAAATGCGCGGCGGTTCTATATGAGCAATGTATAACCGTAAAATACGGGCAAAACGCGCGGTTCTATAAAGCAATGCATAACCGGTAATACGGGCAACAGCGCGGTTCTTATATGAGCAATGTATAACTGTAATACATGTAAGTAAACAGCGGTTCTATATGAGCAATGTATAACTGTAATACATGGGGCAAACATGTGGTTCCATATGAGCAATGTATAACTGTAATACATGTGGCAAACACGCGTGGTTCTTATGAGCAAGTATAACTGTAATACATGGGCAAACAGCGTGGCTCTATATGAGCAATGTATAACTGTACATGGCAAACAGCGTGGTTCATGAGCAATGTATAACCGTAATACATGTAAGTAAACAAAGTGGTTTCATATGAGCAATGTATAACCAATACATATAAGTAAACACACTGTTCTATATGAGCAATGTATAACCGTAGGTTACGGCAAACAGCGTGTTCTATATGAGCAATGTATAACCGTAATACAGGGCAACAGCGTGTTCTATATGAGCAATGTATAACCGTACGGGCGGCAAACAGCGTACCTATATGCGAGCAATGTATAACTGTAATATGGGCAACAGCACGGTTTCATATGAGCAATGTATAACTGTAATACATGGGCAAACAGCGCGGTTTATAAAATGTATAACCAATAGTATGTGGCAAACAGGGGTTCTATATGAGCAATGTATAACTGTAATACATGCAACAAGCGTTCTATATGAGCAATGTATAACTGTAATACATGGCAAACAGCGCGGTTCTATGAGCAATGTGGCAACTGTAACTATGCGCAGCGCGGTTCTATGAGCGTATAACTGTAATACATGGCAACAGCGCGGTTCTAGTGCGAGCAATGGCGTAATACATGGGCACCAGCGTGGTTTCATGGGCGAGCAATGGCAACTGTAATACATGCAAGTAAAACAGCGCGGTTCTGATATGAGCACAACTGTACATGGGCAACAGCGCGGTGCCCCATATGAGCAATGTATACCGTAATACATGTGGGTAAACAGCGCGGTTCTATATGAGCAATGTATAACTGTAATACATGGGGCAAACAGCGCGGTTCTATATGAGCAATGTATAACCGGTAATACGGCAAACAGCGCGGTTCTATATGAGCAATGTATAATCAGGCCGCGCGAAGTAAACAGCGCGGTTCTATATGAGCAATGGCGTCCGTAATACATGGGCAAAACAGCGCGGCTCCATATGAGCAATGTATAACCGTGGGCGGGCAACAGCGTGGCTCTATATGAGCAATGTATAACCGTAACACATGGGCAAACAGCGTGGTTCTATATGAGCAATGCTAACCGTAATACATGGGCAAACAGCGTATTCTATATGACAATGTATAACTGTAATACATGGGCAAACAGCGTATATGAGCAATGTATAACTGTAATACATGGGCAAACAGCGTGGTTCTATATGAGCAATGTATAACTGTACGCGGGCAAACAGCGTGGTTCTTATGCAGCAAATGTATAACCGTAATACATGTAACAAACAGCGCGTGAGCCCCATATGAGCAATGTATAACCAATACATGTAAGTAAACAGCGTGGTTCTATATGAGCAATGCTAACCGTAATACATGCGGGCAAACAGCGTGGTTCTCTATATGAGTACAATGTATAACTGTAATACATGGGTAAACAAAGGGTGGTTTACATGAGTAATGTATAACTGTAATACATGTAAACAGCGTGGTTCTATATGAGCAATGTATAACTGTAATACATGTAAGTAAACAGCGTGGTTCTATATGACAATGTATAACTGTACATGTGGGCAAACAGCGTGGTTCTATATGAGCAATGTATAATTGCACACATGTAAGTAAACAGCGTGGTTCTATATGAGCAATGTATAATCAGTATACATAAATAATACATGTAAATAAACAGCATGGTTTCTTATTGTACAAATGTATCTTATAGGAGAATATTAGGCACAGAAGGGTTATATTCAATTCTGAGAGCATTTTACCATGAATCAACTGTAAATAGGTTTATCGGCAATGTATACTGTTGAACACTTGATTAGAATTGAATTGTCCTGTACGTGTTGTGGTACACCTTTTCTTACTGTGTTTTCTTTGGTAACCAATAAAAACAACCAATATAACATGTAGATTATCACATTACTACAGTTGCTGGGGCACACTTCATACAGGTAATAGACTTATTTTTACATATTGAATTGACATGTATGACCTTTAAAGTTTTAAAAGCTGGTAGGCGGGAAACCACTAAAAAGTAATAGCATGAGGACGTCTTTTCAAGACTTATCTGTAATTGTCTCTTTTGCCAGCATTCATGTACGCTCAGGTAGCACACCGTATCATACCGTAGAACTCGTGGATACGATAGGATGTATACCCAATCACCCAGACTGAAGATTCGATGTCACAATTCTTGAGGTTCATGAATTTATGCCAGATACTGGAGATTCAGTTTTGATCTTGGGGTGATGGCAGTTTCAGGACAGTTACAATAAAAAGGTATGTGGATTAGTTACAAAATGACTCAATTGATACTGTGGCAGGAAAACCCAGTTCGATTACTTTCCAGACCGGAGATGATCCTCAGAGCAACTTCAAGGGCCCAAAGGTGTGTCCGTTTTGGAAGAAAATCTACCGCGATTAATATTGATTGGCAACCTTTGTCGTCCTGAGGATGATCAGAGCACACCGATCGAAACGTCGAGTTGTACCTCCAGTTCTTTTCAGGAACTAATTACTACCAATTGAGAATTTCGCTGATGGTGTCACCGCAATTAGTCTTTACTTTAGTCCACACAGGTCTGATCAATGGCTTGTCAGCACAACCCAAACACTGGTTTATTCACCACAACGCGTAGTAATACCAGACCATGTGTCGTATATTCTTTTCTCCTTTACCACAATAGTCCCCTCATCAATACACTTTGCATGCACCGGCACTGCTCCGGGGCAAACGTTCCTTAACCAGTGCACTTCGCAAACCAATGCAACTATTTTTTTTTTAAAATTTTACTATTTACAAAAAAACCAATTTTTTTTCTTTTTCAATTTACCCATTTGGGCCAATTGTTTTTTGGAAACTTTTCCCAAATTTTATTTAAATTTTTTTTAAGCTTGCCCCTTTTTTTTTAAAAATTAAAAGGAATTTTTTGTTATTCTCTAATCTGAATTTGACTGTTATTAGTCGTCTTGTCCTTTTATGGAAAACACATTTTTTTTGTGCTGGAGGACAAAAACAACAAATAATTTATTTATTTATTGTTTATTTTTTTTTTTGGGGAATTTATTGATGTCTGTGGTGAAAATTACAGTAAACAACGTTATTCTTAGACATGTTTGTTTCATAATTTTTGATTTATTCCTCTCGTTAGAGGGGCCTGTATTTTGTATATAGGATGCAGTGTTTGGGGATTGTTCCTTTCATTTGTAGTTCATTTATGCGATGAAACAATTCGTATTTACAGTTTTTCCAAGAAACTACACATTATGAGGAGGAAGGTTGGTTATTATTCACTTATGTTTTTATTATGTATATGAATAGTGTGGCCCCTTTTTCTGTCGTCCGGATCCGCCCCCTACTGTAACTTTAAACCCCATATTGTCATAATAAGAAATAAGAAGTATTTTTGAATGTTCATGAGCACAAACAATTTTTGTTTTAGAATCATTGAAAGGAAAACACCGAAAATAGGAACAACTGATATATGCATGATGCCCGGTTATCCATTCTGAAATCACACAACATGATAGATGAACAAAGTACGTTTAAACCTGTCATTTTTCAGTGGGGCAATATTTTTCACATTTTTCCCCAGAAATATTACCTCTGAATACACTAGATGTCCCGAGTGTTTCCCAAGTCAAATTAGAAAAGCGCTTTTTGGGGGCCCAGTAACTCAATTAACAGGGAGAAATTCCTTTGTTTTTCTGAAAACAAAGATTTGAGGCCCATACATTTGAGGTGAACCTGATCATTCTGAGTATTTTGGGACAACACTAGGCCCTGAAAGTGGTCCCATCGATTTCAAGCGTTAAGGCTTTTCTCCAAAAATGGATGCTTGTCAGTACAGACACTAGTGTAGAGGAGGTTTCCATTGGGATGAGAATAACTCGACAGGCTTCGAAAATCAACATCAATCGGCTGTTTTAAAAAAAAAATTTTTAACATTTTAAGATTTTTAATGACTTTTAATATTTGTATTTAGCATTGGTTGTTATGGCAGTTTATTTAGTGGGATACACCCTTCGTTCTTTCTTGAGTGACAGGGTGTTAGTTCATTCACCACCAGTAAGTCTTAAGCCAGGTTCTCTGAACGCGAAATGAATAGTGACGTCAAAAGTTGAACACATTTCAACTTGCACCAATCATTGTCACGAAAGCTGTGATACACCACACTTTCTGCAATTACTAGTCATGAATTGCGCATTAAGTTCTATTTTATGAATTGTATTGCAAGATTTTAAACCATGGATAGCTATTTTATGAGACTTTGAAGGTCAATAACCCTTTACTTTAAAAAGTAAAATTTCATGAGAGACCCAACGCTGTTCAAACGGGTTTAAATTTGATTAAATAATGAATGAATGTCGCCTCTAGCCTCTGATTAAGGTCATTGAACTTGAGGTTTTACAAACAAAATAGCACATCCAGAAGAAACAAACCCATGTTGCTCATTGTTTGTTTGGTTTCTGGTATTTACACATATTTGTATTTTTAATGAGGGCATAAATGAATGACTGACCATGTTTGAAAACAAAATAAATAAAGATCAGATTTTGGGATTCGCACCTGTAAACCCTCTCCGCTACCATTCCAGTGTTCTTCAGTGCATGCTTTGTGACTATTACCACATTTCTGCCCAGAGAGGCTAGCCTCCCAAAAACAAAAATTAAATAAAAATAACAACCTGGAAACGTATATCGTCGATTCTGAACCCTGGTTAGCTACATGTAAACATACCCCAGTTGTAATTGTATGGGTGTTAAATCCAGACATGGGGTTAGGTATGTATTATTGACGTTTTTAGCCTGGTGTATCCATTTTGTCAGATCACCCAAATATTAAAGAACATGTATATTGAACTATTTTATGAGAGTATTGGGATAGTTCGTTAAATGACCATGAAGCCATTAATAACACGTTAAAAGATATTAAACAAAGCTCAATAACTTTTAAATGACTATTTATAAACATGTGTACTTCAAGAAAAAGAGAAATAAATGCATATTATCACATGATCATGACAGTTATCCTTCAAATTGTTATCAGGTTGTCTTCATCTGGTGAAAATTGAAACAGTTTAAACTGGCGGTGTAGTTGTAAACCTCCTTGTCCACTGTTGCTGTTGAGGGATATCGATCAAGAAATGTTTCAATGGAAATCTGGTTTACCCTCATTGAATGGGTGGGTATTATGGTGGTGCCAACAGGTTCGCACAATCATTGTCTCTGTTTTGGATTGTTATCGTATGTATTTCAGCATCGAACAAAGATCGTTAATCATCGAGCCTTCCATGAAGATCGGTGCGATTTTCGATTATCAATACTCATCTTTAAAAAATACTCACTTGTTAGACCGTTAGTTAAAGTTTGGTAGATAGGGGTTTAATCGCATTTGAGACAGTGGCTTAAGAGCGCCCTCTGTATTATTCAGTAGATACATGTTGGAATTTTGAATTACAAAATCCATTCGGATAGAGAAATTGAGTTTTTGCAAAAAATTAAAAAAAATTTTTTTAATTGTATACGTAAGTTTAGTTTGTTTTGTGAAAAATAAAATAAAAAAATAAATAAATAGTTGTGGGTCTGCTTATTTTGCAGGTCATCAATTTGGTTTGTTATTTTACCTGACTGCAATGGACCATTAAAAATATTCATGAGGCCAAAATGAGGCAGAAATCACTTTTCCACTGATGCCAATGATGCTGGATTTATTCAACCGCGGTTTTCAAAAAGACACCATTGTCATCGCTGACAAATATTTTATGAAACAGCCGATTTCAATGTATAGGTTTTTTTTCAATATAATTTGAAATCGTTTCGCAATTGCCAGAAATTATGGGTAACATAACCACGTTGAAGACACATGTTTAAAGGGCAATAACGTCGATCAGAGCAGACTTTCACAACAGGGAATGCTGAAGAAGTCCTAGTTTAAGATGAACACAGTGACCGGAAAATTAATGTCTTATTATGGCAGTATCACCAATAATGACCTTATCATGTGGGAGTAATATTTTCAGGGACCGGAGTTAATTCAAAACCAGCACCCGATTCCATGCCCTGTTGATCGTGATGATAATGTCCATTAAAGTTATTCGAAACGTCGAGTTGTAGCCCAGTTCTTTTTCAGAACTAATTATCACTAATTATAATTCTTCACATGGTGTCACCCGCACTAGTCTACTTGTCCTCACCATGCAAAGCTGCTGTTTACCTATTCGTATTTAAGTAGATTGATTTTAACTCATTTTATATACATCGCTTTATTGTTTTATATTGTGATATTATCGATGCTATGATAACACGCTTATCAACAATAATTACATTTTCAGATGTTATAATAACTGGTCTTAAATTTGATATCATGGTTTTTGAATTATTTCAACCATTAATATCCCCCGGTGATTGTTCAATGTGTTATATACTTTCATTGTAAATGTCAGGAGTCTCGTGTTTTATTATTCTTTAACATCCTTAATACCTTTGCTCACCAAACATTCCTCTATGTACGTCACATGTATGTGACAGCACCACTTCGTTTGAGTAAGTTTACTTATACATGTAACCGTGTGATGTATTATTCATTTGGGTTACGTCATCCATTATTCTTCATATGTAAATATTCTTCATTTAAATTAAAATTACAACAATCAACCGAGCACACCATTGATTGCGGTTTTCTTCGGATCATTCAAAAATAGTTGACCGAAGACGACATAAAGACATTATACCATTCTCTCCTTTGCGTTATCTTTCACATCTGTTGTATTTATAACTTCAACTTGCATGTATGCAGTCCAAAGAAACAGTATACAAAGCTTCCTTCAGTTAAACCATATTTATGATTATTCACGATTCTGTTGTATTTTGTTTAAATGTTGTCCTCGAGATTGTAGAAAGTAAATGTAATTCTGTAAAATATTCAAAGTTATGTTATCTGAGGTGATTTCACAGTGTTTTAAATTTAAATGTATTAATTTCACATTTCATTGCATTTAATGTACATTTTCTCAATATGGTGGTCGTCACCAAAGTTTTTATGGAACCGCCATAAAGCCTTGATCGTGCCATTATTTCATGTATCCCCTGTCACAAGCGGTCCTAGCGTTTATTAGCCTGCATTGTCATTATTTTCAATGAGAACAGTTTCACCCTTTCATTACGTCACATAGTTGGACAGAAAGCGGGCCCATTACTGGGCGTTTGAATTATCGCATGGGGGCGTAGCCAGGAATTTGATAACTCAAGAATGTTGACAATCAAGGGTCACGTGCCATGTGTCATGCAACAGACCAAAAACACGTGTTATACATTAAGATATTTTGTAGAAACAAAACAAACAAAACAAAACAAAAACATTAAAACATTTAAATTATATTAAATACTAAAGACGAATTGATAATTGTCAACATCGAGGGATTCAAGTTTGGCTGGCTACAACAACTGCCTAGGTGATAACTACTTTAATTAGTGAATGAGCCCCAGGTTCCATTTAATAAATCTCTGCCAGTGTTCGTCTTCATCCCCAAGCGATTGTGCGAAAAAACGCAAGCTTAAATTTTCTAAACATATAGTTTCATATGATAATAAAAATAATTTAAAATCAACTAAAACACGAACCCCAATTTAATTACACATTGAATTTCATTTGGAGTTCATGATTGAGAGAACAAACAAAGTCAAGTACCTGAACACGAATTTGTTGCAACTGGCGTACAATGCTTACAACACAGTCTGGACAAGTTTAGTCAACAGAGGGCGCCACTACTGTTTACAGCCGCTTTGGGTTGAAGACGTTACCACAAAATGGACTTTTCCACAAGAGGCATGGTGGCAATTTTGTGGGCGATTTCTTTTAAAGTCAAGTATTATCAACATTATGAAATTAATTTATTATTGTTAATTTGTGGATTGGAAACCATCACCTTAGATACAGCTGAACAGGTTGGGAAGCAAAATCTGAAAAACTGCATGAAATGTCTGGTCTTAAACAACTGCGTCATGGTATAATTATTTGTTAAGATAAATGGTCACTAGGCAACTGTGGGGCGGGGGGAAAGCAAATTTGTTCGGTCATATTAAAGTTGTATCGGTACCTACTAACACACAATATTTTGGCGCCTCTCCCAAACCTGATGTCATCAGGCAAATTGCTCCACCCCCCTTTCCCCCCAAAAGAAAATGTTCACGTTACGCCTCTGTGTGTGCATCCACCGGCAAACCTGCACCGCGTTATGAGGGCCATGACAGAGGCCAATGGCACAATTAAGCCCACTTCATCATTCAGACCCACTCTCCGCGACAGCATTGTAACTAACATCCCTATTTAACGATATATATAAACCAATATGTTTGATTCTTTAATTAAATAGCTTGAACAAATAATTGCGCTTCAATTGATTTTCTTGTCAAACGAAAAGTTTTTCCTTTATATAAATTTCATACTTTGAGATGATGATTGTAATGATACGATTCCAGATCTCAGACGTTGATATGCTAGTTATTTGATGTTCTTTTTGTAAATGACAAAGTGTTATTGGAAAGATATTTTGGACGATTTCATGGTTAATTTTGTGTCAAAACCCGATTTTTAAAGGTTTTATTAATATTTTGCTCATTGTATAAATTGATGTCATCACATACCATGGATGTTATTATATTCGCTTTATTGTAACTTTTGGGGTATAAAAAATGTCACCTGTAAACAAAATATAAAATCACAGCTTGGAACAAATTGATCCAAAATATTGCTTAAAAGCGCCCTCTAGTGGTATTTTTAAATGCCGTCACATTGTTGCTCTGTACTAAAGACAACATTTAAAGCAAAATGTCATGGCCAACGGACAAAATAAGGAAGTTATGGAAAAATATCATTTTTGACCAAAGATGAGGAAAGCTGAAGCCCCATTCGATAGATCGCATCAAAACCAATCATGCCTACGAAGCTTCATGAAAATTAGCTGTTGACTACAGAAAATACGGAGTCTGTTTGATTCATTATAAACATAAACAACCAATCTGTTAACCCGAAGTTGTTTCATGTAACCAAAACAATGTATTTTCCTGAAAGAGACAACACCTCGGACACAATCATTTTTAGGGGAAGGCAAATAAAAATGTTACTATTTGGTTAGTGATAACCCGGAGGATTTAATTAATTAACATGATATCACAGGCGTACAGAAAGGGGAATCGAATCATTAACTCAAAAAGTGTTGACAAAGAGGGGCTACTTCCTCCCCGAGGAGCCTGAATGCAACAGCGGCCGACCTATTTGAAAGTAGTGGGGGTACACAAATCAGAACAAGCGTTGAATTTTTCGAACTCACGGCGTGGAGTGCGGTGCCATTTGGGAAACGATTTGTTACACTGTAAATAACGGATGAGTCCATCAAGCTGACCGAAGACAAGAGACCATCTTACAGTTCTCTCCTTTGCATTCTTTATATTCTCACATTTACAGAATAAAACCATAATTTTATCCAGAAAGTAGAGAGCCGCTGTCCTCTCCCAAGTATTTCAACCATATCAGACCAGGGTCACATGATTTTAATAAAACGTGGTTCAAAAGAAACTCATCCTTCCTATAATTTATTCCATTAACGTTGTCATTTGTAGACACGTGACGTAATCTTGAGATCGTTCTATATATGCCTATTAGCTGTATTATTAAATATACCACCACAACAAACTGATAAAAAATGATCACATTGAGGACTCAGGGTCGGCTGCAAATGTATCGTGTTTCTAAGCTGTGGTTTCAGGTGGTTGTTGTCCCTCCCCCACCCGTTGAGCTGACTTTACAGAGTTTTGGGGAAATTTGTCTGGTCATATTGATTGGGTTTCCCTTTGTTGTCTTTTATATTAGGAGTTTTATTAATGGTATAATAAGTTATTCAAACAGAGAAATAGATGTTCAAAGAAGTTATTGTTAAAGAAGAATCACCGAATTGGTAGTGAAAGATTTGTGAATATTGTCAATTTTCTCAACAAAGAAACTGGCAAATTTATCTGCCAAATATTTGTCGAGTCACTGGTGGGGAGCGTTAGTTCCTTTGATTTATGCAAAACGTTATTTACAATTTGGAAGAGTTTTTTCTGATCATTTTGAACAGTCGTCAATCCTGTGCAGAATAGTGGTCAGTTCGCTTGATGAATCAACTTATTTGCACCCAATGTTGTTTACAGTACTCTTGTCTATTAATTTCAAGCTTCGATCGGATCCATTCCTTCGTTATGGGACGAATTTCTCATGGAGCGAATTTCACCAAACCAGGGACCTCTGATGATTCACTTGATGGTTTTTAGATTTACAGGTGCATGTTTATCAAAAATGAGGTTATCGTTTCATAATGCACACAACAATGAATACATATTTGAGTTATCCAAAAGTTGCAACAAAAATGGCCCAACTGAATAATGACTCGAGGTGTAGCCAACTTTCAGCTTAAGCTTAAAGTTTACCCACACCGAAAACATCACACATCACACAACACCGTCCCCACTTCACATAGTGACCAATCTCGACTTTGTTGGCATAGTGACCAAACGGTATTGTCACTTTGCCAAACTTGAGTACAAAAATAGCTAGTTAGAGCATTCGTCATTTGAATGCATGCTCTATTCTTCAAACTATAAGGAATACGCATGTGGATTAGATACAATGGTAGGTATCTTCCTGAATGTACTAATGGGCGGGAAAACGGGAAAAAAGTCAGACAAACATTAAGGAAGTTATGGGAAAGTTTGCCTAATCAAATATTTCCCAAAAATGGGTATAGCTCTGGGCGTATTCCATGAAAGTTTCCTACGGAGTTTCATGAAATCGATGTGTTGAACACAGAAATACGAAGTATACTGCTCCTCCTCGGTCTGGAGAAGGAAAAGCTCAGTCTGATAGGGGTAAGGTGACCACGAATTTGTAATATTTTCGAATTCTGGTAAACAACTAACACTGTTATAATTTAGTCTTATTTAGAGGAGATACCGAAATGCATATATATTTCGATTAGCAAACACAACTTGGTACTCATAATTATTTTCATTGTCAGACATATAATAACGATCAAGGTCGAAATTGATAAACGTGTTAACAAATTCATAACAGCATCTCAGACGTAAAGATATCAAGGAATGTGTTATCACCATACTCCCTCTAGGGTTAAATCATCATATGATTCAGATTTCAGAGTAGGCCTAAAAGCATACTTTTGTAATATTGTAAGTATCAAACACGAACCATTACTTTGCCAGATGCTTTTCTGGTATAAATACAATAAACAACTCGACAACTTCAATATTATATTACAAAAGTATTGAAAATACGACCAACAAATACATTTCTTTTATCAAAATGGGGATTATTTTCACCGGCGATAAAATCGCAAACCCGGGGGGGTCGACACGCTGGAGCGGCTGGGACCCCATCAGGGACGGTTCGGACCCTGATACCGCATACATGTTTACTAACTCTTGAATGAATCCCCTGATACAAATCCTGGTGATACGCATGACTTCTGCAAATATAGTTAGATTATTCGATTCAAGATATTTAACAGAAACAACTAAAGAAAAAATACACAAACAAACAAACAAACACAAAAAACTATTTAAATTTTCAAAAATGTTTCACCTGATCACGGGTCAACCAGGGTCAAGACGCAGGGGGTTTGACCTTTTTGGCTGGAGTTTCACTTTGGACCAATGCTATTTCTTAATTACCTATTGGTGAGCTTATAATTACTCATGGCCAGACATGCACCCACAGATAATTTAGGGAATATGGGATTCAATTCCTCATGTCGGCACAGGGTGACCCTCTTCAAAAACGCCAAAAACATTTTCGGCTGAACAAGGTGCTCACTTTAAGACAATAACTCGCTAAACCAATGAGACACATTCAACTTGAGTGCAGACTCACGAAGATTGGCAAATGTTAGTTAGAGTACCAAAGTTTGATTTTCTACTCGGTACAAAGACTCAATTATGAGTTTTCAAAGTCGGAAAATATCACAAAATCACTTTTTCGTGACTCCTCGCTCACAAAATGGCCGCCTCGACCAAATTTCCTCAACGGGCCATATCTCGAAAACGACATGGAGTATGATTTAGTTTTTTTGCATGTGCGTTCATTCTGGCCACATTCCATCATTCTGATGAAGCTTCATCAAAATCTAAGAGGGTCACCTAAATCACTGGTTGACGACATGGAATGACCCATAAGGGCAAGTACAGTGTGCGGAATATTCATGGCTGACGTGCCACCTGTCATTTCCAGGAAAGAATGTCGTATCCGACCGCCACTTTTAGGGCTAAGCTGAAAAAAATTCCGAACCACCAACCAGTTAAAAATTATTCCATCGATTTTTGGGGTACAGAAAAGAAAAATATCGATTAAATCCACTTTTATGATGGTTTTCAGACTTGATTTCCTTAAAAAATCTTCCTTCAGAAAATAGAATATCCTATTATAGTTGCCACTGCGCATGTGTCAATGACCGTAAGTTGGATCACTTATGGAGGAGTTGACAACATCAAACTGACATGATTGAGGAAGTCATCGTATACCAAAATGCGCCTGATTTTCAAGAAATACATATCCTGGAATAATTTTGAAAGTATATGTCCATCATCATCCATACAGCCTCCACCTTACTAGGTGCCATGGTGGTAAGACACATTATTGGTTATATTTAATGAGAAAAGTGGCATCAGATACGACATTCTTCAATACAATGCTTACGTTTCATTTTACTTGTACATGTGGATATTCCCACAGACCTTTGATCGAGGGACAGTAAATCATTTTGAGGTCCGTCATGTGCCTGTGCTGCAGGTCTACAACCTCGCGCGCTGTGTGGCATGACGGTCTGCTGTTTTAACACGGTGCAACCTAATGTACTATTTCGCCACTTACCGTTAACTCGCCACTTCATTAACCTC
>CM055817.1:4149054-4188407 GCA_029582265.1 Zoroaster sp. YZ-2022 | reverse complement strand
TGTAAATGGTTTTTTTCCCAAAAACAGGGGAAGGTGGAAGCGCGCGATGATAGAATGCAATCGTAGAGGGCGCTTCCTCAATTTGAATAATAATGCAGTTGGAGTAAAGAGTAATTTGAACTAACATACAAACTGGGGGTGTTAAATTCTCCAGTTAATAATAGTTCTAAGCACGTCACGTATGTAATGCCGGGTTTTATTTATCCATTTATTGTTTTCTTCTTTGTAGGATATTTTTCAGCAATGTTTCGATGAAAATAAATAAAAACATAGGGCAAATATCTCTTTATACAAATTAGTATTGACTTCTCATTGACTGACACAAACAACATCTGAACTATAGAGCAAGGACTTGCTCTATGGCTCTGAAATGATACCTGAACGTAGGGTAAATTAACTGGATATAATTGAGACAAAAACATGATTGATACATGATTAACTATACATTCATTAGATAACTAATTCTCACTAGCACCAGTAAAAATCATATAACATAAAAGCCAAATAGAGTCAGGAAATGAATCAACTTAAATGAGGAGAACCCAATTTTACCACCAAAATATGTATCGCCAGTGTTGTAATTTATTTCACATTGATAATTTCCGGCAAGTGTTGTTTTAATCGGAACATTGCTAATTTTCTTTTAGAAAGGAAATCAAATACTATGAAATGAAATATTTTACAAAATCATTTTTTAGAAATTTTGTTTTACAGTCATTAAGTGCACCACAATGATTTATGAAGGGGATAAACCATAATTAATTTCGGGACATTTATTGATGTAAATCCCTGTTATCCGTCCTGAAGTAAAGTAACAATGTTCCTATGAAACAGAAAATTACCGGTGAAAAAAGCGAAAAACATTGGTGATGTATCTTTAATTAAAAAGTCTCAACTGACAACTCAACATCTTAACATAATAAACTTTAAGGAAATCAATTGTATATAATCGAAGGTATTTTTTTTTAATTTCTAAAATGATTAAACCTCAACCAGGGGCGTAGAGCTAATTTGCCGACTAACATCAGAGTTTGGGGGCGAAACAATTGTTTGCTGGTAAATTTATCGGGTGGGGGGATGGACAACAACCACCTGAAACCACAGCTTAGAAACACGATACATTTGCAGCCGGCCCTGAGTCCTCAATCATGATCATTTATCAGTTTATTTGTGGTAGTATATTTAATAATACAGCTATTAGGCATATATAGACTTGATCTCAAGATGACGTCATGTCTACAAAATGAGCAATGTTAATGTGACAGATATAGGAAGGATGGAGTTTCTTTGAACCACGTTTTATTGAAATCATGTGACCCTGGTCTGATATGGGTATGAAATACTTGGCAGGAGAGGACAGCGGCTCTCTACTTTCTGGATAAAATTATGGTTTATTATGGTAGAAGATAAGAATGCAAAGGAGAGAACGGTAAAATGGTCTCTTGTCTTCGGTCAACATTAGACTCATCCGTTATTTACACAATTATATTAACGAATCGTTTTCCAAAATAGACTCAATAAAGTCACATTTTATGAGTTGAAATAGCTCATAAATGCTCTCACAGATCCTCTTAAGCGGGCCACGCACTCCACGCCGTGAGTTCGAAAAATGTCACTGGCTTGCTTGTTTCGATTTGCGCACCCCACCCCTCCCCACACACACACACACCAGCACTGAGTCCGCCGCTGTTGCATGCAAGCTCTTCAGGGGAGGGGGAACATGGCCCCTCTTTGTCAACACTTTTGAGTTAATGACGTTCCTTTGTTCAAAATTCCTGGCTAAGCACCTGGTGAAATCATGTTAAAAATCCTCCTGTTATCACTTAACCAAATAGTAACATTTTTATTTAACACTTACTTGGTGTAAAGCTGAGTGATGCGTATCAATCTCTTCCCTAAAAATGATTGTGTCTGAGGTGTTGTCTCTTTTAGGAAAATACATTGTTTTTGATTGCATAAAGACAAATTTGTCGGCGCTCTACCAACTGAGCCATCTATCCCTATGTTGGCGTTCCACTTCCAATATTGTGGTTTATTTGATTATTAAAAAAAAATTAAAAAATTTGTTTGACTTAAGGAAATAATAACTATTTCCTAAATTTCACGATAATACTATTTTTATGGTTATGAAATAAAGGATTCCTCAAAAGTGTCAGTAGCACTTTAGCTGAATAAGGCCTGTGATGAAGATCTTGAGAAGACAATTAAGAAATGTTAAGATTTAAATGTGGGAAGAAAACCCACACAGATATTCTGTTGAAAACCCCACGTTATCAGGTTGGGATTGAAAACCCACGTTATCAGGTTGGGACTGGAAACCCAATCCTCTCGTTGGAGTGGACATCGAACCCGTGTCCACGGAGGTGAAAGGCGACTAAAGTATACCACTGCGTCAACCTGATTTAGAAAATTATGAGAACATTGATGAATTTTACGGATGTATATGAGCTTTCTTACAGTGTTTGTTATCCTACTTCGTTTTCCTATCTTAGATATCTAAACAATATCAGTAAACTATTCAAACAGAACATTTTATGTGGTATGCAAAGCTCACTTCAACTTGTCGTCAATTTCAGTTCTAGTGTAGAACCGCAACTAATTTGTTTTCAAATTTAGTTGACGACGGTTGATCTGCGAAGCAAATTAAAATGGAGTCCGGAATTGATATTTGCCAGCACCTAAATATTTGTGTTTGGAGCTTTTCACCTTTTTTGCTCATTAACTCCACAACGTAATGAACTAAAACATAGTGTTAATTATAATATCTTGAACCAAAAAGGTAATCATACATACTGTAAAAAAAAACAATGTAAATTTCATACAGCAAAATGCAGGCAACTCTATGCTTCCAACAATTTGCTGTCTGCATACATTTTTACATAACAAGTGTGTAAGAACTGATAAATCGATTTACACAAGTCGTCCCTAATTTGCCATAGTGACCAATCCCGGGACTGATATGCTTAGTGATAATGCGGTACCACGTGGTGGTCACTTATTACTGCCAATGACAAAAAATAGCTAGCCAGATCAAGCAGCATTCGTCATTTGAAAGCTTATGCTCTCTCTATCTCCAAAACTATAAGAAATACATGCATGTGAGATTACAGATGGTGGTCTCTTTTCCCAATGTACTAATCGGCGGGAAACTTAAATTTAAATTGAAAATCGGGATTTGGCCATTATGGCAATTAGATTTAATTAGGGACAATTCTGTAACGTTATCGCTTAATAATGCAGTACGTTTCCATATTTGTTTGGACATATAATCTTTGTGGGCCGAAAAGAGAATCAGAATGGGTAAATACAAACAAATATGGGAGCAACGTACTGCAAGTAAGGCGCAAACCACGTGTTGAAAGTTGGGGAAGTCCCAACAAGGCCATTGCCAGTGATGTCATAGGACCAATGACATTACTAGGACTGCATGTATCACATAAAATACCAAATGTCCAGGAAGTGAAGTTGGGGAGGTCACACATTAAAGTAGGGGGTCGTGACCCCGACCCCCCAGTGGTTGCGCCTCGAGCTCGTACTGCAGTTTCATTATTAAGCTGTTTACAGAATTGTGTAATAAATCAGTTTAACACACTATGTAAAAACCTGTAATACAGCAAATTGTTGGAAATAGAGTGGTGTACTCTTTTGTTTAAATAAAATTTAAATCGTTAATGTGTTATACCCTTGGAGGAGAGTATTTGTTTACGTTGTTGATGCAGTCATATTAAATTAACTTGCAGGGTGTGTGGCTATACTTCTCATAGTATTTGGACCAATCACTAATATTTCACCAAGTACCGGTATGACTCTTTTAGAAAAATCTAAGAACATCGGTGAAAATAACAAAATAAACGGGCTTTAATTAAATATCTAACCAGGGTTGTTTTTCCTTCCTGAGATATCTGCAGAACAACAATATCAGTGAACTTTAAAACCAGGCACATTTAATGGTCTATCACGGCTCCATATTTGTAAGATTGTAATATCATGATTTTCAATCACGTCTGAAATGCAAATTTATATTTTTTTCATCTAAATAATAAAAACAAAAACTGTCATTACTTTGTCCCAACACTGTACCCCCAAAATACATGTCTTTTATTAAGAAATTTGTTCTTACCAGAACATCCTTTCGGTGACGCAGATAAATTGTATTTTTGTTTTCAACATAAGGCTGTTTAAGTTACGTTTTTCCAGCTAGATTTCCGTGTCCAAATTAATGTTATTATTAACTTTGTCAATATTGATATGATTTATTTAAAAAAAGAATAGGGGGCGCCATTTTTTTGTTTCATTGGCATTGGCATTTTCGGCAGACATTTAGGATATTTTTCACATGTCAGTTAAAAGGAAAGAATATATCGTATTGAACATGTTGACAAAACTGCTTCTTAAAAGTATCACTTACTTTCTTTAAATCATTATATCTATTTACAAAGGTGTTTACAGCATTTGATTGGTCTATTTTACATGGCACATGACACATGACCCCTCTTTGTCAACATTCTTGAGTTAATGACTTGATGAATCTAAAAAGCCAAATGAAAATGCGACTGCTGTATGTCAACTCTGTGACGTTATAAAGGCTGACGAGCTATCCCTATATAGTGAAAATGTTGACAATTATATAAATACCTAACGACAAATAATATAATAATAGACTCATAAACAGCTAGGTCTGTCTACTTGTAAAGCAGAGGATACAGGAAAGAAGATAGCGCGATCGGAGACGACCACCATGAAAAATGTATTATAAATGCATGTGGAGACCCATAAAATTAATAAATGCCCTTATAGTTAAAACACTTTGACATTATATTGCTAAACAAACGTACAACTTTAGGAATATTTCACTGAGATTTTTGGTTAAACAGGTAGGTTGTCCCTTTCTGAAACCCTGAGGAACAATACTTAATATAAATACAACAAGAATCAACGAATAATTGCTAAGTATGGTTTAACTGAAGGAAATCTGTGGTAATTTCTTATGGACTGCATACATGCAAATTTAAGTTATAAATACAACAGATTGTAAATGTATGTAGAAGATAAAAAGCAAAATATAGAATGGTATAAGATGCTCATCATCTTCGGTCAACTGTTTTAAAATGATCTGAAGATAAACCCCGCTACCTACAGGTGTGCAAGGATTTGAATTTAATATAAGGATCATTTATATCATTATGAAGAATAAGTGGATAACGTAGCTCAAATGAATAATAAAACAAACAAGTGGTTCATATGCATAGGTGATACATACAAAACTAGAGGGGTACTTTCATACATGTGACGTTATTAGAAGGAATAGACCATAAGATGGTATTCTGATGGATGTTAAAAGATAATAAAACAGAGACTTGACTGACATTTACAGTGAAAGTAACACATTGAACAATCACTGGGGATAGGTAATGGTTAAATAATTCAAACCTTTGGTGTCAAATTTAGGAACAGTTATTTCCTGACTGGAATAGTATCATTATTGTCATTAATAATGCAAAATGTCTTTTCGAAAGGAAGAACGAATAGGCTACGCTATTGTTAGAACGTTGGGCAACATTGCTAAACACTTACTTACACTCAACGTTGGTACAATAGTCAACTTGAACATCTATTGGGCAATTATTATTACCAATGGTCGTTACATGTCTGTCTTTACTTCAAATGATTAAGCAATGACGACTTCACCTAAAAGTTGATTATTTACTACTGCCTAACCTTTGCTGGCATAGTATGTCCAAGGTTGGTAATTATAGGTTTCCCATTTATTTACAGGCAGTAATAGTTGACACAATTTGTTGACTAATCATTTCTCCTCATTTGTTGGGCAAAAATCACGAACTGTTTAGTAGTTTGGGATCTGGCATTATACAATAATCGGGCAACTATGTATCCAGTTTCACGACCACTTGTTGGGTAATCTTGTTCATTTCTATGATTTGTTGGGCACAAATCCATTGCAAAGGCTCAATTGTTGGGGACTGGATCTACTACCATAAATAGAGCATTTCTTATCCAACAATGTTGATTAAAGTACAGACATTAATAAATGACTCCAGAAACGCTTTTTGTTTCTCCTCTTTTTTTTATTAACAATATAAACAAATAATGCTTTTTGCATATCCATTTAAAATATACATAAACTAAAACTTACAATGGCACATTTTTGTTCTCTCCTACGTTCTTTCTTCTTCTCATCAAGACAGCACTTTACAGGTTCTTGCAAATTGAAAAAACAGAGAAAAGACACAAACTCAGAAAATCAGCAGCATGTGTTGTTTTCAAACAAACATGTATATTTCGAAAAAAAGTTATCATCTAATACTTCTCCCAAGACTTTCCAAAGTTTCCCTTACAAATTGAAAAAAAATAACCAGGAAAAGCATATTTGTTTCCCCAAAACATTGCAAAATCTACATCTCAAAGACCTTAATAGTTTAAATAGAAATAAAACTTTGTTGAAACAAACATGCTATTTTCTGGGTTTGTATATATCTGTAAGAAAGGCTTAAAATCTTGGAGGAGAAATAAAGATGTTACAACATGTTTGTTTCAAACAACAGTTTGCAAAATATGTACTTCCTCGTCGAGACCTTTAATTTTTTTTTGCAAATAGAAAAAAAACCCAGAAAACAGCATGTTTGTTTTCAAACAAAGTTGTAGCATCTGCTACCAGTTAAAAAAATACATACACTAAAACTAATGGCACATTTTTGTTCTTCTATTGCTCTTTTCTACTTCTACTACTCATCAAGACCTTTACAGCTTCTTCTCCTCAGGACTTTTAAAGTTTCTTACAAATAGAACAAAACCCAGAAAATAGCATGTTTATTTTCAAACAAACCCAGGGAAAGCAAGACGCAAGAATTTCACCAATCTATATATACATATATATATATCGCGGAACCCGCTGCTATAATATAGGATTCTAGCCGGCCAGTAGTTATTGGGCAAGCTCGGTGGTCGAGAGGTTAAGACGTTTGCACTAGTAAGCAGGAGGTCGTGGGTTCGAATCCCGCCCGAGTCGCCTGCGTAGTTTTTTCACAGACACTTGGAAAGCACTGAGCATACAGTGCTATACACACGTCGGTATAGGGCAAAATTAAATCAATTGTTTATCTCCTGACGCAAGAATTTCACCAATCTATATAATGAATGTAATGGAAATTAACTGGATAATTTGAGGCAAAGAACATGAATGATATATGATTACTAATATATTTATATTATAACAGTTTATTTAGTGGTTTGAAGGTGGTGTGATCGATGCCTTTGTTTATTTGTTTTTTCATAGCTAAAATGGTCCAGTGCAATCCAGGTAGAATAATACTCCGATTGATGACACCAGAATAAGTGGGCCCACGATTTTTTTTTCTCGAAACAACTATAAACACATACATAGGTACGAACGATTACATACTTATAAAAAGTTGCTTTTTTGTTTTGTTGCATACATTATAATGCATCAAGTGTTGTTCATCGAATGATTTTTTTAATTCAATTCAAAAATAAAAATATAAAATAGGGATAACCATAAGGATCCATACAAAGGATTCAATTTTGGTTTATATCTGTCCAGGCATAGACGGACGAATGTAGTTTGGAGTAGTACAGAACAAATTAAAATAATGCCAACTTCAATTATAATGTATCTCTGTTGCCTGTTTCCGATTTTTTTTTTTTTATTCCAGTGAGTGCGGACCTGAGACGGTGCGCTGTTGATCACTACGCAATGTTCACAGGCGTATTATGAATAATGATCAATAGGCTCGCCTGTTCCGAGTCCGGCAGACCCTCATCTCCCTGACGAACCCCTATCAACTTTTCACGCCGGCTATCTTTCGACGTCACATTGGAACAGCTACAAGTTTTAAGAGGTGTAAAGTATTTCATTCAAATATTTGTTACGATGCTTCAGGTCAGCAAGTAATTAATTATCTCGCTCCTAAAGAGAAAAAAAACAGTGTAATAATATTGATGCTTCAGTAAGTAATTTACTCCGCTTCTAAAAGAGAAAAAAGCAGTGTAATAAACATTCAAACCTTTTGAGAATATAAAGATTCACACAGATCCACACGGAATATATTTCCAAAACATAAATATTCCATCATTAAAAAGCATGTTCGACATTTCCCCCACTTAGGCCATTTATTGAGAGTCAAAGCATAGTGCAAGTTGTTGTCCTTTTCAGCTGCTCCCGTTAGGGGTCGCCACAGCGGATCATGATCCGCATAATTTGATTTGGCATAGGTTTTACGCCGGATGCCCTTCCTGACACAACCCTCCCATTTATCCGGGCTTGAGACCGGCACTAAGCATGCACTGGCTTGTGTATCCCCAGTGGCTGGGTTCAATTCGGCCCTCGCAGCAATTATGGTAAAGTGTCTTGCTCAAGGACACAAGCACCATGGTCGCGACAAGGCTTCGAACCCACACACTCTGACGACTCAGCCATCAGAACATAAACTGATGCATCTAAAACCGTTCACTCGACCATGGCACCCCACTCGAAGCATAGTGCAAGATAATTATTTTTCCCCACACGTATCTACTGAATATTACAGAGGGCGCTTTATTATGCCAGTGTCAAATGTCACGATTAACCCAATATACCAAACTTCACATGAACGGTCTACCAATTATTTAAAGGATGAGTATTGTCGAAATCGCACCCATCTTCATGAAAGGCTCGGTAGATTAGCGATCTTTTGCTTGATGCACAGAATACATATTAGGATAACAATCTTTATTCGCACAGGAATGCCCATGTATGATTGTAGGCCCTTTCTGTTAATCAAATAATGTGATATTGCGTTGGCAATAAATGAGTTTGTTTTCAATAATAGTATAGTTGAGGTTCTTATGTATCAATGAAGTATTTATATCAATGAATATAATTCTGAAATCAGTGAAGTATTAAAATCAGAGTCCAAAATGGTAAAGCAATACCGACAATAGCAACATGCCAACCCATGAAATGATGTTGAAGGCATGATATACAAGCTTCAAAATAGAGACCAATGGTGTGCAGAACCTGTTGGCACACACACCACAACACATCTGCCCCACAATTCCTATTCATAATGTTGAGGTAAACCAAATTTTCATTGGAACATTTCACAGTGTGATATCGCTTAACAACAAACAGTGGACAAGGGAGGGATTTCTTCTCATAAAGTTACGTTACTGTGTGTCAACAGGTGCCAACAGTTTTGGTCACCATTGTTAAATTCGCATTATTGTTTTCTAGTTTGAAGAGACAGAGATAGACTTTCAACAGGGCATGGAATCGGTGTCCTAGTTTAAGATGAAACACAGTAACTGAAAATTTTTGACCCGCGTATGTGCAGCAGCAGCAAAGGTAATTATGACCTTATCATGTGGGAGTATTATTTTCAGCTCGAGTTAATCTGAGTTAATCTTGAATCACAGAGCAGCACCTGATTCCATGCCCCTGTTGATCGTGTTTACGATATGTGCGCTTTCATTTAAATTATTAACACTAATGAAAAATACTATTACGTTTTATATACACTCACTGGCACAAGTATTGCAACATACTGAAATTCACACGTTCAAAGACTTTTGAAATTTGAAAATACTTTGGCCAAAGTGAGTGTATATAAAGACCACAGGTAGTAAACTCCCAAAGATCCAGGGGCCCTCAGCAAAATAAATTTAACTTTAACTCCGCTGTATCTATCCTTCTCAGTGGATTTTTACGGGCGGACCGGAGTACAATTATTATGATCTAAGTTCCATGCTGTGCTGCACAAAAATACTAAATACGTCGACGGGTCCGTGTACATACCGTCTTTTTGATTACCTGTTTTCAAGTTATGCACAAAAGTTATGCACAAAGTCAAAATCTGATGCTGACATACTACTGTCAGAATGATTGGTCGATTTCACGAATTTTGAATTTACCCGGAATTGACCTGCATCGGCTGATCTAACCCCGTCAAAATTAGTGTGACCCAACTTTTTGATGAGTCCTTTGATAAGAAAAGTGTCTGGTCAACATATAACCTGGATTCCTGGTCTGATGAGACAGTTACCGCCTTCTATGTATTAAGAATCCTATGGCAATAAGTAATACAATAAAACTCCAGTTTAAACTGTTTCAATTTCACAGACATGAGATGACAACAACACAATGTAATTTGAAGGGATAAATGTAAAATGATCATATGATAATAATATGCATTTATTGTTATCTTTTCTTGGAAATTACACATGTTTATTAATAGTCATTTAAAAGTTATTGAGCTTTGTTTAATATCTTTACACCAACTTGTGTTAATGGGCCTACCTATGGTCAGTAATTAACTTGAACTATCCCAATGCTCATAAAAATAAATAGCTCAATTCTACATTTGGTAAGCCAATATTTGGGTGATCTGATGAAATGGATACCTGCTGGGCCAGAATTCAAGCACATACCTAACCCCCATCCCTAGGGATTCGCAACCATACAATTACAACTTGGGTATGTTTATACATGTAGCCCAAATCCAGGGGTTCAGAATCGGCGATATACATTTACATTTGTTATTTGTTATTTTATTTCTAATTTTTTTGAGAGGCTACCCCTCTGGCAAGTAGGTATGGTAATTGTCATAAAGCATGCACTGAAGAACACTGGAATGGAAAGGAGAGGTTATAGAAAAGTAATCCCAAATCTGATCTCATTATTTATTTATTTTGTTTTCAAACATGGTCAATCAATTTCATTTTGCCCTTATTAAATACAAATATGTAAATACCAAGCAACATGGGTTGTTTTCTTCTGAAATCTATATATTACTATTTTATTTTGTAAACCCCTCAAGTTCAATATTGTAATCTGAGTTGCTGAAAGCCGACATTCATTCATTATTTAATCAATTAATTCTTGGTTCGAAGATACCTGGCATTGGGTCTCTTATGCAGAGAAATTTACTTTTTAAAGTAAAAGGATATTGACCTCAAAGTCCTTATAAAATGGCTATCCATGGTTAAATCTTCAATATACATTTTACAAACATAGGAGCAATGCACCACCCATGACAATAAATTCATGAGTAATGGTGCAGAAAGAAAGTGGGATGTATGGCGCTTTCGACGACACAATGGATGCGTGTTGCAAGTTGTGTTCAACTTTTGGACGTCATGCTCATGCGTTTCGCGTTGGATGAACCTGGCTTAAGACTATCTGGTAGTAGTGGACTAGTACCCTGTCCTCAAGAAAAGAGACAGACAGGTGTGTGTACCCCACTAAATAAACTACCATAAACACCAATGCTAAATATAAAAAAATTTTAAAAAAGTCATTAAAATCTAAACTGTTTAAAATAAAAAAACAAACTACTGAGATTGATGTGATTTTTCCAGGAGGCCTGTCGAGTTATTCTCATCCCAATGGAAAACTCTCTACTACCACTAGTGAAAATACCCATACCCATACACGACAAGCAATCCATTTTTGGAGAGAAAATGGCCTTTACGCTTGAAATCAAATTAGACACCAGGGCCTCTTTCAGGGCTTCTGTATCCAAAATACTCAAAATGGAAGTCAAGGATCCCCAGGTCATGATATATTGGACCATTTTTACATAATCCCTCAAACAAATGTGGGCCTCAAATCTTTGTTTTCAGAGAAAACAAAGAATTTCTACTATTTAGTGGGCACCCTAAAGAAACAACTTTTTTTCTAATTTGACTTGGGAAACACTGAGGACATCTAGTATTCCAGAGGTAATATTTCTGGGGAAAAATATAAAATATTGCCCCACTGAAAATGACAAGTTTAAACATGCTTTGTTCAACTATCAAGTTATGTGCAGTTTCAAATGGATAACCAGGCATCATATATCAGTTTATTCCTCGTATTCAATGTTTTCCTTTCAATGATTCTAAAACAAAAATTGTTTGCTCCATGAACATTTAAAAAATACTTATTTCTTATTATGACAATATGGAGTTTTTACAAAGTTACTCTATTTGGGGCGGATCCGATTGACAGAAAAAGGGGCCCTATATTCACATACATAATGAAACATAAGTGGGCAAATAACCAACCTTCCTCCTCATAATGTGAACATTTCTTGAAAACTGTAAAATGCGAGTTGTTTCATCGCATAAATAGACTACAAAAAAGGAACAATCCCCAAACACTGCATCCTATATACAAAATACAGGCCCTCTAACGAGAGAGTCAATCAAAAATTATGAAACAAACACATGTCTAAGAATAACGTTGTTTACTGTAACTTTCACCACAGACATGTCAATAAATTCACCCCCCCAAAAAAAAAAATAAAATAAATAAATTATTTGTTATTGTCTCAGCTGTGTATTTCATAAGACACAAAAACGTACACAAGAAATACCATAGACAAGGAGAAGCAAAGTAGTTTGTCTTCACAATACCAGGTAGCAGCTGCTGATGAGGAAGCTTGATCTTGATGACTGCAATAGATACAACTGTTCTCTCACAAGATGCCCTGCAAATATTATCAAATAAATATTTAACACATTATAACTTCTGTAAAAATGAACATGACAAAAACATCTGAAACTGTAAGGAGCCTCTGAAAATTAATAGTGAAGGGTAAGGGTAAGGAGGGGGAATGGTTAGGTTATAATCAGACAAAGCCTTAATGTTTACAACTGAAATAAACCAATTGACTGTAACTTTTTAACTCAGTTAGCTATAACCCAGTCATCAGATTAGAATAACATTTCCAATTTAAGGGCAAAGCTTATTTAAATAATTGAAAGTTTCAAACATTATTGGAAATGGGCAATGAAGAAACAAAACTTTTGTAAATAAACTAAAATAATAGTTGCATTGGTTGGGCACTGGTTAAAGATGTTTTTGGAATGGTGTATGCAAAGTGTATTAAAGGGGACTATTGACAGTAAAGGAGAAAAGAATACTCCACATAGTTTATTACCTCTGTGATATATTGATGAATAAACCAATTAATTTGAGTTGTGCTGACAAATATTGATCAGACCTGTGTGGACTTAAAGTAAGACTAATTGCGGTGACACCATGTGAAATTCTCAATTGAGTAGTACCGTCTGAAAAAGAACTGGAGGTACAACTCGACGTTTGATTGCGTGCTCTGATCATCCTCAGGACCGACAAAGGGATTGCCAATCAATTATTAATCAACGGTAGATTTTCCAAAACGGACTTGCACCTTGGCCTTGAGATTGCTCTGAGGATTATTCCGGTCTGAAAAGTAAATCAGACTTGGGATTTCCTGCCACAGTATCAATTGAGTCATTTTTAAACTAATCATACCTTTTTATTGTAATCTTCTGAAACTGCCATCACCCAAGATCAAAACTGAATCTCCAGTATCTGGCATAATTCATGAGCTCAAAGTGTGACGTCAGATCTTCAGTCTAGGTAGTGGGTAGCACATCCTATCCTATCCATGAGTTCTACAGTATGATACAGTGTGCTTCTCAGACAACATGAATGCTGTAAAGACAATTCCAGATAACAAGTCTTAGAAAGACGTCACGCATACAATTTTTTTAGTGGTTTCGCCTACCAGCCGAAATGCTTTTAAAAGGTCATGTATGTCAATTCAATATGTAAAATAAAACTATTACCTACATGAAGTGTGCCACTAGACTGTAGTAATGTATTAGTACATGTTATATTGGTAGTTTTATTGGTTACCAAGAAAACACAGTAAGAAAGGAATTTGTACACAAGCACACAGGACATTGAATTTAATCATGATTTCAACAGTATACATTGCCGATAAACCTGTACAGTTGATTCATGGTAAAATGCTCTCAAATGTAATACTCTTCTGTGCCTAATATTCTCCTATAAGATACATTTGTACAATAGAACCATGCTGTTTACTTACATGTATTACAGTTATACATTGCTCATATAGAACCGCGCTGTTTACTTACATGTATTACAGTTATACATTGCTCATATAGAACCACGCTGTTTACTTATATGTATTAAAGTTATACATTGCTCATATAGAACCATGCTGTTTACTTACAAATATTACAGTTATACATTGCTCATATAGAACCACGCTGTTTACTTACATGCATATATATATATCATACATGTAGAACCACGCTGTTTACTTACATGTATTACAGTTATACATTGCTCATATAGAACCACTTTTAATATATACAGTTATACATTGCACATAAAGAACCGCGCAGTTTACTAACATGTATTACAGTTATACATTTCATATAGAACCTGCCCATTATGTATTACAGTTATTATCACCATATAGAACCGCGCTGTTTACTTACATGTATTACAGTTATACATTGCTCATATAGAACCGCGCTGTTTACTTACATGTATTACAGTTATACATTGCTCATATAGAACCGCGCTGTTTACTTACATGTATTACAGTTATACATTGCTCATATAGAACCGCGCGTACATGTATTACAGTTATACATTGCTCATATAGAACCGCGCTGTTTACTTACATGTATTACAGTTATACATTGCTCATATAGAACCGCGCTGTTTACTTACATGTATTACAGTTATACATTGCTCATATAGAACCGCGCTGTTTACATGTATTACAGTTATACATTGCTCATATAGAACCGCGCTGTTTACTTACAGTTATACATTGCTCATATAGAACCGCGCTGTTTACTTACATGTATTACAGTTATACATTGCTCATATAGAACCGCGCTGTTTACTTACATGTATTACAGTTATACATTGCTCATATAGAACCGCGCTGTTTACTTACATGTATTACAGTTATACATTGCTCATATAGAACCGCGCTGTTTACTTACATGTATTACAGTTATACATTGCTCATATAGAACTGCGCTGTTTACTTACATGTATTACAGTTATACATTGCTCATATAGAACTGCGCTGTTTACTTACATGTATTATACAAGTTATATATAGAACTGCGCTGTTTACTTACATGTATTATACGGTTATACATTGTTTCATATAGAACTGCGCTGTTTACTTACATGTATTACAGTTATACATTGCTCATATAGAACCGCTGTTTACTTTACATGTATTACAGTTATACATTGCTCATATAGAACCGCGCTGTTTACTTACATGTATTACAGTTATACATTGCTCATATAGAACCGCGCTGTTTACTTACATGTATTGTACAGTTGCCATTGCTCATATAGTTTACTACATGTATTATGTTATACATTGCTCATATAGAACTGCGTTGTTTACACTCTGTTTATTACATGTAATACAGTTATACATTGCTCATATAGAAGAACCATGCTGTTTACTTACATGTATTACAGTTATACATTGCTCATATATTTGTTTGTCCCTCAAAAGCGGAGAAACAGCACATTATAGTAAATTGAAAATACAACATTTTTAGCAGCTAGCTAACCATACTTCTCACTAACTATTTTCACTTGAGTTTGAATTTTGATATGAGTAGATTTAACCAGAGCACTGAATCTTTTGCAACACCAACAATAAACTATTTCTTTAAAGGAAAGGGCACCCATAACAGTTGTAGAATATTATAAAAGAACAAAACAATAAACTTTTACTCACTTGTTCTCCTATTTGTTGTTGTCTCTCATATTTTGGTTTTGACTGATCTGATTTTTTTCCTTTAGTGAGACGACAGCAAGTATATGATGTTTTAGAATAAAGGTCTCCACAGTCTGCTTGGCTACAAAATGTTAAAACAATAAATATATTATTATGACTTGTTGAGTTCAGTGTTTTCATATCGAAGTACATAATGATTTTCTCATTCCTGCAAGTGCATCCTGTGCTTTTCAAGACATTAACATAACAATGAGCACTAATCTTGTGAGGCTTAATGAATTATGTATTCCTGCATTTTTTTAATTCATCAAGTGTTCTACAAATAGCTAAGACTATTAAAGGATTCCAACACTAAATGGTTAAATGGTTACCACAGCACATGAAGCAAATAATGGACAACCACACAAACCATTGATTAGGCATGGTGGTGTTGCTGACCACACTCCTGATTGTGAGACTTAAAGAGCATAGTGATTCCTTCTCACTGTACATAATTGCAATGTTTGTATTTAGTTGTGATTCAATACAAATCAATTCTGGTTTACACATGTCTCAGACAATTTGTTAACCTCAGATGGTCCCCAGATAATCATTTACACATTTAGAGATCAAGGGCAACACCAGTCAGATTAAAGTCAATAACATTATCCGTAATATTTTCAAACTCGAAGAATTTTAAAAGAGTTGTTTTTTCATATCTAAAAACAACCCTGCTTAAAACAGTTTTGAGATGATTATAAGGATATAATGAACAATGTATAACAATAGCAGGATTTCTAGCAAACCCATACTTAAACAAAATACAAATGTAAATGTGATTTCAGGCATTTCAGCAGACTCATATGACCAAGTAGGACAAAATTTGGACAGAGATTTCAAGAAATAAAAAAGTGGGACAAAAGAAAGAAAATTGGATGAAAAAAGTACAACAAATCACAAAAGTATATTTCCCCTTGTAGAGCTTTAATTAACACTTACAAAGTGTCATGGAAATGAATTGTTCAATTTTATTACATTTACTTGACTAATTTACATCTACACACTAATTTTAAGTAGGATTTGCAGAGGAAAAGGTAGAAGAAATAGGATGGATGGAAAGCCTGTATCACTCATGATAAAACAAGTGTAAACAAGTTATTGCTTTATATCCTTACTTGGAAGTGATCCTTTTGTCCACTTTTGTCCATGTTTCTGCTGGTTTCCATCTTGTGAATGATCTTTCTAATAAGTTAAAGAAAAAACACACATTTTGGTATTTACAGGTAGATAATGTGGGGAAGCAACATTTAGGAAAAATTGATTAAAAACAGAGTTAAGTATAGCATTAGCATGTATAAACCAATATACATGTACAGTGTATGTAGGTTGGCTTTTTAGTCCCTACCAGACGACGTAGGTTTTCTCTATACCTATTCAGGGCTGGTCCCCCACCCCTAAAACTTCACTATTATTATCAGAGACATGGCATGGTTGCCATGACAATGGGAATCAGTGATCGTGATTGACAGACTGAAACAAAGTCCATGTAAAGCCAGTGAAAGGGTCTAGTGGTCACATCTAAATGTATACATTTTGTCTAGACCCATATCAGACTGTTCATATATTCCAAATATTGACAATCAAGTTTGACAGTGCATTCCAATCTTGGAATAAGGGAAATGTAATACTCTTGTTCATAAGGTCCTATTTGGGTGTTTGAGTGTGACCAAATACTTGACGACTAACAAATACGATTACAGGTAGTAAAAAGAGCAAGCCTGAGTGACGATGTATATACCCACTGCATATTGGAAGTGAAGGTGACAATACTAGGCTGATTAAGGAATTATTTTATGATAGCTGCACGTGTATCATTTTGCAGAGTTGAAATGACTCAAGAACACCAACATGACCACAGTCAGGCATCCCCCATATGGCAAGATGGTATTAATTGGTCAGGAGGGGGGGACCCCCTCCCCATGACAACATCATACAACAGCAACAATAATCAAGGGATGCTGTATTTTTTCAAACTATAACAACATGTGCTCATCATCGTTAATGTTTTGGTCTGAGGGATGCAAGCACAACTATAAACATGTCATCATAGTGTAAGTTTCCATTCCAATGGTATTACCTGGAGAAGAGCATGCTGCGACCCATTGATGATGACTTCAAAGCTGGTTGTTGCTTACCAACAGGACAGAATTCAGATCTCAGGGGTTCCTCATCATCAACTGGGCAGGATGCAGACCCTAAAAGAATATAAAAAAATACATGCATGAAATTTACCAAATTTAGTATAAAATAAAATAATAATGCAGCAACTTAACAACAGGAACACATTCATGTTTGCTCTCTTTAGCTGAATTTGAGATACGAGTCAGAATTGAGAAAGCACAATTTCTGCAAACATGGCGGGGGAGGCTACAATTAGCTTAGATATCCAGGGAACTTGTTTGGAAAAAGGGTTGATAACTTAAATGAAGTCTACTTCATCCAATTTGGCACAGATATTGTTAGGGAAGGTACAGCAGTGGTATTTGGTAATTTGGGCAAATCTGCTTTAACATACATGTATATGCTTGAATTCTTTGAATCAAGCTGGACCACTGTTGCACCTTCCCTTTATGAAAGAAATTGAAGCAAGCCACATAACCAAAAAGATTAACAGAAAGTATCTGAAGTTCGAATACAACAGCTATTCACTGTGTATAAGCAGCCATTATTTCTATGATAATCACAGTGTTATATCAACTTAAATAAGGCAGTTTAATCTATTCATGTTACGGTTGTGTGTCTATTTGGTCCATGATCACAGCATGCAATAGCTCTATGATCACAGTGCAGTTGATAAAGAGGAAATTGATGCAAAGTTGATGTAAAGAAAGTTTATTTTCTTGGCTAAATGTTTAACACAAACTAACTGTTGACATCAATGAGTTTCAAAGGACCAGGACAACACTTCTGGATTTCAGTCATATTTGTAAAAAATACTAATATTCCCAAAACATCCACAAAAGTTAGATATTTAAAACTGTTCGTCAATTACCACAATATTTTTTAGATATTGTACCCTGATGATGGAATTATTCACATGGATTCCTACCATTTTAGCTCCCAAAGATGGCAGCAAACTGGCTAAACCCAACAAATTGGCTGTTACCCAAACAACTGAAAACCTCACAGTTTTATTCAAACAATGTTTGGATTTACCATAAATTCATCACTGGTTATTCATTTTAATGGTAAGAAATTAACATTGATTTGATAATTTCTTTAAGAAACAAAAAAAATCATAACAGCACATGGTATAACAACTTCTTGGTTGACTTCATTTCTGTTAACTTACTATGCACTTACTACAGGAGATCCATAAGTTATTGAAAGAAACTGCTGAAATAATTCAAAATCAAAATGTGAAAAATGGTATTACCTGTAGAAGAGTTGCAGCAGCCTATTGATGATGACTTCACAGCTGGTTTTTTCTTACCAACAGGGTTGGATACAGATCCCAAGGTAGCTTCCCTTCTGAAAAATATAACATTGTAGAATTATGTGTTAAATGACAGTGCTGTGAGAGCACTTTATTTAGTCACATTCAAAATGTTTCATATGTTTCGGAAGATATAATTTCTCGCGCTAACAAATATTGAAAAGTTACATTAGAAAACAACCCACTGTTATGTGAAAAATGTAAACCACTTATTACCTGATGTTCCGTCTATGGTACTCATTATTTGCCCACTGATGCATTGCCCACTCTCTGATTGCCAAGGGACACTGGTACACATTTTGGTTAATATCATTTTAGTTAATAAACATACAATGGCTCTTCTTGCAATAATGTTTTATATGAAAATTCCCGTCATTAGTGGCACTGCCTTGTTTTTTCCTATTAATCATGTTTTTTTTCACAGTTTTGTATTTTGTTGCGTACCAACAGTACAATCATTAATTTCAAGTGAGTCATGTGATACAGAGTTTCCAGCATTGAAGAACAGTACATATACTTCATTCTATATGGACATTATTGTTTATATTGAGGGTGAATCCAAACAAAATGCTGTCAATATCATGTACATGTAATTTGAATTAGCCCTTGTTCACTACAAATAGCTTCCAGTCTACAAGAATATTCCCTGGAGCTGATATAGTTATAATATGAATGATTTATAGCCTGGTTACCAGGGAGTATAATAATGTGAAAGGTACATGTACATGTATTATACATAAATGCCTGTTATTATTATCAAAAAACCAATGCAATTACCTCAGCACAATACATGCAGATTCACTACTTTTGAAGTTGTATGCCGCACACATTCATCACTTGTATCATTATAAATTATAAAGTTTCAATTTCCCACAAAATTCAAGCGCAGTATGTTACCCATGCATTAACCCTCCTTGTGCTTTAGTTGAACTTTATAGTGGCTATAGTGGTCAAAACCAGACAACTGCCTGTGTTGACTGTTGACCTAAATGTGCACACATGGGCAGTTTTGACTGTCATTCTGACCACCCTGATGAACAATACAAGAAAATGATTTTACCAGTCAAAAACGATCGACCCATTTTGACCTGTAAATGTACTTACTACACATAAGGTTTGACAGTGTTTGACTGTTAATTTCACTATGTATGTATACCTTGGCAAGTACATCAACATTTTTGACTGATTTTGACCCTTGCAGTCACACAAGGGTTATGCAAGAATCAAAATAATGTTTTTACACTGCAGTGCCTACTTAAAGATGGTTGTCTTATATCTGTTATTGTAATTTATGGTTTTATTGCCTACCCCTCCCACAGGATGTTAGGGCAAGAAAACCCATCTCCCCCATGTACCCTAATTGAAACACCTAAGGCTAGAATTATATAATCAACTCATCACTTACAAATGAAATTACAAGTTTGTTGTTTCAGTGAAGGATTCTCTTGTAAAATGCTGAATCTTGTAAAATGTCAGATCATATGCATGGACGTCTTGAGCAGTTTTTTGAGATGCACAGAATTGTGGTCATCAACACAATGATGCTGGTATAATGACTCACCCCAAACTGTAAAAGTTTATGTGGACACAGAAAATGTACCCAAGGAAAAAACAGTTCAATCATGCTTCATGTGAAGAAGTGATGGGTCAATTCACTAAATTAAAGGGATATAACTCAAAGGGTAACACAGAGACTAGTTGTATAGACAATGTATTGATGTTATTTACTGGGTGTGTCTGGGTTACGTGTTGTAGTCCAAATAGAGGAAATCCTGAGTTTACTAAAATGTACCTACTACATGTACAATGAGGAATAAGATAATAGTTTCTTGATAATATAATATTCTCTTGTCTCAAGTAGCACTTTGTTTGATTTTAATTATTTTTTTAATGATTTGATTTTTGGGTGCAGTAATTTTGTATTTATTTATTTATTTTGTATTTGTTTTTAATTTTACGCTGGAGTCAAGGGTGCCTGTGTATGTACTACTACCTTGACCGACACAAACCAATTTATAATTATTATTATTTTTAATCTATTATGAGTTTACCCACGGTTTGATCAGCGCTTAATTTGTTTTTTAAATACATTGAAATTAATTTATCTGCAATTTCCCCCTTTTTTAGAAGGAAAAAAATGATTAGGCGTCGCACCCGGGGATCAGAAATCAGCTGAAAATTCCTCCATTTGTGTAGTTTCCGCAGAAAAAAATTAATTATTTTGTTAATTATTAAAATGTTCTATTTATAATTTAACTGATTTCTTAATAATGTTCTCCATAATTTTGCTATAAAACGTAAAAACTTCTTGCCGATCACCTTTCTCCTCTTGTGCACAAACGTGTGCGTTTGTTTACAACTTTTTTCCAAAAACCCAACCCCTATAATTCATTGCGTGCTCAATTCCGATAAGGCTTATTGCTGACCACACTGTTGATTGTGAGACTTCAACAGCCTAGTGATACCTCAGGCTTATACGCACTGTGTGTGTGTGTGTGCTGCTGACCACACTGCTGATTGTGAGACTTCAACAGCACAGTGATACCTCAGGCTTATACGCACTGTGTGTGTGTATTGCTGACCACACTGCTGATTGTGAGACTTCAACAGCACAGTGATACCTCAGGCTTATACGCACTGTGTGTGTGTATTGCTGACCACACTGCTGATTGTGAGACTTAAACAGCCTAGTGATACCTCAGGCTTATACGCACTGTGTGTGTGTGTATTGCTGACCACACTGCTGATTGTGAGACTTAAACAGCCTAGTGATACATACCTCAGGCAATTATATGCACTGTGTGTGTGTATTGCTGACCACACTGCTGACTGTGAGACTTCAACAGCACAGTGATACCTCAGGCTTATACGCACTGTGTGTGTGTATTGCTGACAACACTGCTGACAACACTGCTGACTGTGAGACTTAAACAGCCTAGTGATACCTCAGGCTTATACGCACTGTGTGTGTGTATTGCTGACCACACTGCTGATTGTGAGACTTCAACAGCCTAGTGATACCTCAGGCTTATACGCACTATGTGTGTGTATTGCTGACCACACTGCTGATTGTGAGACTTCAACAGCCTAGTGATACCTCAGGCTTATACCTCAGGCTTATACGCGCATGATCATACGCGTGGACGTCTTGAGCGCGGTTTTTTGCGACGCACAGAATTGTGGTCATCAAAAAATTGATGTTGGTATATGACTCGCCCCCAAACTGTTAAAGTTGATGGGGGCACAGAAAATGTACCCAAGAAGAAAAACAGTTGAGTCATGTTTCATCTTATTCCAGATGGTTGTAAAATTGTTTTTAATCTTGAAAATAAAAATATTGTTCTAGATTTTTAAAATAAAATGGTATAATTTGGAGAAGCTCTCAAAACTTTTAATCAATATTCTTGAAAGGCCAATAAAATGGAAGGTGGTTAACATTTTTGCAAAAAGTACTTTAAAACTTTGAAATGTGTAAAAATTATGTTAACATTTTGTCAAATAAAAGATTTATTTTCATAACCATGATATTAATGTTTCATTTTCTCAATAATTTTCCACTGCCGACGAAATAAACACCAACAAATTAATTAGCCTTCGTTCGCTTCTTCTATATTAAGCCAGGAATGTGTCCATTTTGAGGATCAGTATTTCTTTAAAAAATCATTGCAAATGCAAAGCATTCATATCTTTTGGTTTCCATAGACAATAGTGTTGTGATAAAACCTATGACTAGTACAAGTCTATCATGTTTATTCATTAGGGCCCAACTTACCTTGGTTACCTATGCAACGTTCACAATTATTAGTGTGTGTTTAGGCTCCCAGCAAACGATCTCATGATGCTAATAAATCACTGTGTTTAAGCCTATACAGTGCGTATCAAAAAAAAGGTAATCCGAATTCAGGGGGTTAATATGCCAAGGTTATTTAGTTTGACAATTTACATGTAGTGTACCAAAGAAGAGGAACTCCTCAGCTTTCCATTGATACCTTTATTGACCCATTGCTGTCACACATGACCGAGTACATTGTTATTGAAAATTACAAATTCAAATCGCATTTTTGCAAGTTTGGGTAATCAGTGCAAGGCAGGATAATTAGTGAAAGTCAGTATGATAAACCAGATTTTCTTTAGGAATGACTGGACATTATTCAAGAAGAATCTCTTCTAACATTGCCCTTTTATGCACCCACACCTTCAACATGTCCACCTCCCCTTTCGACACAAAGCTGACAGCGACGGAGCATGTCCTGCACTGCTCGTCTCACCATAGCCGAATTATTGCGTAAAGCATCCACTTCATTTCGAATACGGCCCTGCAATTCATCAAGATCACGGGGAGGAGTTGCAAACACCTTGTTCTTCAAATGTCCCCAAAGGAAATAGTCACATGGTATGAGGTCAGGTGATCTTGGTGGCCATTCCACCTCATGGTTGACGGCGATGACTCGTTCGCCAAAGAGTTCCCTCAGACGATCTCGGACAGCGATAAGGCGATGTGCTGGGGCGCCATCCTGGGCCCACCAGAGTTGTCTGAAGACCCCACGAACCTGTCGCTCAAAGTGTTCCTGCAGCTGCGGTAAAACGTTATCTGCAGATACATGTTACCATTGACATTCCTTTGAAAGAAAAACGGTCCGATCAGCTGACCACTTCCACAAAGTCCTAACCAAACAGTCCACTTTTGTCGACTCATGTTAACCTCAAAATTGAATTCTGGGGGGTGTCTTGCTGGTGCATATTCAAGAACATTATGCGTATTGACCTTGCCGTTCATGGAGAAAGCAGCTTCGTCGCCGATTACGAGATTCCGCAGAAAATTGACATCTCGCTCGGTACGGGCTATCAACCATCTGGCAAACGCCAGCCTTCTAGCAAAATCTCCTGGCGTAAGTTGATGTCGGATGTGAATCCGATATGGATGCTGGTGAGAGTCCAATCTCGTGATTCTGTTGAATGTCGCCGAAGGCAATCTCAGCCCATTTCGCCTTGCGCTGGTGTCCCTAGGATGCTCCAAAAGTTGCTGCCTTACTGCTGCAATGTTCCCTTCTGATCGCCCGGAGCGCCTCCTGCCAGAATTCCCCTTGTTGCGGTTGAGGCTAGTGCCATACTCTTGATATTGTCTAACATTCGCCCAGATGGTTTTGGCTGATGGGGGCTCCCGTTCTGGGAAACGTTCCCTGAAAGCATCGCGAGTTTGCTGCAAACTGTGAGTTTGGTGAAATGTTGTAATCACGAAAACTCGCTGTTCAGTCGTTAGTTGTACCATCTTTCCAACTACCAGTCCCTAAACCCAGACCCTTCTTAAATACCCAACTTGAAGAAAAGGATGTCGTAACAGACGATTACCGCACCAGCTTAAAAATCTTACATAATCATCTAGGCAGTCAAGTGATGCGTCCATTTCAGACTGCCTTGAACTGATTACCCAAACTTGCAAAAATGCGATTTGAATTTGTCATTTTCAATAACAATGTACTCGGCCATGTGTGACAGCAATGGATCGATACAGGTATCAATGGAAAGCTGAGGAGTTCCTCTTCTTTGGTACACTACATGTAAATTGTCAAACTAAATAACCTTGGCATATTAACGCCCTGAATTCGGATTACCTTTTTTTTGATACGCACTGTATATCGTCTCTCCAACATTGTCACTATTACTACATGGTGTCAGAAGTTCTAAGGACTCACATGGACAGGTCTGTAATAGAAACATTGACTAAAACTAACAGCGAAATAGTTGCAAAGTGGATGACTATCTATTGCTGATCCTGGAAAATTCCATGCATTCAGTGTGTACTATTACTAGCGTGGCATACAAACTTCAGTGTGGGCCATATGTTGTACGTGTGTACATGTACATTGCACTCTCTGTGAACTTGTATTCGGCTACTGTGTGTGCAAATTGATACACTGTTGCAGTAATGGATGTGCTGCCGCCACCAAGTGCACTTGAACTTACCGGTAATGTTGCAGAAAACTGGAAAAGGTTTAAACAACGTTTCCAGTTATACATAGATGCTATTGGTGCATCAAAGAAGGATGACAAACAACTAACGTCAATCCTGCTGCATATTATTGGTGAGCCAGCCCTTGATGTTTATAATACATTCAAATGGGACGAAGAAAGTGACCAAGAGGGGGATAGCATGCGTATGGCAAAAGTAATGGCCAAACTAGAGAAATACTGCACCCCCAAGACCAACTTGACGCTGGAGAGATTTCACTTCAATAACTGTTGCCAGCAGCCTGGTGAAGGAATTGATGCATACCTCACTAGACTAAAAAAACACAGTAAAAAGTGTGAATTTGGCACACTACAAGATTCGCTGGTCAAGGATAGACTGGTATGTGGCGTTGTAGACAATGTGAGTAGAGAACGCCTGCTTCGAGTGGAAGACTTAACACTCGAAAAAGCAGTCAAAATCTGCAAGGCTGCTGAGTTAGTGAAAGAGCGTTCTAAGGAGCTACAATCTGTAACACCGACAGTCAATGCCGTGCAGAAAATTGTTTCTGCAAAAACAAAACTGCAGGGAAAACCTCAAGCAACAGCAAAGCCACATAGTGCACTTAAAGGAAAGACAAGTCGCAGTAAGCAACAAACTAGCGACAAACATCACTGCAGACGCTGTGATAACTGGCATGTTTCGGGAAAATGCCCAGCGTATGGTGAAATATGTGCTTACTGCAAAGGCAAAAATCATTTTGCCAAGTGTTGCTTCAAGAAACATACACAGGGCCAAGTACACACTGTAGAAAATGAAGAGTCAAGTGATTTTTTTCTGGGCACTATCACGGTGGATTCAGTAAACACACAAACAGATGACTGGATCTACCCCCTCGCAGTGAATGGTACGACCATACCCGTCAAACTAGACACGGGGGCACAGGTGAACATTTTGCCAGAATCGGACTACAATCGGCTGAAGAATAAACCACAACTACGCCGAGCCACAGAAACACTGAAAGCCTACAATCACAGCGAAATCATAGTTAAAGGCAAGTGTGTAGTCACTGTGGACCATAAAGTTCGAAAACACAAAATGCTGTTCTTCGTGGTCCCAGGAGATAAACAAGCATTATTGGGCAGACAAGCTTGCGAAATGTTAGGGCTTGTCAAAATAGCCTATGCTGTCACGAATCCAGGCCACCACAACGACAACAATGATATCTATGCAAACCTGCTGAACAAATACAGTGACGTCTTTGAAGGACTCGGTTGCTTACCGGGCATGCACACAATCATCATTGATAAGACAGCAATGCCAGTTGTGCATGCCTGCCGCAAAGTACCATTTGCACTCCATAACGGTCTAAAGAAAGAACTTGGACGTATGTAACGTCTTGGTGTCATCACTAGAGTAGAGGAGCCTACCGATTGGGTCAATTCCCTAGTCGTTGTTAAGAAAAAGAATGGAGACATCCGTGTGTGTATGGATCCGAGAGATTTGAATCGTGCTATCAAACGAGAGCACTACAAAATGCCCACGAGAGAAGAGGTCATGTCACAGTTTGCAGGTGCAACTTACTTCTCCAAGCTGGATGCATCACAAGGATTTTGGCAGCTTCAGCTGGACGAGAAAAGCAGTCACTTATGTACATTCAACACGCCGTTCGGTAGATACAGATATATGAGGCTACCGTTTGGCATATCGTCAGCACCAGAGGTATACCATAAAACTGTACACCAGATTTTTGAATCAATCGATGGTGTCAGTACCATTGCTGATGACATCATCATCTATGGAGCGACCAAAGAGGCTCACGATAGCAGCCTACAAAAAACAATGGAAACAGCACGTCAAGTAAATTTGAAGCTGAACAGAACCAAATGTGAGATTGGTGTCACACAGCTCACATTCATTGGTGATCTGGTAACGACTGATGGTGTCAAACCAGACCCGCATAAGGTCGCAGCAATCAACAACATGCCCAAACCAGAAAACAAGCAAGAACTACAGCGCTTCTTGGGCATGGTAACATATTTGGCCAAGTGGATAGCGGGATTCTCACAAAAATCAGCCCCGCTACGAGCCCTGCTAAAAGATGACAATGAATGGCAATGGGGTTCAGAACAGGACAGAGCATGGATTGACCTGAAGGATGCAATCTCTACAAAGCCAGTACTGCAATACTATGAACCAAATTGCCCAATACGCCTATCATCCGACGCAAGTAAGGACGGCCTTGGAGCAGTTATCCTGCAACTCCACGACGACAAATGGACACCTGTGGCCTATGCGTCGAGAGCCATGACCAGTGCAGAGACTCGTTATGCGCAGATAGAGAAGGAGCTTCTTGGAATTGTCTTCGCATGCGAGCGCTTTCATCAGTTCATTTACGGAGTGAGAGCCACTGTTCTCCGCAAAGTGGCACCCCGATCCTACGAAATCAAGGCTGAAGATGGTTGGATCTTGCGTCGCAACAGAGGTGCCACACGAAAGGATACCGTACCTAACCAGACATTTGTTGATCCTAAATTGCTGGAGGAGGAACTGACACTACAGCTAGCCAAGGAACATCCTGCTGGAACAGAGGCACAAAAGGATCTTACCACTCCTGCTAGGTCACCGCGTGAACAAACTTTTAGGAGATCCTCTCGCACCATCAGACGCCCAGAACGCTTGATTGAAACACTATAACTCTGTTGACATTTGAGCATAACATCGTGTTACTATGTTATCGTGTTAAGCATTTACTTGTATTCCTTAAACTCACTTTACATAAATGAAACAGATGAGTTCAGCCTAAGGTTTAAGTCAACCTTATCAGATAAGTTGTTTTTGAAATGTTTAAGCCAGTTATTGTTTGTAAACAAACAAACAAACAAAACAAAGGTTAAGGTCTCTATCTTTGGGGGGAAGGTGTTGTGATAAAACCTATGACTAGTACAAGTCTATCATGTTTATTCATTAGGGCCCAACTTACCTTGGTTACCTATGCAACGTACACAATTATTAGTGTGTGTTTAGGCTCCCAGCAAACGATCTCATGATGCTAATAAATCACTGTGTTTAAGCCTATATATCGTCTCTCCAACATTGTCACTATTACTACAAATAGCTCGTTGACGGCATAGAACAATAAAATCACAGATGTTCGTGAAAAAAAAACTAGGTCATGTAAATCCCTTCCTATTGGTTAAACAACTTTTTCCACTTTCACAAGCACTATAACTTTCCAGTAAATCATACAATTTCACTGTAATTTTTATTGTTGTAACAAGTATGACTTAGATAAGTTTATGCAACCATTAATACGCCATAGTTTTGTAAGTTTTCCGAGAAATGCTAAGCCAAAGGTAAGTGCGTCATTTCACGAGTGCGGCGAATTACGTACATGGACGATAAATGTAAGTAAAATCACAATTTTTGGGGGCGCTGGGATAGTTCAACATGTAAGAATGTATCAAGTGTGTCGAAATAGTTGCAAATATTGTCAATTTGAACGCTAAGAATTTACAAAATCCCGCTGGTAGCGGCAATGGAGCCAACATGTGGCTACGGATTCAAGTCCGTGCCACACTGGTGGGGCAACATATCAAATAAGTTCGCTAATTAGGACACAGCCACAGGTCACAAACTTAGTTCTAGGCTTAAATCTTGGCAATTCAACAGACTTCGAAATAGAGCAATATAAACTAGGAACATTAACTAATCATTGGTTGTACTCACGTTCATTAAAAGACGCAGAGAATTATGAAATTTATGGTAATTTGGGTGACAATCACAGTCCATAATAAGCCTACATGTATTTTAGGCCATGAGAATGAAAGTGATAGATTTGCGTCCACCGCCCGCATGTCCCGAAAGCTACCGCCTAAACTGTTCATTCTTTGCCAAAAAAATCATTATTTGCACAAAAAAGGTATTTCCACCAAACAAATTTAGTTCCAAATCATCCACATCAGTAAAACGAAGTTTTTACCAAATTTCCACCAGTATGTGCGCTATAAATCATTAGTACATGTACATGTTCTCTTATTTTTACAGTCTTAGTCCCGCGTACTTCGTTCACAAAAAAGGTCGCATCGCGCTAAAACTGTATGGTAAACTCCGATCCGCACCTGCAACTGTACCGCCTTCACATGCACAACACGTTCGCTGTTGAGCCTTTCCATTGTATCTTATGCCTGTGTGTGCGGCCTGCACGTATAATGATGCACATACGTACACAGATTAGAAGAAACATCTTGTGATTGCGCTGTAGTGTTATTAATGATCAATGGAAATAATGAATAATGAAAAAAAGCCTCATGTGTTTTCGAAATTTCCCGGACGCAAATCTATGACTTTCATTCTCTTGGCCGTACTAAGTTATTAGCACTAGCAAAGATCGTATAATTATCTTTGGTACATTGATTACGTACGTATGCATGAAATGTACAAACTCTTGAGGGCGCCATTTACTTTGCCCTCACAACGAGTTGCTTTTCCACACTTCATCTTATTCAGATTGCCGTAAAAATTTTATTAATCTTGAATTGAACATAATTTATTTGTTTTACATTTGTTGAATAAAATGATATAATTTGTAGAAGCTCCAAAAACCTTTAATCACTATTCTTGAAAGACCAAGAAAGTGGAAGGTGATGATTACTCTGAAACTTTGAAATGTGTATCAACTGTATGATCACGCATTGAGTTCCAGCATTTTACAAGAGAATCTTGCACTGAAACAAACTGAAATCCCAAACTTAATAGGTGCTGCTTTAATTTTGATACATTGAAGATATGAAAAACTCAAAAACGTTTTCTTTTTCAACTTTTGTTTTGTTTCCTGATTGGATAAATCCAGAGATAATAACAATAAAATTGAAGGAATTAATTATTTTACCTGCACATTAATTTTTCCTCCAAGACATAAAACCAGTTTTGCCATGGAGGATGGCCGGGCCAGCCTCTGATAATGAATTAAAGGCTAACAGATGAAGTGGCAAGTCCACCATGTAACTGATGGGACCCTCTACTTACTTGGAGACAAATAAGGCATTGTTTTTATTTAAGTGCAAATTTGCCTTTTTAACGTCTGTTTCAACTACCGTGTTATGCATTGTTTTCAAGGGGAGACTAATATAAAGACAAAGCAAGAAGCAGTCGGACTATGGACTAATGTTAACATGTGTCTCCATAAAGCCGAAAACATGCTAGGCCTATATTTATTACAAGTTACCCAATCATGATCGGGTTAGTTTGATAGCATGTAAACATAGGAAGTAGGTCATGATTATGTAAAATAATAAATAAAAAAATAAACATTTATGTCACGGGTAGTGATATGAGGTTTGTAAGAATGATGTGAGCATTTTTGCGGGCATTCTCTTGGTAGAAACATTTATAGGGAATTCGGGATGTGACTCTTGAGCACGCAAAAAAGTGTCCATGGCCGAGAAGTCGGGTTTGAAAAGATGAAGTCCTGCAACTTGAACGGTACCGGTAACGGTTTATCATTGCTGGACCTTGTTGAAGACATTGTGAAGAATTGCATGGAGACGTCTGAACAGAAATGTCATGGTAAATTCACGAATTTGTCGGACGTTGTGTTTATAACAGTAGTCTCCCCTCCTCTGAATTGAAGGCCCTCCCTCCTTGATTATTAACATGGTCACATTGAGGGGCGGGGAAATTTGTCATGCATACCATGCCTTCAACATTTCTCACGCATACCCCTACCCCTCCCCTCGTTGACTGTTTTGACTGATCGAGGTGTTCAACTTTTGCTAAGTGGTAAATTGTAGGCCCACTCCCATTAGTTTGTGTATGCTATGCATTCCGCTACACATAATTGTCTTTTAATGATTACACACTTGTTTGCGGTACATTTGTGTTTGTTAGGTAGGTAAATTTGACCGAAAAGTTTGTTTGTTCCCCCCCCCCCCCCGCAAACTCTAAAAATACTGCACCGGCAAGTCGAAAAATAATTACCGTATTGACGCATGACGTAAATGATTACGAAGGTATGTAAAATGACTATATACGTATTAAAACTGTAGTATAAGGAATAACAAATGAAGCGTTGGCGAGTCATGATTGTAACACTTGCAGCAATTGGTATTATGGATGCACGTCACTAAGTAAAAAAAAATAGTGACCAAATTTATATGTTGTAAATTTGTCTAAAAGAAGTCAGATTTGAGGTCCATAATTATATTCGTTTGAGGGACTGTATAAAAGTAGTCCAATATCATGACCTGGGGTCCTTAAGTTCCTTGAAAGTGTGAGTATTTTTATATTGTTGCAAATCCAGCGCCCAGGTCCATGAAAATTATCAACATTTTTATATCTAGGATTATTTACTTGTATCCTTTTGTGTGTTTGTTGTCGATGTTGCAATTGAAATCCCCGCCAATAATCCATTGATAGTTTTCATTAATACGTTCCAACATATCATTGGAAAATCTAACTCTGAAGCAAACTGCATTGGGGGCGTAACAGAAGCAAGGGGAAACATTTTTTTTTCATTCCGCATAATATCCCCATGAACCCATCTACCTTTTTGGTCTTTGGTAATATTAGTCAAATGTAATCCACATTTGTTAGAAATGAAAATAGTTACTCCTTTAGAATGGCGGGTACCGTGACTAAAATGAATTTCTCCTGCCCACTGTTTACGCCACAAACATTCGTCTTCCTCCTCACTGTGAGTTTCTTGGATGAGAGCAATGTTGAATTTTCTACGATTTAAGTAATCAAAGAGGACATTTCGTTTGAAATTATCTCTCATCCCATTCGCATTGATTGTCATTATTGTAAGCGTGTTAAGGAAAATCATAGTGAGGATGAAATGTAAACTGTCCATAAAAGTCAGAGAGGGAGAAAAAAAACTTACTCAAAATAAAATACTTTATGTAGATGTATTTCTGCCGCGTCCTCTTCCTTTTTGACTTGTTGTTTGACTTGGTTGGCTATAGCCGGTTGAGAAATGGATGAATTATGTCGTTGTTGCGCGGCTATTGCTCCTGTTCCGCGTTTTTTTACGGAGGCGTTGGACTCCTCTCATCAGTGCGCGTATACAGCACAAAGTCATCACCTGGGTTCTCGTCTTCTTTGGGTTCTTGATCGTGGGAAGGGTTAATTCCTCAGAATCATATTCTTTCTCGTACTCCATGTCAGACATTTGTTGATTTTCTTCGTCATCTTCAGTGTTCTCCTCTTCTTGTTTCGGCCGTTGCAATGGCTTCAATCCAGTAGCCAGTGGGGTTTGGCTTTGGGGCTGGTTTTTGTTTGGAGCATGAAGCACCGTTCATTTTCCCATCATTCGATGATTTCTCTACGTTGGTTTGTTTCTTGTGTTCTTTGCTCTGCTTCTTTGCTTTAGTTGGCTGCTCTCCTTTGTGTTTTTTCTGATCTTTTACTATCTTTCTTCTCCTGGCTTTTTTCCGTCTTCTCTTCACCTTTTCTTGTCTTCTCTTTGCTTTTTCCTGTCTTCTCTTCGCCTTTTCCGGTGTTCTCTTCAGATTTGACTTGCTCATTCTCGGTTGTTTTTGGAGAGGTTATGTTGTCGTCGATTTCTTCACCTTCGCTAGCTTTTTCCAACCCTTCTTCGTATTCGCCAGAACTAGATGATGAAATGTCATCATTGGGTATCACGATGACAGGTGTTTGTTGGTCCTCGTGGTTGTCTTCTTGTTCGTGCCAGGAAGCTCTGTTGTCGTAGCTGCCGCACACGAAACATCGACCTCGTACTGGGCAATCTCTAGCAAGAGGCCGGTTTCATTGCATAAACGTTGATTCAACACTTTAGTTCTAAGAGTGCACCATTCATAAATAGTTTTGAAAGGTCCTACAAACGCCCGCAAGATTTGTACTGAAAGTAGGAGCTAGGGTTAAATACGTTCCATATATCAATTTAGGCCAATTTACTACGGTCACCCAAAATATTATCCCAGACGTATAGGCCTATAGGTTATCGAGATTTTATATGGAACCTGCTCGCGGCGAATCATTTCGGGTGACGGTATAAAGATCCTTCTACTATAAACCGTCTAACTCATGCGTAACTATATTATTGTTGAGCAAATATAGTGAATTTGCGAACACAAGGTTCCTTGCATGATTCTGCATGATTTGTGTAAATGATCTTATATTTGTACCTGCCTCGTAAATACGTAGACAAACTGAGCTGCAATGTTATGTTATAATCAGTGTACAGTATGATGCATTTGTTTTAACCAAAAGTGAACGGTTTTGAAAAATCAAGTTATCACACCTCGTTTGGCCTCTAGCAACTTAGTTTACATGGAAAGTTATTTAAAAATGGATGCGGTGCTTGACCTTTGAAAATATAATGTTGCTCCTTTGTGATGCCACTTTTTGATTATTCTAAAGGGAAAGTATCATTCTTGGAGGCCTATATACCACAAGGTTTGCCAACCTGTCAAATTCAACTTAACTACGTCACCCTTGACTATCCGTCTTAGCACATACATTTATTTGTATACCATTGCCATGTCTTATGTAAACTCCATCATCCGTCAAGGATTCACCCACTTTCGTGTCTTTAGTTTTGTATTTCTACTCCCGCACCTTGTACGCACAAAGCCATTTGTTCCCCGGTGACTGTGAATGTACCGACCACGCCCGTCCTCTGCATACCACCACACCAAGACTGACCCTTAGTTTTGAGTTGGCTTCATGTACATTAGTATGCACTTACGCCCTACCCCATACATTGCACGAGCATGTGTGAAAATGCAGCCCGCCCTAATTTACTGGCCTACCAAACGCCACGTTAGGAGCAAGATTAATTTAAAACGTTAATCAAGGCACAGTCGTTTTCTTGCTCAAATTCAGTGGTTACCAATCGCAGTTCTATACGTATACCATCCTGGAATGCGCTACCCTGCATGCAAAATAATTTTCCTCCTACCTTATCTCCACCACTGTCCCATACATCAATTGCCATCAAACCTCAATCTTCTGACATTTTCTATCCTTTGGCCAACTAATATCCGCGTGTCGTGGTACCCCGAGTCAAATCTCCCGCCCGAGCACTAAAATGGACGCGTCGTCTGCTGGCTTCTAGAATCGCGTCTAAATGTATCATTCGTCGCCCTCAACGTTTCCCAACAGTGCAAATATGTCCTGAAAACGAATCATATTGTATCAGAGAGAGTCTAGAATAAAAATGGGGCCCTTAAGCGGTCCCCAGACCCCCATTCCGTAGTGAATATCAAGATCCAGCAATTGGCTTCCAGAAATTGTGAGTTCTAGATCCGCAATTGTTTTCCCCCAAATAATTGTCTAAGTGGGGTGTGCGACCCAGCCCAGCTAGAGTGCCCATATTGGCCAAATCCTGGATCCGACATTGCCTGCATGGTCCCCCTACTTCTAAGTAGCGATGGACGCCCATGTTTCGTTATACATTAAACACACAAATGTCAATATCACCTCCCCCACCCCACCCCACCCCACCACACACATTTTTCGATACGGAATTACGCCACAGGTGACAATGCCAACGTTGCCAGTACCTCCATCTATTGTACAATGTCAATGCGTTGTACTGTCTGTGTGTTGTCTAACGTTAATTCAGTACAATTACTGAAACACCAATGCATTGCACATAGTTACTACGAGTGCCACACTACCACTAGTATTGCTATGCATAACGTAAAAGTTCACTACTAATTTTAGTGTATTAAACGTTAACAACTCATTTTTTGTATAAAAAACGAATATAAATGTACAATGTTACTGTTTTACATTCCTTCAAATGAAACTAAATAAAGAAGTCCCCTTACATTAAAGGGACATACAGCCTTAAAATTCCCCAAAACGGGATTGATAGAATGATAGATTATTCTTTTTGGAAGTTTATCGTAATTAAACAAAACACAATAATTGGTTATTACCAGGAATAGGAAATGTTCGAAAATATTTCAAAGTGGCGTAGTCATGGGTGGGTGGAGGGGTGGGCGTGTCAGGGGATTGAACCCCAACAGAATATGAATTTTAATGATTATACCCTACGGGTATATTTATCCTCTTTGAATTAAAATATACATCTAACAACCAACCTGTAACCAACCTTATTACGTAATGTCATTAAGGAAAAGTGTAAACTATTAAGATATTTCATATTCCCAACTATTCTAACATGGAAAGAGTACTATTCCCGGTAAACAAACTTTTTTGTTCTTAATTACCAATAATTACATTTTTCTTTAAAGCGAAAGCCCCCGGACAAATTACTTCTTGGGAAGTTTGGTACAATCATCAGCTTTATACCATTTGAATATTTTTGAATTTGTAATTGTATACCTTATCTTTAAATCTTTAAACATAGTTCTTGCTGTATTGTATAAGTGTGACAGTGGCTCATTGGTTCATCATCGATGTCTTTATCTGCATCTGTTATGTACTCAATCAAATACACATAACTGTATTAATAGAAGTAGTCAACGCTATGCTAGGATGAATGGAAATTATCAGAAAAGATACCATGAAAACAATTAGTAAGGGTGAAGAGACAGTGTACATATGAACAATAATTGTACGTTGTAGCAGGCCCGTCAGAATATTATAGAGACGGGGAATGGCACATGCTCAGTTATGTAAATATAGGGGAAGGAGCAAAGGGCCCCACCCCTCCCCATTCCCTGGGTGCTTCCTCCCTGCTCAGAATTAGGATCCGTACACATAATGGCCTCTACGGAAAAAAAGGACCTCACGCTCGAGTGACTGAAAAGCATGGTGCCTCCAAATGTTGTTTGTACATTGAACTAACCGTAGTTAGCAGTAGTATAAGGTTTGTAGTAGCACCATGTAAACAACCTCTTATGATTTGTAATAATTGTCGGTTCTGAGAAGAACTGGTGATGAGAAACTCAACGTTTCGATCAGTATATGCTCTGATAGTCTTCATTCTCCTGAAGACTTCTCACTGTCATGGACTCTTGTGCACAGATTCATTGCTCAATATCTCCTACATGTTGTTTCCAAACACCACTTGACTACATTTTCATCTTCTTTAGTACTAGTATGGAATCTATCATTTTTCCAGGATAGTAGGTGATGTATACTTGTTATAGTTACGTGAAGAGTTGCGGCTGTAGTTGTTTTCCACAATCTATAATGTCCAACAATAGTTCTCTATTTGGCTGTATTCTAATAACTATATACACTGTTCAGCAATAATATGTGTCACGAAAAATATATTTCACTTATTAGGCTAAAAAAAGAGAAAGTCTCCGGTTATTGGTCTACATGCGCGTCGCCCTTTTTTTTTGAAGATTATCAACATTTTTTAAAGACCTATGACCAGAAAGAGGAGACTTTTTTTGTTTGGCCTTACCTGTCTAACACACATCTTGACAATGTATGTAACAACACAAGCACGGTTCATACCGTTAAAAACAGGAAACTGAAAACGGTAAAACAAACCGAACACCCTATTTGCTTAGATATACTGAAAACGGCAAACAATCCTTTCTACCCTATTTTTATGAACAAATAATCAGCAAAAAGGGTAGATAAACCGTTTACCCTATTTGATTTTCGTCAATCCTTTGACCTATTTTTCTTTTTTCCAAGCTGCCAGCAGAGATGCGCACACGCACATGAGCATGCCCGACATACACAATTAAGTGCAACAGTGTGGGACAAGTTATACATTATTTAAAGAACAAAATTTTTCAAAATGTTTTCACATAAACGTTCAAAAAAAGTTTCTTATACGTTGTGTCGTAAAGTTTAAATTGGGTATTACAAATAGCGAGCTTGAGCGCGAAACATTATCTCTACAAAAGAGATGACAATTAATGGTTCAATAACATCCCTTTCCATGGGTGGGAATTGTCTGGATCGATTACCGGTTGGTGCTTTCACCACAGTATTAAGAGTGTAATAATGCAAAATATATAACGTGAATTTAATTTAAAGAATTTGTAATTATGACAAATTAATTATCAGTGTTTGGACTACCCAGTGTTTGGACCTGAGTGTTTGGACTACCCAGATAAGTCCTGGGGTAAAACCATATCTGTTGACCCCTCCCTTTTGTTGTTGTATAAACGCCATGGTTGAAATTTATGTTGAAATCCAAACCACAAAAGGTCTACAGTATGTTGATGGTTTACACATTGACAGTAAAATAAAGTAAAACAAAAAACCATTTGGAACAAAATCCATATTCCCCCCATTGACGACAAATTTAGTCTGTCTTTCATTACTATAAACAGTTATCTAAAGTAATTCGTTGATGTCTCAAACAAATATGTATACTAATCTCTGAAAATTTCATCTGAATTAGTTCACAATGGTACCATGACGTAATAATGTTAAGCTTATGAAGGATTGAACCCCCGCCCCTTCAGGGCACAAGATGAGCATTTCGTTTACATAATCTGAGTATAAAGGTTGAACATGTCTCAGACTATGTCTCGTAGGCCAGCAACTCTTCATGTACGCCTGTGCAGCTCTGCTGACAGTTTAGCAAAAGACTATGTCTCGTGGGCCAGCAACTCTTCATGTACGCCTGTGCAGCTCTGCTGACAGTTTAGCAAAAGACTATGTCTCGTGGGACAGCAACTCTTCATGTACGCCTGTGCAGCTCTGCTGACAGTTTAGCAAAAGACTATGTCTCGTGGGCCAGCAACTCTTCATGTACGCCTGTGCAGCTCTGCTGACAGTTTAGCAAAAGACTATGTCTCGTGGGACAGCAACTCTTCATGTACGCCTGTGCAGCTCTGCTGACAGTTTAGCAAAAGACTATGTCTCGTTGGCCAGCAACTCTTCATGTACGTCTGTGCAGCTCTGCCGACAGTTTAGCGAAATACTATGTCTCGTGGGCCATCAACTCTTCATGTACGTCTTTGCAGCTCTGCCGACAGTTTAGCAAAATTGTTAGAGGGATTGTTATTTTATTCGTTTTTATTTCTCGTAAAAGGAACTTAATTTGTCAAACGAGTGCCAATATAACAATGAAAGGCAACTGCAGATGGCATTGTATTGACTGTCACCGCGTGTGATCAATGTGGTTGAAAATGCATGTAAACAATCGCGCCCAAATATAGACGTTTGCACCCAAATAAACCCAGCCATACCCAAACAAAGCCGTCCCAAAACAACTCACTCTTAATTGAAAAGCAAACACAAGGGTACATATTATAACTCTGATAATTTCCCATGCCAAGTCATCCATTGAATGGTAAATTTCACTCTTGCATTGATTGAAAATCATGAAAGATTCATGTGTTCATGTGCATTGGTAAACCAGGCATTCTACGTAAAAGTGCAGTCATACACAGAATCTTGCTTAGTTTGTTTCTCCCCACAGTTATGCCGCAATGTAAATAAAGATTGACTTTGGGCTTTTCTGATTTCGAGCTAAAAGGATTCAGAGAAAATGTCCGTTTTTAGTATTTAACAGTAAGTTTTTGTGAAAATATAAATTAGACTCAGTGTTTTGAGGACCTTATCTCTTTGAAAGTTGGAAAATCTGTATAACTAAGAGTGCTTTAAAATCTTCGACCTCTGCCAACATGTCATGATTAAAAGTTAACGGTGATAAAATGAATGTAGTATTGATTGGGTCTAAGAAAGGCACTGCAGAGAGATCAGTATGAAGTGGGTGGATTCCCGAGATATGCCAGTAGACCTAATAATAGGTATGTATTTATCTACTGACCTACACTACTTGGTTTGCATAATTGTAATGAGGTTTTCCTTTCATTACGCAACCAGACTGACAATTGGTCTATTATAACTGTATCGCCCATAATGTTGGCTATTTTAACAGCAATTTCCGATTTTTTATTTTTTTCGTTCGGAACATTGCTATTTTTAATGGAGGAAGGGAACACAAATATTCTTGTAAAAAACAATGTTTTCTTTATTGGAGCAACTATATTTAACTCTGTTTATTATTATAAAGGGTAGCAATTACCACCCATACAAAAATGTTTAAAGACTGCTTTCCATAAATATAGTATTTATTGTATATTTCCACTCTGTTCTGTTATGAAGAGGTTTAGCAAGGGTGCCAATAATTACCACCCTTTACTTAGTTTGCCTCCTTTTGGAGAAAAATTGATAATTGATTCATTAAAAATGATTTATTATTTCAAAACAAAATTATTTTGAAAAAATGCGATTTGCTATTTCCAATGTGGACAAAATATTTCCATTCGCGTTAATAAGTGTGTATCGAAATGAATTTTAATAGTGGGTCCTGGCTTACTCGTATTCATGTTGGCACTGTCTTACTGTAAAACCAAGCTTCTGACTCTATAATGTGAAATATATAATTTCAAAGTATTTATTTATCTTTGTAAATGTAGAATTATATCAATGTTCT
>CM055817.1:4091916-4148554 GCA_029582265.1 Zoroaster sp. YZ-2022 | reverse complement strand
AATAACATTACAATATGCATTTCAATAAAGTTAAATACATGAAATACATGAGTGGCGGAGAAGGGCGGATCGAGGGGGCCAATCGGGCATTGGTCCAAAAACGTTTTTTTTCCTTTTTTTTTTCCAAAGCCATCCCCCTCCCCTTCACAATCGTCGATATGGTTGGGTTGGGATTCACATCTGCATCATTTCCTAGAATACCGTTACTTCACAAGCTTCGTCCTTAAAACGCTCATATTGCATCAGACAGCCTAGAATTAGCGAAGTTAGCTGCTTATGGGTCCTGCAATGAACAGGTTATATCATATAGGTTATATCATACAGCTAGTGTATCAGCGAAGTTAGCTGCTCGTGTATCTGGGCCACTCTTGGGTCCTGCAATGAACAGGTTATATCATATAGGTTATACCATACAGCTAGTGTATCAGCGAAGTTAGCTGCTCATGTATCTGGGCTACTCTTGGGTCCTGCAATGAACAGGTTATATCATATAGGTTATATCATACAGCTAGTGTATCAGCGAAGTTAGCTGCTCATGTATCTGGGCTACTCTTGGGTCCTGCAATGAACATGGTTATATCATATAGGTTATATCATACAGCTAGTGTATCAGCGAAGTTAGCTGCTCATGTATCTGGGCTAGATCTTGGGTCCTGCAATGAACAGGTTATCTCCTATCTCTCTTGGGTCCTGCAATGAACATGGTTATGTCATATAGGTTATATCATACAGCTAGTGTATCAGCGAAGTTAGCTGCTCATGTATCTGGGCTACTCTTGGGTCCTGCAATGAACAGGTTATATCATATAGGTTATATCATACAGCTAGTGTATCAGCGAAGTTAGCTGCTCATGTATCTGGGCTACTCTTGGGTCCTGCAATGAACAGGTTATATCATATAGGTTATATCATACAGGTTTTATGGAAACACCAACCAATATTTTGTAGCAAACTTGTAACAGTCAAGTAAAACACCAGCAGTTTAACAGCATAACACATTTAGGAGTTATTGACATACCCCTGTGAACCCAGTTGCAGGTGGAAAAAGTGACTCTCAACCATTTAATAAATAACAATTCAATACAAAGATGGATTAAACAAATAAACTCTTGTTAAAATTGCTAAAAGAAAATGGCTAAGTGCCCCACCATGAACTACTGCGAATTATGAATTGTATAACACATATAATTTGCCTAACCCAATGTATCACAACAATAAAACAGAAAATGGAAATGTCGAACAAGGCTCACATTATGATGGTAAAACTATACATACAATAACATTACAATATGCATTTCAATAAAGTTAAATACATGAACTAAAACGCTAGTACATCGTAAACACTCAACCCAACTCATAATAATAATTGGGCCCGAAATATGTCACACCAAAAGCGTAGCAAAATGGGATGTTAAGATTTTCGGAAAAGAACAGGACATAAGTTCAATTTATCATGATCGATTTTAACTAAGGCTACATCCATACCTACCCAAAATAACTGAAAATAATGGGGCAAGCTTCCGTCTGGATTGCAATGGTTAAAGTATGAATATGGGCGAGTTTGGTTATAAATCCTCCATCTGTTAGTGATTAGTCAAATTGTGATGGGAACGTCTTCCTGTGTCACTGATAAACTCGGTAGAATTCCAATCAAACTTCACTTCTTTCGTTTATGTTTTGCTTAATTCTACAGTGTACCTCGTCATCACTTCCCACTTCGTACTTCGGGTAACACACAATCAACCATGGTTACGTCACATAATTTATTCATACAATACTTCGCAAGTTTTAATCTTAGTTTCTTCATAAAGAAACACAATGTTCAATTATCAAGTACTTATGTGCCTTCAATATACCTGTCTTGATACCTGCATCATACAGAGTAGTTTTGATCAAACGAGATATTGTTTCAGATCCCTGTTGCAATGTGTGGGGCAACATCACTTCACTTATAAAATAATAAACTCCTTTGCTGACCTCGCAAAGGTTTTGTATTAAGATAGTGTGTGTCTTTATGTTTATCAGTTTATCAGTTTATCATGAGGATACCTGTACAGCACCACAGTAATAGGTGGTTTGTCGATTTTACTTGTCTTTTGTCCATTTAGAAACAACATTAACTTTTTAGTTGTCACAGTAACATGATATAAATCAAGTAAGGACATGGTTTGACATCTCTGTTCAAAAATCAAAGCAACAACCAGCTTTATTTCATTTCATTTCATTTCATTTATTATTTCTCAGGGCAAACAAGAAGAGTTACAGAACAAGCAGATGAAAATAAACGAAAAACAGAACATAACATGGTAACACCCCTGAAGGATTGCCAAATGTGAACTAAATCACAATCAAGTGGCTCTCCAAATGCCGCCATGCAACACATAAATACATGTTCATATACAAGATAAAAATAAAAATAAAAATAAAAAATACAAGGTAATTAGGCGTTTAACTAAACGCACATGCCAGTAATAAAAATATACTTAGTACATAATATTACAACTAGATTAACTTACAGTATACGGGCTAAGCAGGAGATGAAGTATTAATAAATAAATAAATATACATATATATATATGGGCAGTCGGACTTCAGTTACATTCATGATAAATCTCATACATTATGTACATTAATAACAGATTATATCAGAGTAAACCTAGAACATGACGTCGCACTCTGCCTACATGCATACAATTCTATATGATAGTCTTGAGGTACCAGTCAATTTATAGGGCCTTAGAAAAACACGCATATAAGCAAACAAGACTTTCATGTTTCAGGTGCAGGCCTACTTAGGATGGAAATATGATGGATTTCCCAGGAGACAGAATATGATTACGAAAACTACTGAGAAACTTGGACATATTAAATACAACTTGTTCCTTAACATCAGATGGTAAACTATCCCATAATCTTGGAAACCTAACAAATAGAGAGTGGTGTAGGCAGTTAGTGCGGCCCCCCTTGTGAAGAAACTTAATAAAATCACAATGCCTAGAATTAATAGTTACAAAACTGTGGATACTTACATCAAATTTTTTATACAAACATTTAACAACAAACGAAATTGACAGAAAATGAAGTCTATTAATCAACAAAGGAATTCCCAATTTCTTACATCTGGAAGGGTAGTCTATGTCGGCATTGTTAGGTCTGGCTCTTTTAGGGAGACCAAGACAAGAACGTGTGAAACGCCTCTGAACCTTTTCTATGAGTAATTGATGAGTGTGTGTAGGCTTGGGCACCAGACAGGAGCGGCATACTCCATGACAGGTCTACATAGGAAGTGTAAAGTTTAACTAGAACAGTAGAATTATTACTCTTAACAACCCGTCTGATAAAACCACAAAGTTTAGTAGCTTTAGAAGTAACGCTATCAATGTGGTTCTTCCAACTGAGATCACGAGAAATGATGACACCTAGATACTTGTAATGGGAAACAACTTCAAGAGAGTCAGAACCAATATTATAAATGGGACTAGGAGGATGTCTGCTACGAGTAACAGTCATAAGCTTACATTTCATAGAATTAAGTGACATGTGATTAATATTACACCAGTTAATTAAATTGTTTAAATCACTTTGAAGGATTACTGTGTCAGAGTCGGATCTAATAGGTCTATACAGTACAGTGTCATCTGCATATTGTCTAAGACTGGATTGAACGCAAAATGGGAGATCAAAAACAAAAATATTGAAAAGCAAGGGCCCAAGAATAGAGCCTTGTGGTACACCTGAATAAACTCTTAACTGCTCTGATTCGGTACCTTGAAAAATTACTCTTTGTGATCTGTTGTTAAGATAAGAATTAAACCATGATAAGACTGAGCCACAAATACCATATTTATGCAATTTATCAAGTAACATGATGTGGCTAACTTTGTCGAAGGCTTTAGCCCAGTCAAGAAAAATTACATCGATACGAGGAGGGTTACACACATCAATGACTTCATGATAAAGAGTTGACAACTGGGTTACACATGAGCGCTTAGGGAAAAACCCATGTTGAACATCGCTAATTATGCCACGTCTGCACATATGACTTACAAGGTGATTGCTCACAATTTTTTCTAATGTCTTACTAACTACAGAACAAAGAGAAATCGGTCTATAATTACACATGTTATGTGGATCACCAGATTTGAAGATGGGTACAACATGAGCAAGCTTCCATTCGTTAGGAATAACACCGGAGGACAGAATTTTTTTTAACAAATTAGCCAGAGGTGTAGCTAAGCTGTCACTGGCAATGCTCAAAAACAGTGGAGAAATCTCATCGGGTCCTGCAGACTTGTGAGTGTCCAAATTGTTCAACATTTTCTTTACTTCGAGTGGGGTCACAACAATGTTCGTTAATCTAAACTCTGAAGGGGAATGGTTGCAGGATTGGGGAATTGAATAGCGGTGGGTGTCCCGAGTGAAGTTACTTTGAAAGATCCGGTTGAAGTTGTCTGCAATATCCAAATTGTCAGTGATTGCAGAATCAGGGTCGCCATTATGAAAGTTGCTAGGACAGCTTTTCTTTCTTTGGCCACTAACAAAGGACCAGAATTTCTTGGGATTGTTGGAGCAGTTGAGGCAGAGGTCGTTTACAAATTTGTGGTAGGACTGAGCAGTAATAATTATATTTAACCTTATTACGTATACACTTGTACTTTTCCCACAGGTAAGTATTTGTGGGATTACGTTTTGTTGCTTTGAAGGCACGTTGCTTTTTCCGGCTAAGTTGAACGACTTCGCTGGTGATCCAAGGGCTCCATTTTTTACCTTTTTGTCTGGCCATGGGCACGACATCCTTAATCGCTGCAAACAGTAAGTCTCTAAATCTATCCCAGACTTCATCCGCATCAAATCCTGGCGAAAAGCATATGTCCCAAGGAACGCTGTTCAATGTGTTACATAGCTCACTAATATCAGCTTTGTTATACTGGTAGAACATTCGAGTGATCGTTTTGACAGTATGACTTGTTTGAATTTTAAAACCAATACCACTGATCACTGTTACCTAAGCCAGGTAGAGCCTGAGTTTCAATGAATAAATCTGGTCGGTTAGTGAACAAAAGATCAATTGTGGAACCAGAGTTATTAACTACATTGGAATGAGGACGAGTTATAAACTCTACCAGTTGAAATTAAGTACATTGGAAATAATATGTAGTCGTTGTACATTAGGAACAGTAGTGTTTACATCGATATTAAAATCACCCAACACAGCTATGGCAAGGTAGTTATGGGCAAAAGGTAAAACTGATTCCATCACGGTTTCATAATAATCAAAGAATTTGGAGTTAGCATTAGGTGGTCTGTATAAACACCCTAAAAGAATGATACCTCGATTACAAGATAATTCTACCCATAAAAATTCTAGATCAGGATGCTCAAATTTACAACAGCGTGAAGGTTTTAAGTGTTTTGATATAGCAACAAATATACCCCCACCATGCCTGTTTCGGTCCTTTCTAAAAATTGAGTACTTAGGGTTCAGGTTAAATTATCGTCTTTTTAAATACTAAATACTAAATACTAATAACCTATCACAAGGATACTAACGTCCCATGTAAATGTGTATCTGGAAATATTGGGTCTCAAATTGAATATGCCTGTCATGAATCTTTAATCAGTGGGTGACACCCATCTATGAGGCTACAATTGCTGACAGTGCACTGCGTAGTGTTTTCAGCGTGATGTAGCTGTTTTCTTCGTCAAATCATTCAAGAATCGCAGCTACAGATCCTCAAAGTGGATTATTTTCTGACAGAGCACGGAACAGATCAATGATCGGTAAATTGGCTGATGAACTTGCTTGACGTCGCAGGTTTTCCCTGACAAATGGCAGGCCATCAGTAGGAGATGATCTCGCCATTGGTGAAGTCTGCCTGAGGAAGGAAGTGAAAGTAAATCAGCTCCTTGAGGCAATATCACTGGTCAATTTGAGCATCTTTGAAAACCAACTGGGGAAATGCATTGACTTTATTGTTTGACCAGGCTAGTGTAAAGGCATCATTATGAAATGCGCATGGATCAGGATTCCAAGATACATAATTATGTGGATGGATCTAATGGTTTATTCTTGACGCAAATATGTCAATATTAGGTGTCATGAATTTACCAATAATTTGTTGGAAAATCTCTTTGTGCAATTCCCATTCGATATGTATCAGCATACATGTTACTGACCGCAGGCATGTAAGACACACAGAACCATATTTGCCAGGTCATGCACCATGCATCATTTTCAATTGGTAGTTCATTTAACTAAAGGGAATGTGTGCCGCCACATTACATTTTATACACACAGAAAGTCTCACTTTCTGCCCGATTAGACTGTCCCTGTCCTCCGTTCTGGGGGAAGTGGACAACTCCATTTTCTGTTATTTGACAGTAGAAAATGAGAATTTGGAAAAATGGGTTTTACCAAACTTTTGGTTCTCATTCTCCGTAAGTTATAGCGCATACGGCATTATAGCTTTTAAGACTTGGTAGCTGATATTTATACAAAAGTATCACGTGTTATAATAGAAAGAGTTGTTTATATTGTTCATGACTTTATATTTGTCTGCAATGTTACAGAAGCCAGAAAACAATAACAAAAATGTTATTGTTATAATTATCTATAATTATGCCCTGTGTGTTAACACGGGAGCGTGCTTAGCTGTGTACGTACAGTTTACACGCAGCGTGTAAAATGAGACTAGGCATTTTGTAATGATAGTTCTGAATATATGACACGGTTCTTCTGTTGTCTGATTTTCAGAAGTACATGAATGTCCCTGTGCTCATTGGAAAGGGACTGTAAAGCAAAAAACGCAGGTTTGTAACTCAAGATAATTGACATGGTAAACAGCCTTATCAACTGATCATTGTCCACCCAATGCATGTACTTTACACTTGGCACCCAAGCCCATAGTAGCTGTATCAGTGTGGATAATGAAATAGGGCTTGTTTCTGTGAATTGGGGCACTATGGGTGGTGTTCAGCAAGTCACCAATTTAAATCTGACTTTACCCAGTCAGACAGAGACATTTGTGGCTTAAAATGGTTGCCATTTTCAGTTAAAGCTGCATTTTTTAGTTTTAACAATAATTTGATATACGGTACAGCTATCTCGCAAGAGAGCAACAACTCTATTACTCTTACTCTATTAGAGCAACATCACAAATTGTTCGGACATTGAGTCGTACTAATGGCCATAACTATTTTCCATTTTGTAGCTCTTGTGTGAGGGCTAATCGAGCATTAGCATTAGTACTGCACTCCGTAACCGTTGAACCTATCAACAACGAGTCGTCAATGCAATCACATGACTCATAGCATCTTTGTCTTCAAAAAGGCAATTAAAAGCTTCATTATTATTATTATTATTATTATTATTGTGGGGAGGTGAAAACCCTCAGGACAAAATGTAACCCAAACGGTAATCAGGTAAATTCGGACAATTTGTTTTGCCATTAAAAACGCAAAAATGTTCGATCATCTTTGGCAATGGGTACTGCAAGTTTTACAAGTCGATATGTCTGACCGAATTAATTGCAGTGCGAACTAGATTGTTTCCATTTTGGAATTTCCAATGGAAATAAGCAACAAATTTATTCAATTCACAAAGCAAAGATTGATGATTTGGTCCTTTTTAGACTGAATACAAATAATGTGAAGCAAAAATCACAAGCAATGTGTGATGGCTCCTTTTTGTAGAATTTCTTAATTTCTTCCGAGATAATTTCCGAGTAACCCCCGCGCACTGATCTTCATTGATCGTACTTGTCCGATCCCCGAAAGGCCAAAAACCCAACTTGATGCCCAATTTTGTTTGTATGCTGTAAAGTTTTACATTATTGTGAGTAAATTGTCCCGAAACATTTACGGAGCACAACATCAAGCAGTTTGGTGATTTCACCTTTGATATCGGGGTCATATCCAGTCAGCCGAGTCAGTTAGTATATCACACTGACTATTGGCACAATGTCTTTCACCAATGCACAGTGCTTGTTGCACTTTCTGAAACTGTGTATGTCCTGTGACCATGCCTTCAGCAGAGGGTTCCATACCTCCGGGTTTAACTGCGTGTACTTCAAATTCTTGACATTGGTCGGTCTTTGGAGGGTCTTGACTTTGTCTGCTGCCTTGTCAGTCATGCGGCAGTTTGTGGTGGGACATTTTGTCCACAACCTTCGCCGGTTTATCATTTAATTCCGCAGCAGTTAGTGCGTCTTCTGCATACAACTATTATAAATTGTCAAGCAGCTGGTCATCTTGGCCTGTAGTCGCCTGTGCATCTAATAGATTCTCTTAAAGGAGCTTTTCTGCAACCTTTGAGACTCTTTCAATTAGCTGACTCGGATTCCAAAATTGGCCGAGGCTGTGTGTGTGGACCAATTTAAAATGATTGTCTATCTTAGCCACGTCAGTGTCGCCATTTATATGTGTTCATTGTTGATAGTGAAAAAAACTGAGAATTAAAAAATGCCTTTTTGAATTAAATGGAGTGTACAGGATCAACAAGTTTACTTGCTTGTATTATGGTAATGGTGCTGCTCAACACCTTGTGATGTTATTCTGTCTAATATAATTATCACTTTCTAAAAGAATAAATAAAAATACATTATTACATATATTTGTTACTATTTTCATTGTTAATGACACAATGAAATGGGCTCATTTTTTTAATTCTTATAAAGGATGCAGGTAATTTCTTTCGTTGTATCAATGGTGTACACTCCTTGTAAGTAGACATGCTAGATTGCTCAAATAACCTGTACTAATAATTGCTTGACATTTAACAGTTTTGTCCATCCAGACTAAATTTGATCATAATGATATCAAAATATATTGGAAAATAATGTTATGTAAAGAACTTTAATTAGCGACCTGCAAACAACTGTTGTAAATAATCTGTATTGTACCTGTCAATCTTTTAAAATAATTTTCCCCTCAGACTTTGGGGCCAAGTATATTCTTGGATAACAGGCCATCACTTGCTTAATTGCTAGTACATATACTGTGGACTCTTTTTTTCAAAATCTCTCAACTGTGATTAATCACTCCGGTGGAAAGTGTAATGTCCGAAGTGAAAGGTAATGACGAGGTAGAGTCGCTGTAAGTTAACATTGTTAACTTAACAATGCCGAAAAGTCCAATGCGAACAGCTCGCTGGGGTAACTTAACAATACATACACGTGACTTCCTATGTGAGCAGCGGCAATTGAGACCGCCCTCTCAATCCAAGTGTTAACTTAATATTACATTGTTACCTTATTTACGAAATGTTGACAATTATTCGCGGTAAGTTACCTTAAAATTAAGTACAATGCGAACACAGCTTTAGGATGTAGGAGTTCTTTTGGTCTGGGGAGGGATATTGACTTTGGATATCTGTAGTAGGGGTCGCCAAATATCGCCGAGGTAGAAGCCGACAAACGGTGTTATGCTTGAAGATCTCGCCGGATGGCCTCTCTGATACGTCTGGGATGCTATGTGTTGATTGGTGTTATGAGTTGAGCTGACTGCCAGTCAATTTGGTCCTTGATGTGAGTGCTCCACGATAGCTGACACGAAAAACATGTATTTAAGCATAGGTTTTTAAGCCGATTACATTTCTGATAAAATTCAGCATCCTTTCCGATGAAAGAAATTAAAACCTTTTTCGCATTGTGCGGATACAGATGACGGCAATAACATTTTCTCACAAATTTTAGCTATCTACCGTATTTCAGCATCAAATAGGCAACATTCTGTGTTGTATTTATATGAGTGACGTTTAATCAATACATTTGCGCATTGTTTATCTGTAATATTTAAGCAAGCTTTCATTTACTTATTTCCACAAAGTTTCCCTTCTCAATCCGTACCAATATATTTCCGCATTGCTCCATTCTAAATTAGTAACCTTTCTCACAAATTATATCCGCAATATTTCATGTTTCAGCAGTCATATGTGGCTTGGTGACGAATGTAACATTTCCCAGCAAGTCTTTATGTTGTCTTTCCGTTAACATCTCTTAAATAAATAGGCAATTTTTACTTTACGCTGTCATCTACCAGCAATATTTTTATTCCAAATGAGTGAAATTTCCATAATAATGTTTGCAATGTTTAATCGCTATAAAACATTGTCATCCAATTTAGTTTGATTCCAAAGCGGAGTTCAGGGTGTATTACAATTAGGCTGCATTAAATGCAAATAATAGCATAGTTATGATGGAACATCTAAGAACTTTTTAACGATACCAATGAGACAGAGTAAAGTACATCCATCAACTATCCATATATGGCTCAGTGACAGATTTCGAAATTTCACTAACCACAAATAAGTTGCTAAAGGAGGGGAGAGGACACCCCGGCCCTGCATGGGACAAACCTATTCACTACCCACAAATATGTTGCTAAGGGAGGGGAGAGGACACCCCGGCCCTGCATGGGACAAACCTATTCACTACCCACAAATATGTTGCTAAGGGAGGGGAGAGGACACCCCGGCCCTGCATGGAACAAACCTATTCACTACCCACAAATATGTTGCTAAGGGAGGGGAGAGGACACCCCGGCCCTGCATGGAACAAACCTATTCACTACCCACCAATATGTTTCTAAGGGAGGGGAGAGGACACCCCGGCCCTGCATGGAACAAACCTATTCACTACCCACAAATATGTTGCTAAGGGAGGGGAGATGACACCCCGGCCCTGCATGGAACAAACCTATTCACTACCCACAAATATGTTTCTAAGGGAGAGGGAGAGGACACCCCGGCCCTGCATGGGACAAACCTATTCACTACCCACAAATATGTTGCTAAGGGAGGGGAGAGGACACCCCGGCCCTGCATGGAACAAACCTATTCACTACCCACAAATAAGTTGCTAAGGGAGGGGGAGAGGACACCCCGGCCCTGCATGGAACAAACCTATTCACTACCCACAAATATGTTGCTAAGGGAGAGGGAGAGGACACCCCGGCCCTGCATGGGACAAACCTATTCACTACCCACAAATATGTTGCTAAGGGAGGGGAGATGACACCCCGGCCCTGCATGGAACAAACCTATTCACTACCCACAAATATGTTGCTAAGGGAGAGGGAGAGGACACCCCGGCCCTGCATGGGACAAACCTATTCACTACCCACAAATATGTTGCTAAGGGAGGGGAGAGGACACCTCGGCCCTGCATGGAACAAACCTATTCACTACCCACCAATATGTTTCTAAGGGAGGGGAGAGGACACCCCGGCCCTGCATGGAACAAACCTATTCACTACCCACAAATATGTTGCTAAGGGAGGGGAGATGACACCCCGGCCCTGCATGGAACAAACCTATTCACTACCCACAAATATGTTTCTAAGGGAGGGGAGAGGACACCCCGGCCCTGCATGTGGCAAACCTATTCACTACCCACAAGAATGTTGCTAAGGGAGGGGAGAGGACACCCTGGCCCTGCATGGGACAAACCTATTCACTACCCACAAATATGTTGCTAAGGGAGGGGAGAGGACACCCCGGCCCTGCATGGGACAAACCTATTCACTACCCACAAATATGTTGCTAAGGGAGGGGAGAGGACACCCTGGCCCTGCATGGGACAAACCTATTCACTACCCACAAGAATGTTGCTAAGGGAGGGGAGAGGACACCCTGGCCCTGCATGGGACAAACCTATTCACTACCCACAAATATGTTGCTAAGGGAGGGGAGAGGACACCCCGGCCCTGCATGGGACAAACCTATTCACTAACCACAAATATGTTGCTAAGGGAGGGGAGAGGACACCCCGGCCCTGCATGGGACAAACCTATTGGCAAATTTATGGCGATGCGGGTTGTGCCACTGATCCGCCACTGAGTCTGCGCAGACCCGTTAATAGAGAGACTTGAGAGGTACCAAAACTTGGGCTAAATATTGGCAGCAATGGTTAGTTATGATGCCTAGTTATGACAACTTTTTCTTTTATACGGTTCAGAACTACTGGGGATCTAACGCTATAGCCACACAGTAATCATAAGTAATAATAAAGAACATCAACTTCATAAACAGGCAGTTCGCTCTGCAATCATGTTACTAAATAAATATAACGAAAAAAATATCAAAAGAAGGTAGTTTAAGGTTTACACATGTTTCGAACAAAAGGTGCATACTTTCTAAGCAAGAAATTTAACATCACACCAGTAATCAAAATTTACTGTATACTATTTTGCTAACATTTTCATCATTTAAAATGAATACATTACTAAATGTACCTGCAGCACAATATTTGACTACGTGACAACAAAAACCAAACTAAACTTCTTCTTTTTTTGGGGAAGGATTTTTTTTACAATCAGCAATATTTTCTAAAATAGCAAGATGCTTTTTGTCTTGATATACAATAATTACATGTAATATACATGCACAAATTTCCCACTTTGTAGGTTAAATTTTAAAAAATACCAAATTATAAATATTTACTTCATTGATCTAACTATTTATTATTTACACCGATGGACAAGTTTTGAGGCAGGTGACCAGTTCTATCCCGTCTGCTGTTTGTGGTTAATGCTTCTGTGGTAACATTCTGACGATAAAATAATAATAGAAAGTATAATTTGATAAGAACTGTATCCAAACACAAGAAGTATTTAGCCTTATACAGTTCGCTTGTGAAAATATGTGTTGCGGAAGACACATAATAAAATATATGGTAACATTTTCCTTTTTTCTGAAAACAGATTTCCTTGTAAAGGGCAAATTAACTTACTTTAACAATGCTTTATCCTTCATCACAAACGCTCCAGTTCACATTGTCCTTGACCTCATACTCAATCCCTGAAATGTTGTTGGATAAAAACAAGAATATCTGAGAGAATATTAGTTGATTATTGTGAATATATAATATAATATATATTGTGTATTACAAAATATCAAAAGTAATTTCATGCCCCCAAACAAAATGTTTCAAACTAAAAAAATAATTAGTCAGAAAAAAGTTAGTATATATGGGCTATAAAAGGGAATCCTATACAGTTTAGGTAAAGGAAAGGTGATTGATTTTTGTTGATTTCTTTGGAGAGGGAGAATTGGTAGAAACTGTCATTCGAGCAGTGACTATTTAAAGCCAGCCAGGAAATTAGAGGGGATTAGTGGAACCTTCATTCGAACAGTGACTGTTTAAAACCAACTGGGAATTGATGGAAAGGAGGGGATTAGTGGAACCCTCATTGGAGCAGTGACTATTTAAGGCCAGAAAGGAATCGAAGGGGCATTAGTGAAACCATCATTCGAGCAGTGAATAAAATCAACCAGGAGTTGAGAGGAGGGAGGTGATTGGGCGGAGCTTTCATTCGAGCAGTGGCTATTTCAAGTCAACCAGGAATTGAGGGAAGAGAGGGGGTTAGTGGAACCCTTGTTCGAGTAGTCGCTACTTAAAGCTGTGTATTTCGAATGGGGCGGTGTATTTGGGCCCTCATTTGTAAGTAGGCTATAAAATCAAATTGGTTATCCTTCTATGAGAAGCGCAAATGCAGTGATGGTAATATCATCATGATGTAATGTCCTACAGATTCGCCCATTGCTAATGCTGAAATGTAGTAAAACTTTACAGTTACACACAAACCTGCATTGTGTTGGAGGCTAGGTCCCGACTCTTCGGTTATTTTAAGGTTGGTTTACTAAACAAATATTAATAATACTCACCCGGAACATGGACCTTTACTCCGAGTATTAAAGATCCATCACAGACACACAATTCCATGAACACATTTTCTTTCTTGTAACGGACATGTTTCGTGGCGTGATTGGTTAAAATAAGACAATTTCCTGGGAGGCTTACATGAAGAGTGTGATCACTGTGTCCCTGATGTTGGCTAATTGGTTACTTTCTGCCCAAATTCTAACGGCCGACCTCTACGACATCGACCCTGGGCCGGCCAGAGTATATCATTTAGTTAAGACCCACCCAGCAACATGGAACACAATGCACGAAAGAAGACCACACACGCAAGTGTGGACGCCCCCAAGGCTCTTTACCACGTGCCCGTACCCCCTCGCCCCCACCATAGTTACGCCACTGCCTAACGGTGACCTATGAAAGTTTTCATGGCCTCATTCGATAGATCCTGTCAAACTAAAAATGCTTACGAAGTTTCATGAACATCGGCTGTTGAATGCAGAAAATACGGAGGGGAGGGGGCACAATGAGCCCCTCCCCAGGTCTGAGAACGAAAGAAAGGCCCAGGCTTGATAGGGTTAATCAGATGGTGATGAACATGTAGATTTGACCATATAGGACTGATCGGATGGAACATCCACAACAGAAGCAGGTAAAAATTGAGTTTCAGAGCCTGGCATAAAAAGCTAAAAAGGACCTCTGATGCTAGAGGTACTAGATTTTGGAATAATAACTGTATGTTGATAGTGTTACGATCCAAAAAACTCCAAACTATCCGTGAATGCAAATTACTCAAAAAGCCTGAATTTTCTCAGATGCAACAAAGAAATCAAACAAGGTCACACTGATATAAAGAACAAAGAAACAAATTGTGATTTAATAATGAAAATATCAACCGTTTCAAATATCGATGGGGTTTAACAAGAGTACAATGATTAGGGTAAACAAGTGTACATTAAGAAAAGATCCTATACTAAATAAGAAGAAGATCTTACGGGCGAGGACTGAGCAGGCTCCAGCGAAAATGACACAAAAACAGTTCTCTGACACGGTGTAAATAGAGCTGGACGTGGGGCGAATTCACCTCCAACAAACGGCCGGAAATAGACGAAACCACGGGGACACAAGTCGACTACCGTGACAAAAATATGGGAAAGAAGAAACCCCAAAAATACTGAACTGTAGATTTAGTTCACAAAATGTCTCTTCCGGAATTAAATTCAGCTCTCAAACACTTCACTCGGTCCAGACGAACTTTCTCAAAACACTCCACAAACGAGTCGTAAGCGACATCACAGGTCCTAGTGGGTGTACACTGAAGTATCGATATAGTCTCATCAAGTCTTGATGGTTTGCTCAAGTCCTGTTTAAAATCCTCTACCAGCCCGTATTTATAGTTGTTAACCCCTTCTAGAAAATACTAGAGATTTCTTCTTCACTTCACTTCTAGAAATTTCTGTTAAATTACATCATTTTGCAAAAGAAACTTCCAGAACGTTCAATTCATAACCCGTAAACATAATCCCGTCCCCTTTGGGGTCAACACGCGGTCACGCACGGATTATCTCCACATACGGTTTGTGTGTATATGTAACAATAGGATGCAGATGACTGCCTGGTAGAACGGTATGCTTGAAGATGAGGTAGTTTAATATTGTCGACTGTCCAGTGGATGAGGCAGCAGAGAGCACTGCATTTTGCGGAAGACTGTGGGACCATCAACTTGTCTACGATGCGTTAGAGATTGGATACCAAGTGCGTCGTGAAGATTAACTGGAAGAGATGAGATGGCTTTATTTTGAAGACTGTCTAAAATCCTTACGTTTGATTGTGCTGCTGTTCCCCAAATTGGGCTACAGTACTCCAAATTGGGTCTGATGAAAGACTTGTGAATAGTGGTTGTGGGTCTACTATTAAGGTTGTTCCACTTTGCTTTCCTCATCATTCCAATATTTCATACAAGTAGTCATAGCTAAGATGTGTTGTGTCAAGGTGAGTTTGGCACGTAATGTGATCCCAAGATCTTGACAGAGGCCACGTCACTTAGTTGCTCCTCAAGGAATTTTTGTTGAGGATTCAGATGGTTTGTAGTCCTTTACCGAGATATGATGATAGACCGAGTTTTAGATGCAATGAACCTAAGCTTCCAAGATGCTGCACAATATATTCTCTCAGCAGGTGATGTAACTGCAGAGAAAAGGGTACAGCCTCCAACAGAAACTTGCTGAAATCTGTTTTTGAACTAACGGAGTAAATGACCAGTTATCCTACAATCCTGCAATTTAGTAAGAAGACCCGTATGCCATACATGAAATGCTGCACTCAGACAGATCAAGAGCAATGAGTCGTGATTCAAAACCTTTTATCAATATTGTCTTGAATTTGTTGTGTGATGAAAATAAGTGCATCATTAGTGGATCTCTTAGGTAGGAAGCTGAACTGTAGATGAGGAAGGAGACCATTAGTAAGCCAGTATGTCAGGAGAGCCTTATTTACAATCATTGACTGACAGAAGGGCTATTGGTCAGCAGTTCTGAGGATCACTTGGTGAGACAGATTTTGGAATAAGTATTACATGTGAGCACTTCCAGGCAGATGGCACAGTACCATCACCAAAGGTTTTGCGGAAGATACGTGTGAATGGAACTACTACTAGCAGTCTATTAATAATACAAATATCATAGTGTACTTACATACGGCTAAAAGACTTTTAATTCAGTAGTTATTTATTGTGATCACTTGCTGATACGCTTAGTAGCATGGCATGAGGTACAAATAATCGGTAAAGGAAGCGATGGATCTAGTGGACCTTGGTATACATTTATTGCAACACGCGAGGGAAACTGGCGGCAACCCCTAGTGCGCATGCGCTCACATTGCATGTAACGCATATCACTACACCCCCCTTTTTTGAAAATCTTTGAACAAGGTGTAATAAAGATTTATTAAAGTGAAGTCCATAATGATGTCGTATCCTGTGTCATTCATAGTCAACAATACATAGGCATGTTGACAAACATCCAGTTGCTGTAGATATGGAGTTGTTCCTGTATGAATGCTGTAGATATGGAGTTGTTCCTGTATGAATGCTGTAGTAGTTTCACGTAATAGTTCTTGTTTCCAGTCACAGGAGTGAGGTGAAGAAAAATTTTCACAAATGGTGCAAAAATGTGTGGAGGCGCCTGCCTGCTTAGCTGTGCGCAGAGTCAGAGGGATACGCATGTCACGCAAATGTGCACTATTGCGCCTCACAGTGGTTTCATTGGGCGTTTTGACCTCATATGACCGAGGTTCCTTGCAGACTCTAGTCACTTCGCCTGGTACCCAAGATTTGTTGAGATGGTCTAGGATCCTGACTTTCTGTCCAACATACAGTGGGGGAAGGTCTGGACCAGCGCGTTTGTCATGATTGGCTTTCATTTCGTCTCTACGGAATGTTAAGTGTTCGTTGACTTCCTGAGGCTTCTGTGTAGTGCTCAAATGATTGTTGCTTGGCAAAGTGGTACGAATCGGCCTCCCAAATATTATTTCTGCTGGTGCAGGGAGGTGGGCATCAACTGGTGTTGCTCGTAGGTGTAACAAGGCGATGTTGACATATTGGCCAGTCATGTGGCACTTCTTCATCACAGACTTGACCGTACGGACCATGCGCTCTGCCATACAATTTGAGCGGGGATACCTTGGAGAGGAAGTCGTGTGAGTAATTGACCACTCTTTGCACATATGCTGGTATGCTTGTCCAACAAACTGGGGTCTGTTGTCGGAAACAATCTCCACTGGTGCACCGCTGAAGTTTCTCGGGCTACTGAAGCACTTGAGATATCTGTGAGCTTTTGAACAACGGGGTATTTGGAATTGTAATCCACGATAAGGAGGTAAATTTCCTTCTCCAGCTAAAATAGATCTGTGCCTAGTTTCGTCCAAGGTGTACTTGGAACTTCATGAGGTTCTAACGGTTCCTTCTGGTGACGAGGTTGGTGTTCCTGGCATACTGAACAGGAAGTAACTAGTCAAGTTATTTGTTTGTTGATTTTCGGCCAGTATACCGAATTGCGTGCAAGACGTCGCGTTTTCTCAATGCCGAATTGTGAAGCTGGCTTAGTGTGTCGTCATGCATGCACTCTGGGATCAACACTTGTCTGCCTTTAAAGATGAGTTCACAAGATAGTCCAAGTTCGTCTCTGTATGACCAATATGGACGTAAGTCTTGAGGGAGAACCTTGACGGAGTCAGGCCATCCAGAGTAGTTAACTCGCTGTAATTCCTTGAGAACTGGATCTCGAGCTGTCTCATGTTGAAGATCGGGTTGTTTGGCACTGCCAAAGTGGACAAGGTCAATGGGCTGGATGATCGACTGCTCTTCTGTACTGATGTCAGCAACCGTTAAGTCCAGCGAGACATCATCCTCCTTGTTTGGGTTAGGAAGTCTGCTCAATGCATCGGCAATCACCATGGTAATTATTCCATATAGTCACCAGTGGTTTGTGGTCAGTGAGGACACGGAAGTGGCAACCAAACAGGTAAGTATGAAATTTGGTCACACCAAAGACCAGAGCAAGTGTCTCTCTCTCAATATTTGAGTAATTGGCTTGGGATGTTGACAAGGTTTTAGATGCAAAAGCTACAGGTCTGCCATTCTGAAGAAGACACGCACCAAGGCTCTTTTGCGATGCATCAACTTCAAGAGTAGTCTCAAGGTTTGGGTCATAGTACTTTAGACATGACTTGGCAGAGAGGAGTACTTAAGAGCATGAAATGCTGCTTGATGGTCCTCTTCCCACTGGCACGGGACGTCTTTACGGAGCAGGTCTCTCAGAGGAGCAGCTTTGTCTGCGCAGTGTGGGATATAAGGGGAGATAAAATTTACGACACCCAGAAATCACTGCAGGTATTGAAATCGGGATTAACATGACATTGATAACATCTTCATATTATTGACCTTTTGGTTAAATTTAAGAACATTAAGAGGTCACCTGAGGTCACATGAAGAAGATGGAGACTGATAATCCTTTTTAAACATATATCATTGGATAATCTACTCATCGCCCGTTTTTCGCTATTTTCACAGCACTTTCCTAGCACTTTCCTTTAATATTATTTTTCATCGAAACATTGCTTTTTTAATTCGTGAAGAGAAAACACATGCATTTACCTAAATGACAACTTTTCTAATTGGGTCCCGTCATAATTTTAACACATTTTTTTACCGGTAAACAAAGTTTCAAATATTTCGTGAAATATCTCATTTCAAAATATTCGTTTTTCCTTCGAATAGGAAATTGTCATGGTTCAAACGAAAGCCAACATCGCTGTTAAAATAGCGAACACACACATTAATGACGATTATCTAATTATTTGTGTACTGTTTAGTTTTACTTTTGTTCCTTCTTATTCTCCTCGATTCATGATATGCAGATCAACCATGTCCCGATGTCTGCAGTTGCTATAACGTTGAGTACATTGGTCTAACAGTCAATTGCACATATGGTTGGAACCAGTCCACTATCGCTGGCATCAAGAGTGTAACAAAACAACTGTAAGTACAGGGGTCTAACTGAGTTGGGATATAAATTACATTTTAACTCAATTAAATTATGAACAGACCTAAATAATGGTGAGTTTGTAACGTAATTCATATAAATTGTTTGACAAGTTTAAATATAAAAAAATGCCATACTTTGACACTAGGCCTATGTGTAATAAAGCACTATTCTTTGTATTTTGACACATTTTATCTGCAGTATCTTATCGGGTGAAAATATCAGCGTTCTGCAAGCTGGTCTTTTTGAAGACTTCCCGTACTTAATAACATTGTAAGTGTTGATGTTTTTACGTTCTTCGTTTAATTTAAGATCTACTGAGACGTATTATCATTTACAGTCCAACTAGAATCCACAGTCAAATGAAACTATATAATGAACATCTCAGTTTCTAGGCCCTTCAGCTTATTACTGTAGTGAAAACAGCCATTACCTTCTATTGTATGTATTGATATTGCTGTCAATTGTCAATGTTATTTTACATAAGAGTACCTATACAAACGTTTTGTTGTACAACTGTAAAGGCCGATTCATAATTCACGCGAAAGCGAATGCGAAGTGAAATTTACGTCATCAAATTCGCGGCGAATGATTCGCGCAAGTTGAAATGTGTTCAACTTTTGCGAACCTTCGCCGCGAATATTTACTGTGAACCATTGCTGACGTCACGAATTTCGCTTCGCATTCGCTTTCGTGTGAAGTATGAACCGGCCTTAAGATCAGTTGAAATCGCAAACAAAAAGTGTTCGACATAATTATTATTAATTGTGGGTTTTAAGAGACATGGTCACAACATTGTTTATCTAAAGCAAACGTTATGCTATAACCCTGACTTGCATATCAACAATTCAACACTTGTATATGTTTTTTCCGCCGCAGCTAAAAATTTGTGCATTCATTCAGCACAATATTCACATCTGTGATTTAATAAACTACATAAAGTGACCAATGCATTCATTCAGCACAATATTCACATCTGTGATTTAATAAACTACATAAAGTGACCAATGCATTCATTCAGCACAATATTCACATCTGTGATTTAATAAACTACATAAAGTGACCAATGCATTCATTCAGCACAATATTCACATCTGTGATTTAATAAACTACATAAGGTGACCAATGCGTTCATTCAGCACAATATTCACATCTGTGATTTAATAAACTACATAAGGTGACCAATGCGTTCATTCAGCACAATATTCACATCTGTGATTTAATAAACTACATAAGGTGACCAATGCGTTCATTCAGCACAATATTCACATCTGTGATTTAATAAACTACATAAGGTGACCAATGCGTTCATTCAGCACAATATTCACATCTGTGATTTAATAAACTACATAAGGTGACCAATGCGTTCATTCAGCACAATATTCACATCTGTGATTTAATAAACTACATAAGGTGACCAATGCGTTCATTCAGCACAATATTCACATCTGTGATTTAATAAACTACATAAGGTGACCAATGCGTTCATTCAGCACAATATTCACATCTGTGATTTAATAAACTACATAAGGTGACCAATGCGTTCATTCAGCACAATATTCATCTGTGATTTAATAAACTACATAAGGTGACCAATGCGTTCATTCAGCACAATATTCACATCTGTGATTTAATAAACTACATAAGGTGACCAATGCGTTCATTCAGCACAATATTCACATCTGTGATTTAATAAACTACATAAGGTGACCAATGCGTTCATTCAGCACAATATTCACATCTGTGATTTAATAAACTACATAAGTGACCAATGCGTTCATTCAGCACAATATTCACATCTGTGATTTAATAAACTACATAAGGTGACCAATGCGTTCATTCAGCACAATATTCACATCTGTGATTTAATAAACTACATAAGGTGACCAATGCGTTCATTCAGCACAATATTCACATCTGTGATTTAATAAACTACATAGTGACCAATGCGTTCATTCAGCACAATATTCACATCTGTGATTTAATAAACTACATAAGGTGACCAATGCGTTCATTCAACACAATATTCACATCTGTGATTTAATAAACTATATATAAGGTGACCAATGCGTTCATTCAGCACAATATTCACATCTGTGATTTAATAAACTACATAAGGTGACCAATGCGTTCATTCAGCACAATATTCACATCTGTGATTTAATAAACTACATAAGGTGACCAATGCGTTCATTCAGCACAATATTCACATCTGTGATTTAATAAACTACATAAGGTGACCAATGCGTTCATTCAGCACAATATTCACATCTGTGATTTAATAAACTACATAAGGTGACCAATGCGTTCATTCAGCACAATATTCACATCTGTGATTTAATAAACTACATAAGGTGACCAATGCGTTCATTCAGCACAATATTCACATCTGTGATTTAATAAACTACATAAGGTGACCAATGCGTTCATTCAGCACAATATTCACATCTGTGATTTAATAAACTACATAAGGTGACCAATGCGTTCATTCAGCACAATATTCACATCTGTGATTTAATAAACTACATAAGGTGACCAATGCGTTCATTCAGCACAATATTCACATCTGTGATTTAATAAACTACATAAGGTGACCAATGCGTTCATTCAGCACAATATTCACATCTGTGATTTAATAAACTACATAAGGTGACCAATGCGTTCATTCAGCACAATATTCACATCTGTGATTTAATAAACTACATAAGGTGACCAATGCGTTCATTCAGCACAATATTCACATCTGTGATTTAATAAACTACATAAGGTGACCAATGCGTTCATTCAGCACAATATTCACATCTGTGATTTAATAAACTACATAAGGTGACCAATGCGTTCATTCAGCACAATATTCACATCTGTGATTTAATAAACTACATAAGGTGACCAATGCGTTCATTCAGCACAATATTCACATCTGTGATTTAATAAACTACATAAGGTGACCAATGCGTTCATTCAACACATATTCATCTGTGATTTAATAAACTACATAAGGTGACCAATGCGTTCATTCAGCACAATATTCACATCTGTGATTTAATAAACTACATAAGGTGACCAATGCGTTCATTCAGCACAATATTCACATCTGTGATTTAATAAACTACATAAGGTGACCAATGCGTTCATTCAGCACAATATTCACATCTGTGATTTAATAAACTACATAAGGTGACCAATGCGTTCATTCAGCACAATATTCACATCTGTGATTTAATAAACTACATAAGGTGACCAATGCGTTCATTCAGCACAATATTCACATCTGTGATTTAATAAACCAGATAAGGTGACCAATGCGTTCATTCAGCACAATATTCACATCTGTGATTTAATAAACTACATAAGGTGACCAATGCGTTCATTCAGCACAATATTCACATCTGTGATTTAATAAACTACATAAGGTGACCAATGCGTTCATTCAGCACAATATTCACATCTGTGATTTAATAAACTACATAAGGTGACCAATGCGTTCATTCAGCACAATATTCACATCTGTGATTTAATAAACTACATAAGGTGACCAATGCGTTCATTCAGCACAATATTCACATCTGTGATTTAATAAACTACATAAGGTGACCAATGCGTTCATTCAGCACAATATTCACATCTGTGATTTAATAAACTACATAAGGTGACCAATGCGTTCATTCAGCACAATATTCACATCTGTGATTTAATAAACTACATAAGGTGACCAATGCGTTCATTCAGCACAATATTCACATCTGTGATTTAATAAACTACATAAGGTGACCAATGCGTTCATTCAGCACAATATTCACATCTGTGATTTAATAAACTACATAAGGTGACCAATGCGTTCATTCAGCACAATATTCACATCTGTGATTTAATAAACTACATAAGGTGACCAATGCGTTCATTCAGCACAATATTCACATCTGTGATTTAATAAACTACATAAGGTGACCAATGCGTTCATTCAGCACAATATTCACATCTGTGATTTAATAAACTACATAAGGTGACCAATGCGTTCATTCAGCACAATATTCACATCTGTGATTTAATAAACTACATAAGGTGACCAATGCGTTCATTCAGCACAATATTCACATCTGTGATTTAATAAACTACATAAGGTGACCAATGCGTTCATTCAGCACAATATTCACATCTGTGATTTAATAAACTACATAAAGTGACCAATGCGTTCATTCAGCACAATATTCACATCTGTGATTTAATAAACTACATAAAGTGACCAATGCGTTCATTCAGCACAATATTCACATCTGTGATTTAATAAACTACATAAAGTGACCAATGCGTTCATTCAGCACAATATTCACATCTGTGATTTAATAAACTACATAAAGTGACCAATGCGTTCATTCAGCACAATATTCACATCTGTGATTTAATAAACTACATAAAGTGACCAATGCGTTCATTCAGCACAATATTCACATCTGTGATTTAATAAACTACATAAAGTGACCAATGCGTTCATTCAGCACAATATTCACATCTGTGATTTAATAAACTACATAAAGTGACCAATGCGTTCATTCAGCACAATATTCACATCTCTGATTTAATAAACTACATAAAGTGACCAATGCGTTCATTCAGCACAATATTCACATCTCTGATTTAATAAACTACATAAAGTGACCAATGCGTTCATTCAGCACAATATTCACATCTCTGATTTAATAAACTACATAAAGTGACCAATGCGTTCGTTCAGCACAATATTCACATCTCTGATTTAATAAACTACATAAAGTGACCAATGCGTTCGTTCAGCACAATATTCACATCTCTGATTTAATAAACTACATAAAGTGACCAATGCGTTCGTTCAGCACAATATTCACATCTCTGATTTAATAAACTACATAAAGTGACCAATGCGTTCGTTCAGCAAAATATTCACATCTGTGATTTAATAAACTACATAAAGTGACCAATTTATTCGTTCAGCAAAATATTCACATCTGTGATTTAATAAACTACATAAAGTGACCAATGCGTTCGTTCAGCACAATATTCACATCTGTGATTTAATAAACTACATAAAGTGACCAATGCGTTCGTTCAGCAAAATATTCACATCTGTGATTTAATAAACTACATAAAGTGACCAATGCGTTCGTTCAGCAAAATATTCACATCTGTGATTTAATAAACTACATAAAGTGACCAATGCGTTCGTTCAGCAAAATATTCACATCTGTGATTTAATAAACTACATAAAGTGACCAATGCATTCGTTCAGCAAAATATTCACATCTGTGATTTAATAAACTACATAAAGTGACCAATGCATTCGTTCAGCAAAATATTCACATCTGTGATTTAATCAACTACATAAAGTGACCAATGCATTCGTTCAGCAAAATATTCACATCTGTGATTTAATAAACTACATAAAGTGACCAATGCATTCGTTCAGCACAATATTCACATCTGTGATTTAATAAACTACATAAAGTGATCAATGCATTCGTTCAGCACAACATTCACATCTCTGATTTAATAAACTACATCAAGTGACCAATGCATTCGTTCAGCACAACATTCACATCTCTGATTTAATAAACTACATAAAGTGACCAATGCATTCGTTCAGCACAACATTCACATCTCTGATTTAATAAACTACATAAAGTGACCAATGCATTCGTTCAGCACAATATTCACATCTCTCATTTAATAAACTACATAAAGTGACCAATGCATTCATTCAGCACAATATTCACATCTGTGATTTAATAAACTACATAAAGTGACCAATGCATTCATTCAGCAAAATATTCACATCTGTGATTTAATAAACTACATAAAGTGACCAATGCATTCATTCAGCACAATATTCACATCTGTGATTTAATAAACTACATAAAGTGATCAATGCATTCATTCAGCACAATATTCACATCTCTGATTTAATAAACTACATAAAGTGATCAATGCATTCATTCAGCACAATATTCACATCTCTGATTTAATAAACTACATAAAGTGACCAATGCATTCGTTCAGCACAATATTCACATCTCTGATTTAATAAACTACATAAAGTGACCAATGCATTCGTTCAGCACAATATTCACATCTCTGATTTAATCAACTACATAAAGTGACCAATGCATTCATTCAGCACAATATTCACATCTGTGATTTAATAAACTACATCAAGTGACCAATGCATTCATTCAGCACAATATTCACATCTGTGATTTAATACACTACATAAAGTGACCAATGCATTCATTCAGCACAATATTCACATCTGTGATTTAATACACTACATAAAGTGACCAATGCATTCATTCAGCACAATATTCACATCTCTGATTTAATACACTACATAAAGTGATCAATGCATTCATTCAGCACAATATTCACATCTGATTTAATAAACTACATAAAGTGACCAATGCATTCATTCAGCACAATATTCACATCTGTGATTTAATAAACTACATAAAGTGACCAATGCATTCATTCAGCACAATATTCACATCTCTGATTTAATAAACTACATAAAGTGACCAATGCATTCATTCAGCACAATATTCACATCTGTGATTTAATAAACTACATCAAGTGACCAATGCATTCATTCAGCACAACATTCACATCTGTGATTTAATAAACTACATAAAGTGACCAATGCATTCATTCAGCACAACATTCACATCTCTGATTTAATAAACTACATAAAGTGACCAAACCATTCATTCAGCACAACATTCACATCTGTGATTTAATAAACTACATAAAGTGACCAATGCATTCATTCAGCACAACATTCACATCTGTGATTTAATAAACTACATAAAGTGACCAATGCATTCATTCAGCACAACATTCACATCTGTGATTTAATAAACTACATAAAGTGACCAATGCATTCATTCAGCACAACATTCACATCTGTGATTTAATAAACTACATCAAGTGATCAATGCATTCATTCAGCACAATATTCACATCTCTGATTTAATAAACTACATCAAGTGACCAATGCATTCATTCAGCATAATATTCACATCTGTGATTTAATAAACTACATCAAGTGACCAATGCATTCATTCAGCACAATATTCACATCTGTGATTTAATAAACTACATCAAGTGACCAATGCATTCATTCAGCACAACATTCACATCTGTGATTTAATAAACTACATAAAGTGACCAATGCATTCATTCAGCACAACATTCACATCTGTGATTTAATAAACTACATAAAGTGACCAATGCATTCATTCAGCACAATATTCACATCTGTGATTTAATAAACTACATAAAGTGATCAATGCATTCATTCAGCACAATATTCACATCTCTGATTTAATAAACTACATAAAGTGACCAATGCATTCATTCAGCAAAATATTCACATCTGTGATTTAATAAACTACATCAAGTGACCAATGCATTCATTCAGCACAATATTCACATCTGATTTAATAAACTACATAAAGTGACCAATGCATTCATTCAGCACAATATTCACATCTGTGATTTAATAAACTACATAAAGTGACCAATGCATTCATTCAGCACAATATTCACATCTCTGATTTAATAAACTACATAAAGTGACCAATGCATTCGTTCAGCACAATATTCACATCTCTGATTTAATAAACTACATAAAGTGACCAATGCATTCGTTCAGCACAATATTCACATCTCTGATTTAATAAACTACATAAAGTGACCAATGCATTCGTTCAGCAAAATATTCACATCTGTGATTTAATAAACTACATAAAGTGACCAATGCATTCGTTCAGCACAATATTCACATCTGTGATTTAATAAACTACATAAAGTGACCAATGCATTCCTTCAGCAAAATATTCACATCTGTGATTTAATAAACTACATAAAGTGACCAATGCATTCATTCAGCACAATATTCACATCTGTGATTTAATAAACTACATAAAGTGATCAATGCATTCATTCAGCACAATATTCACATCTCTGATTTAATAAACTACATAAAGTGACCAATGCATTCATTCAGCACAATATTCACATCTGTGATTTAATAAACTACATCAAGTGATCAATGCATTCATTCAGCACAATATTCACATCTCTGATTTAATAAACTACATAAAGTGACCAATGCATTCATTCAGCACAACATTCACATCTCTGATTTAATAAACTACATAAAGTGACCAATGCATTCATTCAGCACAATATTCACATCTCTCATTTAATAAACTACATAAAGTGACCAATGCATTCATTCAGCACAATATTCACATCTGTGATTTAATAAACTACATAAAGTGACCAATGCATTCATTCAGCACAATATTCACATCTGTGATTTAATAAACTACATAAAGTGATCAATGCATTCATTCAGCACAATATTCACATCTCTGATTTAATAAACTACATAAAGTGACCAATGCATTCATTCAGCAAAATATTCACATCTGTGATTTAATAAACTACATAAAGTGACCAATGCATTCATTCAGCACAATATTCACATCTGTGATTTAATAAACTACATAAAGTGATCAATGCATTCATTCAGCACAATATTCACATCTCTGATTTAATAAACTACATAAAGTGATCAATGCATTCATTCAGCACAATATTCACATCTCTGATTTAATAAACTACATAAAGTGACCAATGCATTCGTTCAGCACAATATTCACATCTCTGATTTAATAAACTACATAAAGTGACCAATGCATTCGTTCAGCACAATATTCACATCTCTGATTTAATCAACTACATAAAGTGACCAATGCATTCGTTCAACAATATTCACATCTGTGATTTAATAAACTACATCAAGTGACCAATGCATTCATTCAGCACAATATTCACATCTGTGATTTAATACACTACATAAAGTGACCAATGCATTCATTCAGCACAATATTCACATCTGTGATTTAATACACTACATAAAGTGACCAATGCATTCATTCAGCACAATATTCACATCTCTGATTTAATACACTACATAAAGTGATCAATGCATTCATTCAGCACAATATTCATCTGATTTAATAAACTACATAAAGTGACCAATGCATTCATTCAGCACCAATATTCACATCTGTGATTTAATAAAATACATCAAGTGACCAATGCATTCATTCAGCACAATATTCACATCTCTGATTTAATAAACTACATAAAGTGACCAATGCATTCATTCAGCACAATATTCACATCTGTGATTTAATAAACTACATCAAGTGACCAATGCATTCATTCAGCACAATATTCACATCTGTGATTTAATAAACTACATAAAGTGACCAATGCATTCATTCAACTTTAACATTCACATCTCTGATTTAATAAACTACATAAAGTGACCAAACCATTCATTCAGCACAACATTCACATCTGTGATTTAATAAACTACATAAAGTGACCAATGCATTCATTCAGCACAACATTCACATCTGTGATTTAATAAACTACATAAAGTGACCAATGCATTCATTCAGCACAACATTCATCTGTGATTTAATAAACTACATAAAGTGACCAATGCATTCATTCAACTTTAACATTCACATCTGTGATTTAATAAACTACATCAAGTGATCAATGCATTCATTCAGCACAATATTCACATCTCTGATTTAATAAACTACATCAAGTGACCAATGCATTCATTCAGCATAATATTCACATCTGTGATTTAATAAACTACATCAAGTGACCAATGCATTCATTCAGCACAATATTCACATCTGTGATTTAATAAACTACATCAAGTGACCAATGCATTCATTCAGCACAACATTCACATCTGTGATTTAATAAACTACATAAAGTGACCAATGCATTCATTCAGCACAACATTCACATCTGTGATTTAATAAACTACATAAAGTGACCAATGCATTCATTCAGCACAATATTCACATCTGTGATTTAATAAACTACATAAAGTGATCAATGCATTCATTCAGCACAATATTCACATCTCTGATTTAATAAACTACATAAAGTGACCAATGCATTCATTCAACAAAATATTCACATCTGTGATTTAATACACTAAATCATGTGACCAACGCATTCTTTCATCACAATATTCACATCTGATTTAATAAACTACATAAAGTGACAAATGCATTCATTCAGCACAATATTCACATCTGTGATTTAATAAACTACATAAAGTGACCAATGCATTCATTCAGCACAATATTCACATCTCTGATTTAATAAACTACATAAAGTGACCAATGCATTCGTTCAACAATAATATTCATCTCTGATTTAATAAACTACATAAAGTGACCAATGCATTCGTTCAGCACTTTATTCACATCTCTGATTTAATAAACTACATAAAGTGACCAATGCATTCGTTCAGCAAAATATTCACATCTGTGATTTAATAAACTACATAAAGTGACCAATGCATTCGTTCAGCACAATATTCACATCTGTGATTTAATAAACTACATAAAGTGACCAATGCATTCCTTCAGCAAAATATTCACATCTGTGATTTAATAAACTACATAAAGTGACCAATGCATTCATTCAGCACAATATTCACATCTGTGATTTAATAAACTACATAAAGTGATCAATGCATTCATTCAGCACAATATTCACATCTCTGATTTAATAAACTACATAAAGTGACCAATGCATTCATTCAGCACAATATTCACATCTGTGATTTAATAAACTACATCAAGTGATCAATGCATTCATTCAGCACAATATTCACATCTCTGATTTAATAAACTACATAAAGTGACCAATGCATTCATTCAACTTTAACATTCACATCTCTGATTTAATAAACTACATAAAGTGACCAATGCATTCATTCAGCACAATATTCACATCTCTCATTTAATAAACTACATAAAGTGACCAATGCATTCATTCAGCACAATATTCACATCTGTGATTTAATAAACTACATAAAGTGACCAATGCATTCATTCAGCAAAATATTCACATCTCTGATTTAATAAACTACATAAAGTGACCAATGCATTCATTCAGCACAATATTCACATCTGTGATTTAATAAACTACATAAAGTGATCAATGCATTCATTCAGCACAATATTCACATCTCTGATTTAATAAACTACATAAAGTGACCAATGCATTCGTTCAGCACAATATTCACATCTCTGATTTAATAAACTACATAAAGTGACCAATGCATTCGTTCAGCAAAATATTCACATCTGTGATTTAATAAACTACATAAAGTGACCAATGCATTCGTTCAGCACAATATTCACATCTGTGATTTAATAAACTACATAAAGTGACCAATGCATTCCTTCAGCAAAATATTCACATCTGTGATTTAATAAACTACATAAAGTGACCAATGCATTCATTCAGCACAATATTCACATCTGTGATTTAATAAACTACATAAAGTGATCAATGCATTCATTCAGCACAATATTCACATCTCTGATTTAATAAACTACATAAAGTGACCAATGCATTCATTCAGCACAATATTCACATCTGTGATTTAATAAACTACATCAAGTGATCAATGCATTCATTCAGCACAATATTCACATCTCTGATTTAATAAACTACATAAAGTGACCAATGCATTCATTCAGCACAACATTCACATCTCTGATTTAATAAACTACATAAAGTGACCAATGCATTCATTCAGCACAATATTCACATCTCTCATTTAATAAACTACATAAAGTGACCAATGCATTCATTCAGCACAATATTCACATCTGTGATTTAATAAACTACATAAAGTGACCAATGCATTCATTCAGCAAAATATTCACATCTCTGATTTAATAAACTACATAAAGTGACCAATGCATTCATTCAGCACAATATTCACATCTGTGATTTAATAAACTACATAAAGTGATCAATGCATTCATTCAGCACAATATTCACATCTCTGATTTAATAAACTACATAAAGTGACCAATGCATTCATTCAGCACAATATTCACATCTCTCATTTAATAAACTACATAAAGTGACCAATGCATTCATTCAGCACAATATTCACATCTGTGATTTAATAAACTACATAAAGTGACCAATGCATTCATTCAGCACAATATTCACATCTGTGATTTAATAAACTACATAAAGTGATCAATGCATTCATTCAGCACAATATTCACATCTCTGATTTAATAAACTACATAAAGTGACCAATGCATTCATTCAGCAAAATAATCATTCATCTGTGATTTAATAAACTACATAAAGTGACCAATGCATTCATTCAGCACAATATTCACATCTGTGATTTAATAAACTACATAAAGTGATCAATGCATTCATTCAGCACAATATTCACATCTCTGATTTAATAAACTACATAAAGTGATCAATGCATTCATTCAGCACAATATTCACATCTCTGATTTAATAAACTACATAAAGTGACCAATGCATTCGTTCAGCACAATATTCACATCTCTGATTTAATAAACTACATAAAGTGACCAATGCATTCGTTCAGCACAATATTCACATCTCTGATTTAATCAACTACATAAAGTGACCAATGCATTCATTCAGCACAATATTCACATCTGTGATTTAATAAACTACATCAAGTGACCAATGCATTCATTCAGCACAATATTCACATCTGTGATTTAATACACTACATAAAGTGACCAATGCATTCATTCAGCACAATATTCACATCTGTGATTTAATACACTACATAAAGTGACAATGCATTCATTCAGCACAATATTCACATCTCTGATTTAATACACTACATAAAGTGATCAATGCATTCATTCAGCACAATATTCATCTGATTTAATAAACTACATAAAGTGACCAATGCATTCATTCAGCACAATATTCACATCTGTGATTTAATAAACTACATAAAGTGACCAATGCATTCATTCAGCACAATATTCACATCTCTGATTTAATAAACTACATAAAGTGACCAATGCATTCATTCAGCACAATATTCACATCTGTGATTTAATAAACTACATCAAGTGACCAATGCATTCATTCAGCACAACATTCACATCTGTGATTTAATAAACTACATAAAGTGACCAATGCATTCATTCAGCACAACATTCACATCTCTGATTTAATAAACTACATAAAGTGACCAATGCATTCATTCAACTTTAACATTCACATCTGTGATTTAATAAACTACATAAAGTGACCAATGCATTCATTCAGCACAACATTCACATCTGTGATTTAATAAACTACATAAAGTGACCAATGCATTCATTCAGCACAACATTCACATCTGTGATTTAATAAACTACATAAAGTGACCAATGCATTCATTCAGCACAACATTCACATCTGTGATTTAATAAACTACATCAAGTGATCAATGCATTCATTCAGCACAATATTCACATCTCTGATTTAATAAACTACATCAAGTGACCAATGCATTCATTCAGCATAATATTCACATCTGTGATTTAATAAACTACATCAAGTGACCAATGCATTCATTCAGCACAATATTCACATCTGTGATTTAATAAACTACATCAAGTGACCAATGCATTCATTCAACAACATTCATCTGTGATTTAATAAACTACATAAAGTGACCAATGCATTCATTCAGCACAACATTCACATCTGTGATTTAATAAACTACATAAAGTGACCAATGCATTCATTCAACACAATATTCACATCTGTGATTTAATAAACTACATAAAGTGATCAATGCATTCATTCAGCACAATATTCACATCTCTGATTTAATAAACTACATAAAGTGACCAATGCATTCATTCAGCAAAATATTCACATCTGTGATTTAATAAACTACATCAAGTGACCAATGCTTTCATTCAGCACTATATTCACTTCTGTTTTAATATAGTACTTAAAGTGAACAATGCATTCATTCATCACAATATTCACATCTGTGATTTAATAAACTACATAAAGTGACCAATGCATTCATTCAGCACAATATTCACATCTCTGATTTAATAAACTACATAAAGTGACCAATGCATTCGTTCAGCACAATATTCACATCTCTGATTTAATAAACTACATAAAGTGACCAATGCATTCGTTCAGCACAATATTCACATCTCTGATTTAATAAACTACATAAAGTGACCAATGCATTCGTTCAGCAAAATATTCACATCTGTGATTTAATAAACTACATAAAGTGACCAATGCATTCGTTCAGCACAATATTCACATCTGTGATTTAATAAACTACATAAAGTGACCAATGCATTCCTTCAGCAAAATATTCACATCTGTGATTTAATAAACTACATAAAGTGACCAATGCATTCATTCAGCACAATATTCACATCTGTGATTTAATAAACTACATAAAGTGATCAATGCATTCATTCAGCACAATATTCACATCTCTGATTTAATAAACTACATAAAGTGACCAATGCATTCATTCAGCACAATATTCACATCTGTGATTTAATAAACTACATCAAGTGATCAATGCATTCATTCAGCACAATATTCACATCTCTGATTTAATAAACTACATAAAGTGACCAATGCATTCATTCCTTTAACATTCACATCTCTGATTTAATAAACTACATAAAGTGACCAATGCATTCATTCAGCACAATATTCACATCTCTCATTTAATAAACTACATAAAGTGACCAATGCATTCATTCAGCACAATATTCACATCTGTGATTTAATAAACTACATAAAGTGACCAATGCATTCATTCAGCAAAATATTCACATCTCTGATTTAATAAACTACATAAAGTGACCAATGCATTCATTCAGCACAATATTCACATCTCTGATTTAATAAACTACATAAAGTGACCAATGCATTCGTTCAGCACAATATTCACATCTCTGATTTAATAAACTACATAAAGTGACCAATGCATTCGTTCAGCACAATATTCACATCTCTGATTTAATCAACTACATAAAGTGACCAATGCATTCATTCAGAACAATATTCACATCTCTGATTTAATAAACTACATAAAGTGATCAATGCATTCATTCAGCACAATATTCACATCTGTGATTTAATAAACTACATCAAGTGACCAATGCATTCATTCAGCACAATATTCACATCTGTGATTTAATAAACTACATAAAGTGACCAATGCATTCATTCAGCACAATATTCACATCTCTGATTTAATACACTACATAAAGTGATCAATGCATTCATTCAGCACAATATTCACATCTGATTTAATAAACTACATAAAGTGACCAATGCATTCATTCAGCACAATATTCACATCTGTGATTTAATACACTACATAAAGTGATCAATGCATTCATTCAGCACAATATTCACATCTGATTTAATAAACTACATAAAGTGACCAATGCATTCATTCAGCACAATATTCACATCTGTGATTTAATAAACTACATAAAGTGACCAATGCATTCATTCAGCACAATATTCACATCTCTGATTTAATAAACTACATAAAGTGACCAATGCATTCATTCAGCACAATATTCACATCTGTGATTTAATAAACTACATCAAGTGACCAATGCATTCATTCAGCACAACATTCACATCTGTGATTTAATAAACTACATCAAGTGACCAATGCATTCATTCAGCACAACATTCACATCTGTGATTTAATAAACTACATCAAGTGACCAATGCATTCATTCAGCTTTAACATTCACATCTGTGATTTAATAAACTACATAAAGTGACCAATGCATTCATTCAGCACAAGATTCACATCTGTGATTTAATAAACTACATAAAAGTGACCAATGCATTCATTCAGCACAACATTCACATCTGTGATTTAATAAACTACATAAAGTGACCAATGCATTCATTCAGCACAACATTCACATCTGTGATTTAATAAACTACATCAAGTGACCAATGCATTCATTCAGCATAATATTCACATCTGATTTAATAAACTACATCAAGTGACCAATGCATTCATTCAGCATAATATTCACATCTGTGATTTAATAAACTACATCAAGTGACCAATGCATTCATTCAGCACAATATTCACATCTGTGATTTAATAAACTACATCAAGTGACCAATGCATTCATTCAGCACTGTATTCACATCTGTGATTTAATAAACTACATAAAGTGACCAATGCATTCATTCAGCACAACATTCACATCTGTTAATAAACTACATAAAGTGACCAATGCATTCATTCAGCACAATATTCACATCTGTGATTTAATAAACTACATAAAGTGATCAATGCATTCATTCAACTGTCTTAATCAGAATTTGAAGGAAAACGCGATGAAGCTTCAAAGAAGTCAGTAAATCTTGTGTCGCAACAGATACTGCAAAACTTCAAAACAGATCGTCAGACAACTTACCAACCTCTATCAGATACCAGATTCAGAAACCGCATTGAAACACCACTTTCAGTTGGATTGGTACTTGCCGGTATGTCCAAGAGTAGGTGGATAAAGCATTATCTAAGCCTCGAATCAAATTGTGACGTAGTTGATGTTTTCCAGAAATTTGGTGAAGATGGTTTCAACCTGGACAACATGTCAAATGTTCTTGAAACCTTTTTGTGCAGAGTGTATGCCAAGAACAGCAAATGCACCACAGTCAAGGAGCTGAGATGGGAGCTGTTCAAATCCAAGAATCTTGAAGCAGAAAAGTTGCCCCCCACTCTTGGTGCACTAACACCACACATTCAGAGAGCTAATCTAATTGCGATGATTAACAAAAGTTATAATAACCCGCAGCCGAAAATACCTCTACTTACGGACAATGGCTGGGAAAACACATCGGATGGGACAATTTCTGCCAAGAAATGTCTTGAACTCCCTGCACCCCAGGCAGTTGTTGAACTTGTTAAATGTGGATGTCGCGGCAAATGTACAAGTCATTGTTCCTGTCTAAAGAATAACTTGCCGTGTACATCACTTTGTAAGTGTAGTGACTGCAGTAATACAACAGATTACGATGTGTCAATCCAAGAAGACGACTTTGACTAGGTACCGGGTGAAGGCCAAGTAGACCCCCAGATGGAAATAGAATAGCCCTTCCTGAGAAAAGCATGATGTACTGAACAGGTAATCCAAGATAACAATCAGATTTTTGATGGATAGGCTGCAATTTATGTAAACAAGGGCCTTACGACAATTTTTGAGCGTCTATATGTTACTCACATGCGGAGATATATACAAATGTGTATTTAATATGGCGGCCATATTGAAATTCAAGATGGCAGCCGAACCAAATTAGTTACAAGTAAGGTAAATGTGTTAATGGAATCATAGGTATCATAAACATGGGTGTTGCCACCATTTTTACTTTTCTACGTCGCTCACAAGTTGAAATATACGCAACAGTGTATTAAATATGGCGGCCATTTTGAAATTCAAGATGGCAGCTTAACCAAATTAGTTACAAGTAGGGTAAATGTGTTAATGGAATCCTAGGTATCATAAACATGGGTATTGCCACCATTTTTACTCTTCTACATTGCTCATAAGTTGAGATATAGGCCAAAATATAATTCAAAATGGCGGCTGAAGACGCCATTAAAAAAAATGGTACCTAACTTTTTTGAAATCAGCACCCCAAAATTGACAAAGTTAGCCAATAAAATCCATTTTGGCACGAAAATCCAGCTGGAATACATAGTGACCTGTACTATTTACACAAATTAGTATTGACTGACACAAACAATCTGAACTATAGAGCAAGGACTTGCTCTATGTCTCAACATACTGAACGTAGGGTAAATTAACTGGATATAATTGAGACAAAAAACATGATTGATACATGATTAACTATACATTCATTAGATAACTAATTCTCACTAGCACCAGTAAAAATCATAATATAAAAGCCAAATGAGTCAGGAAATTAATCAACTTAAATGAGGAGAAATCACAATTTTACCAAAATATGTATCGCCAGTGTTTTACGTTATTTTACCGATAATTTCCGGCAAGTGTTGTTTTAATCGGAACATTGTTAATTTTCTTTTAGAAAGGAAATCAAATGCTATGAAATGAAATATTTTACAAAATCATTTTTTAGAAATTTTGTTTTACAGTCAATAAGTGCCCCAATGATTTATGAAGGGGACAAACCATAAATAATTTCGGGACATTATTTGATGTAAATCCCTGTTTATCCGTCCTGAAGTAAATGTTCCTATGAAACGGAAAATTACCGGTGATGTATCTATAAAAAGTCTCAACTGACAACACAATATCTTAACATAATAAACATAATAAACATAATATCTTAATATCTTAACATAATTCTCCTGAGGACGATCAGAGCATACTGATCGAAACGTCGAGTTGTACCTCCAGTTCTTTTCAGAACTAAATACTACTCAATTGAGATTCCACATGGTGTCACCGCAATTAGTCTTACCTAACATAATAAACGTTAAGGAAATCAACTTTATATAATCGAAGGTATTTTTTTTATTTATAAAAATATGATTAAACCTCAATCAGGGGCGTAGCGAAGGCATTTTCTTTGGGGGTGTGGAGTCAATTTGCTGACTGACATTCAGAGTCAGGTGTCTACAAAATGACAATGTTAATGTGAATATAGGAAGGATGAGTTTCTTTGAACCAAGTTTTATTGAAATATGGGTTGAAATACTTGGAAGACAGCGGCTCTCTACTTTCTTGGTAAAATTATGGTTTATTCTGTAATGTAGAAGATAAGAATGCAAAGGAGAGAACGGTAAGATGGTCTCTTGTCTTCGGTCGACATTGGACTCATCCGTTATTTACACAATTATATTAACAAATCGTTTTCCAAAATGGACTCAATAAAGTCACATTTTATGCGTTGAAATAGCTCATAAATGCTCTCACAGATCCTCTTAAATGAGCAGTTTCCCTGAGCCCTTATGCGGGCCCCGCATCGCTCTCCACGCCGTGAGTTCGAAACATTTCGCTGGCTTGCTTGTTTCGATTTGCACACCACCACCACTTTCAAAATGAGTCCGCCGCTGTTGCATGCATGCTTTTCGGGGGGGGGGGGAGGGGGGAGGGGGGACATGGCCCGTCTTTATCAACACTTTTTAGTTAATGATTGGGCCCCTTGTTCAAAATTCCTGGCTACACCTAGAGATTGATGCGTATCAATCTCTTCCCTAAAAATGATTGTGTCTGAGGTGTTGTCTCTTTTAGGAAAATACATTGTTTTTGATTGCATAAAGACAAATTCGGGTTAACGTGTCGGCGCTCTACCAACTGAGCCATCTATCCCTATGTTGGCGGTCCACTTCTAATCTTGTCGTTGATTTGATTATTTAAAAAAATCAATTGTTTGTTTGACTTAAGGAAATACTAACTATTTCCTAAATTTCACGTTAATATTAATATGTATTTTTTATGGTTATGAAATAAAGGATTCCTCAAAAGTGTTTATTTTTTATTTTATTTTATTACATTTTACACTGGCAATCAGATTACATCAATTAAATATAAAACCAAACCCTAATAAACTACAAATACACAAAAATTCATTTTAAACAAAGCCAGGTAGAACAGGTGACCAGCACCTCTACAAGGCCATCCTACCACAAGAAACTCACTAAACATTATATACCTCTTTACATGCCCCCCCCCACCCCCTCCCCGCCCCGTTACACCACTAGAGGGCCGCTGAAGCAAGTTAGGACGGAAAAGAACGAAAAAGACAACATTAAGCAACAAATTAAATACGCCGACAGAGAGAGCAATGGCAAAAGGACATCCATATGCAAATATTTTCTACCGAAAAACTGGAAGAAAATTTTGTTCTGTAAAACTGAGATAGGCTATTTGAGATTTAAACGACGAAAGTGAAGTGGCAGATCTTGCTGCCAAAGGAAGTTGATTCCAGATTTTGGAACAATCCGCTGAAAATAAAAATATTTATGTGATTCAATTTTATACCTAGGAACAGTTAACATATAAGGATCAGAAGAAAGTCTAGTGGTAGGACGGCCTTGAGTTACATTAAAACTAACATAACGATCAATATTAAAATGTGTAATTTTACAATTAAAAAAATATATAAGATCACCAATTTCTCTTCTAAAAGACAACGGTAAAATGTCAAGACTATCCAATCGTGACTTATAGTCTTCCTCAGGATAATGCAGGATAAAGTGTCAGTAGCACTTTAGCTGAATAAGGCCTGTGATGAAGATCTTGAGAAGACGATTAAGAAATGTTAAGATTTAAATGTGGGAGGAAAACCCAGACAAATATTCTGTTGGAAAACCCACGTTATCAGGTTGGGACCGAAAACCCAATCCTCTCGTTGGAGTGGAATTCGAACCCGTGTCCACGGAGGTGAAAGGCGAGTAAAGTATATACCACTGCGTCAACCTGATCCCCCAAACTTTCACATATTGGTTGTTTTATGTTTATATTGAATCAAACAGAGAAGTATACTTGTCAACATTCCCAGTGTTGTACCTTCCCTAAAGCATAAAGCACTGTGCATATCTTTGATTGTATACATACTGTTTGCTTACACTCCCAGTGTAAACACGTGACATGGTATCTACATTGTACCAGTCTACGATACATCAAATTCGTGACTAGATTGTCACTAAAACTCAATGTTGGGTTGCTTTAAGTTGTATCATCCGTGTTTTTCAATATTTGTACCGGTAATCTTATTTTTGATCGGAACGTTACTATTTAACTTGCGGAAACAAAAACGATTGTTTTTTAAAATGACACTTTTAACAAACAAACAAACAAACAAAAATAAATAAATAAAAAATGCGAGAAGCATATTTTTACAGCAAATAAAAATAAATAGGACATGGTGGAAACCATTTTTTTTTTTAACGTGGAACAATTGTTTTAAACTTTAATTCAACACAAATTATTATTTACAAGAAACACAGAATTTGAGGAAGCGGAGTATTTATATATGAAGCGTATAAGTCTAGATATACTTAACTCCTTCTCAATGGCATTTTACGCAAACAAAATGCTATGGTTCTTTTAACCCTATCAAGCCTGGGCTATTCTTTCGCTCTCAGACCGGGGGGGGGGTCTCATTGTGCCCCCTCCATATTTTCTGTATTCAATAGCCGATTTTCAACTTCGTAGGCATGATTGATTTTTTTAATTATATTTTGACCCAAAATTGTATTGTTTTTACCAGAAGTACAATAAAGGCAGACATAATAACATCCATGGTACTACTGATAACACAAATTTATACAATGAGCAAAAACAATTAAAACAAACTTTTAAAAATCAAGTTTTGGGGTCAAAGATACCAAAGAAATATCTTTCCAATAACACTTTGTATTTACAAAAGAACATCAAATAACTAACATATCAACGTATGAGATCTGGAATCGTATCGTATACAATCACCATCTCAAAGTATATGAAAATTTGCTATAAAGGAAAAACGTTTTCACAAGAAAATCAATTAGCGTAATTATTTCATTCAAGCTATTTAAAGAATCAAACATATTGGTTTTAAACTTACGGTAAATAGCGATGTTGGTTATAATGCTGTCGCGGAGTGGAATCTTATTGTGCCATTGGCCTCTGTCATGGCCCTTCCCAGGGCCTTGATTGCAGGTTTGCCGGTGGATGCACACAGAGGAAGGGGGTGGAGCCAATTTGCCGAATGACATCTGAGTTGGGGGAGGCGCAAAATGTGTGTGTTAGTAAATTTACCGATACAACTTTAATATGACCAGACATTTGCCTCGTGACTATTTATCATAACAAATAATTATACCATGACACAGTTGTTTAAGACCCAGACATTTCATACGATTTTTTTCAAGATTTTGCTTCCAACCTGTTCAGCTGTATCTAAGGATATAGTTTCCAATCCAAAACATAACAATAATAAATTGTTCATAATGTTGGGTAAATACTTGACAATAAAAAAAAATCGCCCGCAAAATTGCCGCTATGCCTCCTTGCCTTGGGAAAGTCCATTTTGGCGACGGCGTCTTCAACCAGAAACGACATAAACGAGTAATTAGCCCTCTGTTGACTAAACATGTCCAGTCTGTGTTGTATACATTGTTTTCTTTCTCTAATCATGAACTCCAAATGAAATTCAGTGTCTAATTAGGTTGGTTCGATGATGTTTTTGAAACAAAATTATTATTATTTTTTTTTTTATCATATGAAACTATATGTTTTAGAAAATTAAGCAGTAAAATGTTCACACAATAAAATACTGTTTTCCCTTTTTTCCCTGCACAATCACCTTTGGGGAAGAAGACCGACACTAGCCAGAGATTTATTAATGTGGAACCTGGGCTCATTTACTAATTAAGTAGTTATCACCTGAAGCCATTATTGCTTGGTTCCGGCCAACTTACGAATCCCTCCGATGTCGACAACTTATCAATTCGTCTTGAATATTTAACATAATATTTTTTAATTTTTTTTTCTACAAATATCTGAATGTATAGCACGTGTTTTTGGTCTATTTTACATGGCACATGACCCTTCTTTGTCAACATTTTTGAGTTATGAGTTCAAAATTCCTGGCTACGCCCCATGTGATGAATTCAAACGCCGAGTGAAAATGCCGCTTCTATGTGTCAACTATGTGTCGTTATGAAAGGGCGAGCTATTCCTCGTGAAAATAATGACAATGCAGGCTAATAAACAGCTTGGACCGCTTGTAACCAGGGGATACATGAAAGATGGCACGATCAAAGGCTTTAAGCAGCGGTTCCCGCCAAAACTTTGGTGACGACCACCATATTGGGAAAATGTACATTAAATGCAATGTGAAATGTAAAATTAATGCATTTAATTAAAACACCTTGAAATCACCTTAGATAAACTTATAACTATAGGAATATTTACAGAGATTTATTGGTTAAACGGGTGGCTGTTACTTTCTGAAACCTCGAGGGACAACATTTAACAAGAATACCACAAGAATCATCGAATAATCATAAAATATGGTTTAACTGAAGGAAACTGTATACTAATTTCTTTGGACTGCATACATGCAAATTTAAGTTATAAATACAACAGATGTAGAAGATAAGGCAAAGGAGAGAATGGTATAATAATATGCTCTGTCGTCTTCGGTCAACTATTTTGAATGATCCGAAGAAAACCCGCAATCAATGGTGTGCTCGGTTGATCGTTGCTTAATTTGAATTTAATTGAAGATTATTTACATAATTTATGAAGAATAAGTGGATGACGTAGCCCAAATGAATAATACATCAAACTGGTTACATGTATAGGCTCCTAAGTGAACTTACTCAAACTTAAAGTGGGTACTTGTCATACATGTGACGTACATAGAAGGAATGTTTGAGTGAGCAAAGGTATTAATGGATGGTAAAGAATAATAAAACACAGAGACTCCTGACATTTACAATGAAAGTAACACATTGAACAATCACCGGGGATATTAATGGTTAAATAATTCAAACCGTGATATTAAATTGAAGAACAGTTATTATAACATCTAGAAATAGTATCATTATTGTTATTAAATAAGTCATTATCACTAGCATCAGTAAATATCACAATATAAAAACAAACAAAAACGTGTATATAAAATGAGTTAGGAAATCAATCTACTTAAATACGGAGATGGCAAAATTTAACTTATTGTTGGACATTATCATCACGATCAACAGGGCATGGAATTGGAGTGCTAGATTTAGATTAACTCGGTCCCTGAAAATATTACTCCACATGATAAGGTCATATTATTGGTGATACTGCATAAATAAGACAGTAATTTTCAGTCACTGTGTTCATCTTAAACTAGGACACCGATTCCATTCCCTGTTGAAAGTCTGCTCTGATCGTGACGTTATTGCCCCTTTAAACATGTATCGCTGTATTAGTTATGTTACCCGTAATTTCTGGCAATTGCAAAACATTCCAAATTTATATTATAGAAAAAAACGTATACTTTGAAATCGGCTATTCATAAAATATTTGTCAGAATCTTGGTTTTAAAGTACTATGCCCAAATTATGATTTATTTTTAAAGTATTTTTTTAAATTATCATATACAAAAAAGGACTTGTATAATTAAATAAGTAATAACTAATTGCTTATTAGCATAGTTAATAGTCACGCTCGCCGCTCATGTAAAGGGTACCAAGTTCAAATCCACAATATTTCATTTTTGAAAATACACACCATAAGGAATATTCCATTAGTGTCCTGTCACGTCATCATGTGGCGATGACAATGGTGTCTTTTGTTGTTCAGAGGAACACGCCGGTTGAATGAATCTAGCATCATTGGCATCATTGGCATCAGTGGAAAAGTGATTTTTGCCTCATTTTGGCCTCATAGGAATATTTTAATGGTCCATTGCAATCCAGGTAGCATAACAAACCGATTGATGACACCAAAATAAGCGGGCCCACAATTATTTATTTATTTTTTATTGTTTTTTTATTTATTTATTTCACAAAACAAACTGAACACGTGCACATAGGTAAATGAGTTATACTCATAAAAGTGTTTTTTTTATATATTTTTTTATTATTGTATACATTATAATGCACTCAAGTGTTCTCTATCGAATGATTTTGTAATTCAAATTTCCCCACACATGTATCTACTGAATAATACAGAGGGCGCTTAAAATAATATGCCCTGCCAAATGTCACGATTGACCCTATGTACCAAACTTCAGATGAACGGTCTACCAAGTAATTATTTAAAGGATAAGTATTGTCGAAATCGCACCCATCTTCATGGAAGGCTCGGTACATTAGTGATCTTTTGCTTGATGCACAAAATACATATTAGGATAACAATCTTTATTCTCACAGGAATGACCATGTTTGATTGTAGGCCCTTTCTGTTAATCAAATAATGTGATATTGTATTGGCAATAAATGAGTTTGTCTTCAATAATAGTATAGTTGAGGTTATTATGTATGAATGAAGTATTTATATCAATGAATATACTTCTGAAATAAGTGAAATATTAAAATCAGAGTCCAAAATGGTAAAGCAATACCGACAATAGCAACATGCCACCCATGAAATGATTTTGAAGGTGCATGATATACAAGCTCAAAACAGAGACCAATGTTGAGGTAAAAGCAATTTTTTATTGGAAACATTTCACAGTGTGATATCACTTAACAACAAACAGTGGACAAGGGGAGGGAGATTTCTTCTCATAAAGTTATGTTACTGTGTCAAGGTGTGCTAACAGTTTTGGTCACCATTGTAGATGGCATTATTGTTTTCTAGCTTAAAGGGACAGGGCAGTTATGTTACTGTGTCAAGGTGTAGATGGTATTATTGTTTTCTAGCTTAAAGCAGACTTTCAACACGGCATGGATTCGGTGTCCTAGTTTAAGATGAACACAGTAACTGAAAATTCATGTATGCAGCAGCAAAGGTAATTTGACCTTATCATGTGGGGTATTATTTTCAGTCACTGAGTTAATCTGAAACTATAGCACTCCGATTCCATGCCCTGTTGATCGTGACGATATTGCGCCTTTCATTTAAATTATTAACACTAATGAAAAACACTATTGTTTTCTATACACTCACTGGCAATAAGTATTGCAACATTGAAATTCACACCAAAGACTTTTTGAAATTTGAAAATACTTTTGGCCAGTGAGTGTATATAAAGACTATAGGTAAAACTCACAAAGATCCAGGGGCCCTCAGCAAAAATAAACTTAACACTAACTGTCGCCCTATCCTCAGTGGTTTTATTACGGGCGGACCGGAGTGTACAATTATTATGATCTAGTTCCGTGCTGTGCTGCACAAAAAATACTAAATACGTCGACTAGGGTCCGTGTACATACCGTCTTTTTGATTACCGTTTTCAAGTTATGCACAAAGTTATGCACAAAGTTATGCACAAAGTTATGCACAAAGTCAAATTTGATGCTGACACTTTCATTGTCAGAATGACCCGGGTCACGAATTTTGACCCGGAATTGGATCATATCGGCTGATCTAATTCCGGGTCAAAATTAGTGTGACCCAACTTTTTGATGAGTCCTTTTGATACGAAAAGTGTCCGGTCAAATATAACCTGGATTCCGGGTCTGATGAGATAAGCACGCCTTCTATGTATTAAGAATCCTCTGAAAAACAATAAAATAAAAACTCAAGTTTAAACTGTTTCAATTTTCACAGATTCAACACAATTTTCACAGAGACAACACAATGTAATTTGAAGGATAACTGTAAAATGATCATATGATAACAATATGCATTTATTTCTCTTTTCTTGAAATTATACATGCTTATAAATAGTCATTTAAAAGTTATTGAGCTTTGTTTAATATCTTTACACCAACTTGTGTTAATGGGCTTCATGGTCAGTACTTAACTTGAACTATCCCAATGCTCTCATAAATTAAATAGCTCAATTTACATTTGTACAATATTTGGGTGATCTGATGAAATGGATACGTGGGCTAAAAGGCATCTAAGTACATACCTAACCCATCTCCTAGGATTCGCACCCATACAATTACAACTGGAGGTATGTTTACATACATGTACATGTAGCCCAACTAGGGGTTCATAATCGGCGATATACGTTTTCCAGGTTGTTATTTTTATTTATTTATTTATTTTTTTGTAGGGGGCTAGCCCCTCCTGGGCAAGTATGGTAATAGTCACAAAGCACTGAAAAACACTGGAATGGTAGCGGAGAGGTTTACAGGTGCGAATCCCAAATCTGATCTATTTTATTTATTTATTTTGTTTTCAAACATGGTCAATCAATTTCATTTGCCCTTATTAAAATACAAATATGTAAATACCAGAAACCAAAACAAAACAAACGAGCAACATGGGTTGTTTTCTTCTGAATTCACATTTCTATTTTATTTGTAAACCTCAAGTTCAATATTGTAATCAGAGGCTAGAGCCGACATTCATTCATTTTTTAAATAAAATTAACCGCTCAAAGACGGCATTGGGTCTCTTTTGAGAAACTTACTTTTTAAAGTAATGGTTAAATCTTCCAATACATTTCATAAAATAGGAGCAATGCACCTATTCATGACTAAAAGTAATTGCAGAAAGTTAGATGTATGCATCTTTCGCGACAAATGATTCGTGCAAGTTGAAATGTGTTCAACTTTTGACATCACTATTTGTTTCACGTTCGTATGAACCTGGCTTAAGACTAGTGGGTAGTGGCTAGACTAGTACCACTGTCCTCAAGAAAAGAGACAGGGTGTATCCCACTAAATAAACTTTCTTTAAATCCCACGGTCAACACACTTCATGGACGTCGCCATTTTGATTATATAGGAGTGATCCCCAATAAATAAACTGCTATAGCCAAACCAATGCTAAATACAAAAATATTAAAAAGTCATTAAAAAATACTTAGAAATCTTAAAATGTTTAAAATAAAAAAAACAAAATATTGATTGATGTCTGACCTTTTATTTATTATTTGTTTTCTCAATTAAATGTTGATTTTCCAGAGGCCTGTCTAGTTATTCTCATCTCAATGGAAACCTCCTCTACACTAGTGAAAATTCCCACTGACTAGCATCCATTTTGGAGAAAGGCCTTACGCTTGGAAATCAAATAATGACCACTTTTTGGGGCCTTGTATCCAAAAATACTCAAAAATGGAAGTCAAGGATCCCCAGGTCATGATATTGGACCATTTTACACAATCTCTCAAATGTATGGTCTTAAAATCTTAGTTTTCAGAAAACACAAGAATTTCTCACTATTTAGTGGAGTGCACCCTTTTTAAAGAAACAATTTTTGTTTTCTAATTTGACTTGGGAAACACTCAGGACATCTAGTGTATTCCAGAGGTAATATTTCTGGGAAAAATGTAAAAATATTGCCCCCCACTGAAAAATGACAGCTTTAAACATACTTTGTTCATCTATCATGTTATGTGCAGTTTCAAATGGATAACCAGGCATCATGCATATATCAGTTTATTCCTAGTATTCAGTGTTTTCCTTTCAATGATTCTAAAATAAAAAATTGTTTGCTCCATGAACATTTCAAAAATACTTCCTATTTCTTATTATGACAATATGAGAGTTTTACAAAGTTACCCCTGTTAGGGGCGGATCCGGATTTACAGAAAAAAAAACGACCTATATTCATATACATAATGAAACATAAGTGGGCAAATAACCAACCTTCCTCCTCATGTGAACATTTCTTGGAAAAAAATAAAATTGAGTTGTTTCATGGCGTAAATAGACTAGCAAAGATAGAAAAATCCCCCAATCCTGCATCCCCATATCGTCCAGCGCCAGGTAGAAGGTTGTAAGGCTCTACGACCTTATTCCGGGCACACAAAGAACAACTTTTTGTCCCAGCAGAAGGTTGTAAGCAATTCAAATGGCTCCATTGAAAAAAGTAGGGCATAACTGTTATGTATTTGTTGCTCGAATTACTCCCAAGACATGTTTTTCCATTCCCTTGCTGTTATGTCCTTCTTCGATCAGTTAAACCAATTAATATGAGTTGTGCTGACAAATATTGATCAGACCTGTGTGGACTTAATTAAGGTAACTGTGGACCGACAAAGGGATTGCCAATCAATTATCAATCAACGGTAGAGTTCCTCCAAAACAGACTTGCACCTTGGCCTTGAGATTGCTCTGAGGATCACCTCCGGTCTGAGAAAGTAATCTTGGGATTTCCTGCCACAGTATCAATTGCGTCATTTTGTAACTAATCCACATACCTTTTTTTATTGTAACTGTCCTGAAACTGTTCTGTGTTTCCTCCAATAAAGACCTGAAATACAATGAGTAAATTTTCTGTTTATAAATTTTTCCATTTATAACCAGGCTTACTGATATTGTACAAAAACATGTGTTTAAATCCATGGTCAACACAAACCATGGACGCCACCATTTTGATTATATAGGGTGCAGTCCACTAAATAAACTCCATTGCAACCAATGCTAAATATAAAATAATAAATAAATCATTAAAAAACTTTTTATTTTTTTTCAATTACATGTGGATTGTCCAGAGAGCCTGTCAAGTTATTCGCATCCCAATGGAACCCACCCTCTACACTAGTGAAAATGCCAACACTAAAAGTATCCATTTTGGAGAAAGGCCTTACACTAAATCAAATTAGGACCACTTTTTCAGGGCATTGTGTGTCAAACAATTCAAAGTTGAAAGTCAAGGATCCCCAGGTCATGATATTGGACCATTTTTTACACAAAATGTGTGAGCCTCAACTCTTTGTTTATCAGACAAATTTGAGGACATATACATGTACAAATTATGATAAACAACATGGTGCATGAATTTACAGGCTCTGGATGTACCATTCAAGGGATTTCATTGGATACGTTGTGCTGAAGATCTGACATCACGCTTTGAGGCTCACACACTAGCCATCACCCAAGATCAAAACTGAATCTCCAGTATCTGGCATAATTCATGAGCCTCAAAGTGTGACATCAGATCTTCAGTCTAGGTAGTGGGTAGCACATCCTATCATATCCACGAGTTCTACAGTATGATACAGTGTGCTACTCAGACATACATGAATGCTGTAAAGAGACAATTCCAGATAACAAGTCTTAGAAAGACGTCACTCATGCTATTACTTTTTAGCGGTTTCCCGCCCACCAGCCGAAAATGCTTTTAAAGGTCATGCATGTCAATTCAATATAAAATAAAGAAGTCTATTACCTGTAAGTGTGCCACTAGCCTGTAGTAATGTGTATTAGTCTATATGTTATATTGGTAGTTTTATTGTTTGCCAAGAAAACACTAAGCAAGTAATTTTTCTACAAGCACAGGACAATTCAATTCTAATCAAGTGATTTCAACAGTATACATTGCCAATAAACCTGTACAGTTGATTCATGGTAAAATGCTCTCAAATGTAATGCTCTTCTGTGCCTAATATTCTCCTATAAGATGCATTTGTACAATAGAACCATGCTGTTTACAACAGCACATTATTGTAACCAAATGAACATGCAGCATTTAGCAGTGCTAGCTAACCATACTTCTCACTAACTATTTTCACTTGGGTTTGAATTTTGATGAGTAGATTTAACCAGAGCACTGAATCTTTTGCAACACCAACAATAAACTATTTCTTTTTAAAAGGGAAAGGCCCTTACAACATAATAGAATATTATAAAAAAGACAAACAATAAACTTTTACTCACTTGTTCTCCTATTTGTTTTGTTTTTTGAATATCTTGGTTTTGACTGCTCTGATTTTGTTTTCCTTTAGTGGGACGACAGCAAGTATATGATGTTTTAGAATAAAGGTCTCCACAGTCTGCTTGGCTACAAAATGTTAAAACAATAAATATATTATTATGACTTGTTGAGTTCAGTGTTTTCATATCGAAGTGCATAATGGTTTTCTCATCCCTGCAAGTGCATCCTGTGATAGTAATGCTAATCTTGTGAGGCTTAATGAATTATGTATTCCTGCATTTAAAAAAAAATCATCAAGTGTACTATAAATAGCTCAGACTATTAAAGGATTCTAAATAAAAGGAAACAAATAATGGACAACCACACAAACCATTGATTAGGCATGGTGGTGTTGCTGACCACACTCCTGATTGTGAGACTTAAACAGCATAGTGATTCCTTCTCACTGTACATAATTGCAATGTTTGTATTTAGTTGTGATTCAATACAAATCAATTCTGGTTTACACATGTCTCACACAATTTGTTAACCTCAGATGGTCCCCAGATGATCATTTACACATTTAGGGATCAAGGCAGCAACCCAATTCAGGTGAAGGTCAATAACATTATCCGTCATATTTTCAAACTCTTAAGAATTTTAAAGTGTTGGTTTTCATATCTAAAACAATCCTGCTTAAAACAGTTTTGAGATGATTATAAAGGATATAATGAACAATGTATAACAATAGCAGGATTTCTAGCAAACCCATACTTAAACAAAAATACAAATGTAAATGTGATTTCAGGCATTTCAGCAGACTCATATGACCAAGTAGGACAAAAGTTGGCCAGAGATTTCAAGAAATAAAAAGTGGGACAAAAGAAAGAAAATTGCATGAAAAAAGTACGACAAAAGAAGGGCTCTGTAGGGTTTACTATAGCCTTCACACAACAAGTTGCACACACAAATCACAAAAGTATATTTCCCCTTGTGGAGCTTTAATTAATACTTACAAAGTGTCATGGAAATGAATTGTTCAATTTTATTACATTTACTTGACTAATTTACATCTGCACACTAATTTTAAGTAGGATTTGCAGAGGAAAAGGGAGAAGAAATAGGATGGATGGAAATCCTGTATCACTCATGATTAAACAAGTGTAAACAAGTTATTGCTTTACTTACTTGGGAGTGATCTTTGTGTCCACTTTTGTCCATGATGTAGTGTCTAAATTCCCGTTTGACAAGCCATGTTTCTGCTGGTTTCAATCTTGTGTGAATGACCTTTCTAATAAGTTAAATAAAAAAGCACATTTTAGTCTTTACAGGTAGGTAATGTGGGGAAGCAACATTTAGGAAAAACGGATTAAAAACAGAGTTAAGTATAGCATTAGCATGTATAAACCAATGTACATGTACAGTGTATGTAGGTTGGCTTTTTAGTCCCTACCAGACTACGTAGGTTTTCTCTATACCTATTCAGGGCTGGTCCCCGCCCGTAAAACTTCATTATTATTATCAGAGACATGGCATGGTTGCCATGACAATGGGAATCAGTGATCTTGATTGACAGACTAAAACAAAGTCCATGTAAAGCCAGTAAAAGGATCTAAGTGGTCACAGGTAGTAAAAGGAGCAAGCCTGAGTGATGATGTATATACCCACTGCGTATTGGAAGTGAATGTGACAATACTAGGCTAATTAAGGAATTATTTTATGATAGCTGCACATGTATCATTTTGCAGAGTTGAAATGACTCAAGAACACCAACATGACCACAGTCAGGCATCCCCATGTGGGCAAGATGGTATTAATTGTTCAGGAGGGGGATCCCCCATGACAACATCATACAACAGCAACAATAATCAAGGGATACTCTATTTTTTTCAAACTATAACAACATGTGCTCATCATCGTTAATGTTTTGATCTTAAGGACGTAAACACAACTATAAACATGTCATCAAAGTTTCCATTCCAATGGTATTACCTGTAGAAGATCGCATGCTGCTGCACATTGATGACGACTTCAAAGCTGGTTGTTGCTTACCAACAGGACAGAATTGAGATCTCAAAGGTTCCTCATCATCAACTGGGCAGGATGCAGACCCTAAAGGATAAAAAATACATGTATGAAATTTACCAAATTTAGTTTTTAAAAAATACAGCAACCTAACAACAAGGACACATTCATGTTTGCTCTCTTTAGCTGAATTTGAGACACAGAGTCAGAATTGAGAAAGCACAATTTCTGCAAACATGGTGGGGGAGGCTACAATTAGCTTAGATATCCAGGGAACCTGTTTGGAAAAAGGGTTGATAACTTAAATGAAGTCTACTTCATCCAATTTGGCACAGATATTGTTAGGGAAGGTACAGCTGTGGTATTTGGTAATTTGGGCAAATCTGCTTTAACATACATGTATATGCTTGAATTCTCTGAATCAAGCTGGACCACTGTTGCACCTTCCCTTTAAGAAAGAAATTGAAGCAAGCCACATAACCAAAAAGATTAACAGAAAGTATCTGAAGTTCTAATACAACAGCTATTCATCAATGTATAATCAGCCATTATTTCTATGATAATCACAGTGTTATATCAACTTAAATAAGGCAGTTTAATCTGTTCATGTTGCAGTTGTGTGTCTATTTGGTCCATGGTGGAGTGTCGTATGGAGCGGTCTAGCTTACCGGACTCAAGTTCTGGTGTTAGCAGCAGAATGTGGGTTGAACTCGGCAGTGACACTTGTGTCGCTTGAGCAAGACGCAACCATAATTGCTTCTCTCCACCCAGGGGGTTTAAATGGGTATCTGTGAGGGCAGAGTTGGTTGATTAGCCCTATGCGCTGTAATGGCAGCAATTGAGCTCTATACTCCCCAGGGAGCTGAGATGGTTTCAGGAATGATTTATGAGCCTTATGAGCCGTATGACCAGGGGTAATGATATAATGCGCCTTGAGCACCACTCATATAAGTCCACACATATAAGTTATATAAGTCCACACATTATTATTATTATTATGATCACAGCATGCAATAGCTCTATGATCACAGTGCAGTTGATAAAGAGGAAATTGATGCAGAGTTGATGTAAAGAACGTTTTTTTTCTTGGGTAAATGTTTAACACAAACTAACTGTTGACATCAATGAGATTCAAAGGACCAGGACAACATTTCTGGATTTCATAAATATTTGTTAAAAATACTAATATTCCCAAAACATCCACAAAAGTTAGATATTTAAAACTGTTCGTCAATTAACACTATTTTTTTGAGATATTGTACCCTGATGATGGAATTATTCACATGGATTCGTACCATTTTAGCTCCAAAAGATGGCAGCAAACTGGCTAAACCCAACAAATTGGCTGCTACCCAAACAACTGAAAACCTCACAGTTTTATTCAAACAATGTTTGGATTTACCATAAATTCATCACTGGTTATTCATTTTAATGGTAAGAAATTAACATTGATTTGATAATTTTTTTAAGAAACAAAAAAAATCATAACAACACATGGTATAACAACTTCTTGGTTGACTTCATTTCTGTTAACACTACTATGCACTTACTACAGGGGATCCAAAGTTATTGAAAGAAACTGAAATAATTCAAAATCAAAATGTGAAAATGGTAATACCTGTAGAAGAGTTGCGGCAGCCTATTGATGATGACTTCACAGCTGGTTTTGCCCAACAGGGTTGAAACAGATCCCAAGGTAGCTTCCTTCTGAAAAATATAACATTGCAGAATTATGTGTTAAATGACAGTGCTGCAGAGCACTTTATTTAGTCACATTCAAAATGTTTCATATGTTTCAGAAGATACTATTTCTCACGCTAACAAATACTGAAAAGTTGGATTAGGAAACAACCCACTGTTATGATGTGAAACATGTAAACCACTTATTACCTGATGTTCCGTCTATGTTCTCACTGTTGCCAACTGATGTTATCTCTCTGATTGCCATGGGACACTGGTACACATTTTGGTTAATATCATTTTGGTTAATAAACATACAATGGTCTTCTTGCAATAATGTTTTTATTTGAAAAATTCCCCCATTAGTAGCAATGCCTTGTTTTTTCCTATTAATCATGTTTTTTTTCACAGTTTTTGTATTTTTTTTGCGTACCAACAGTACAATCATTAATTTCAAAGAGTCATATGATAAGTTTCAGCATTGAAGAACAGTACATATACTTCATTCTCTATGGACATTATTGTTTATATTGAGGGTGAATCCAAACAAAATGCTGTCAATATCATGTACATGTAATACTCAATGTTGTGTGAGTACATCAGTATCCAGTACATAAACCCCATGCTAATTTCATTTAAACTACTCACATGTACCTCTGCATGGTTGTTCCTTTAAATCCATTCTTCTACCTGAACAAGAAGTTAAGACAGAAGCTTAAAATAACTGACCAAGCATAATAAAACTCTTTAACATAAATACTGGTCACCCAGTAGTGGGGACCACACGTCCCATAGATGGTGAATTGAGGGAAAAAAATGATGTGGACAGAAAGAAGTCCCCATTTAGCCTTTTTAATCCTCTCTCAATAAGAAAATGTCTGCATGGATGGTGTAGACCAGGGCAGAGAGTTGTACTTTATGAACCAAGGATATATTGAACATGGTTTAAAGTATCATCCAGGACAAAATAATAAAGAGACGACATGTCCTCATTAATCTTTGTTCTCAGACGTCCTAGGAACACAATCTTGCATAGTCAAGGACATCTACTGCTCCAATTGCTGTTGGACTTTTGAAGCAATCTTCTTGGATTTGCACAAAAGTACTTCCAAGGACTCTGAGAACAAAACTGATGAAAGGACCTATTATTCGTTTTGTTATATCCTTGGACCATACTCTAATACATATTATTATTGATAACCAAGGACCTCTATTGTACCCATTGTTGTTGTAATAACTTTCCAAACAATTATCCATTGGCTTGTGGATACTTTAAACAATACAGAACAGGTGTTATAGTGGGATCCTCATCACATTAGTAACGGTTGGGCAGTATGGCAAAAAAAAATCATTTTTATTAATTTTTTCTATTCTTTGTTGTTGCTATAAAAATGTTCAACTGCAGCCAAAATTGGTGGATTGATTGGCATTCTGTGTTTTACACGACATAGGGGTATGAACTTTTGCCCGATTTGTATTTGGCTATAAAGGGAACAGACAAGTCTCCCTCAAATGTATTCTTGTTTGACAAAGAAATCTTCAAACTGACTAAAGTACTAACTTCACATTAAGTATCTTTGTATAATAATTTTGTAATTAGCAATTACCAAGATGTACCTTCCCTTTAAGTATGTGCGTTGCACCGAGAACAAACTTTTAAAGATCACCAAAGTTTGTTTTATAAGAATAATTAAGAAAGTAATTATAGTGAATCTATGGTTTGGCAAAGAAAGCCTTGGAGAACATTTGTTGTTATTTATTAACAAATTGGGCATTTTAAATGGTTTTTATCTTAGAAAAATTACATGCATAAAGAAAATATTTTCAGATCCATCATTTTAAGTACACACCTTGCTTGGATCCATCAAATCATCAGGTGGATATGTCCGTCTTGGAGACAGCAATGTATTATCTACGAGTCCTGTTGAGGAATGAAATGTATAGCTTCATAATCAGTACTCGCATACAAACTTATTATTTTCTCATCACTACTTACAGCACATGTATCACCAATACACAGATGTTTTTCAAGAATACCAAAGTGTATATAGGGCTTTATAATATGACTCAAGTTGGACTTGAGTTAAAGTCTGATTCTACAAGTCTGCTAGTAGCAGGTACATAGCATACGTACATGTGGATGTTACAAAACCAGGTCACCTGTAAAAATAATAGATTTATTAACAAAAGAAAAAAATCAAAGACTGCTTGAAAATACAAAGGGTCAAGTCACACAGATACAGCAAACTTTCACCCCAGCAAACTCACCCCTTGACAAACTCGCCCACTATAATAAATGATTAAAAAGTTGACAGGGAATTGAAACTTGCCTACTAGCCTCAATGGCAACTGTTAAGGGGTTTCTAGTGATGTGATAGATGATATTCATGTGACTTTTAACATGTTCGTGGTCATTGGCAGATCGAGAAACAACATTATATGAATGTGTTTATCACGTCCACATAAATACCACATACCATACAAATTTGCATAAGTTTGCTCTCATCTATTTGCATTCTTGACCTTCACTATGACATAACAGAAACAGCCTAATGTTGAGGTAACCTTTGGTCAAAGGTGCCGCATAACAGCTTCAAAACACAATGTCCCAAAAAAAGCTACAAGATACCTTTACAGTCCTGTTCTGTGCACGCTACTGAGTTATTCATAAACCTCCAATGGTACATGTATGGTTAATTTATGTTTGCAAAGTAGCTGGCTCAATCTCCTTACGCAAAGTGTTGGGATCATCTATATTTTAAATTAGATAATATCATAGCAATTAACATTTCTCTATAAATCGATGAGAGAAACAAAAATTCTAGAACATTATTGAATATTACATGAACACAAAAGGATAATTTACACCACTTGACACTTGATAGTTTCAATTTTTACCAGTGTGAGCATTGGGCAAGGAGATTGACTTCTTTGAAATAAACAATGACCTTTAACCCTAAATAACCCCTAGGTATTTCCCAGACATACACACAAGCAACACGATGTAACAACAGAAAAGGTGTGCAGGCTGCTGAATGTAACCAACTCCATCAGCTAGAACAATGGTTTTCTTTGACACTGTTGAGGGCAACAAGATGCAACATTTTACAATTGTTGCCTTCGGGCATGGTTAGGGGTTTAATGAAAAAGAAGAGAAATAAGAGGTTGCGCTAATGAAGGTACACATAATAAAAATGACATCAACTGTAAAAATAATAATAAAAAAATAATATGCTTTAGTAATGGCTCAAACTTACATTAACCCTCCCTATGGTTTTAACAATCAAGGAACACTCAAAGAATTTGTATGTAACTCCCAACCCATTGACTTTGTGCAGTGCACTCAAATAAATGCTGAGACATGTGATATCATGCACTTGTGAGCACCACTCATATAAGTCACCACCCTTATAAGTTATATAAAGTTACACACATTATTTATTGTGTGTGATCACTGCATACAATAGCTCTATAGTCACTGATGCAGTTGATAAAAAGGAGAGTCAGTCGAGGTTGATGTGAAGCGTTTTTTTCTTGGGTAAAATGTTTAACACAAACCTTACTGTTGACCAATGAGATTCAAGGACCAGGACAACATTTCTGGATTTCAGCAATATTTGTTAAA
>CM055817.1:4006950-4091416 GCA_029582265.1 Zoroaster sp. YZ-2022 | reverse complement strand
GTGGAGACCAAAAACCGATTTTCTCCCTTTTTAACTAACTAATAAGTGAAATATATTATTCGTGACACATATTATTGCTGGGCAGTGTAGAGTTAGTAGAATACAGCAACAAATAGAAATATTGTTGGACATTATAGATTGTGGAAAACAACTACAGCAGCCGCAACTCTCCTTCAAGTAACTATAACAAGTATACATCACCTACTATCCTGGAAAATTGATAGATTCCATACTAGTACTAAAGAAGGAGAGATGAAAATGTGGTGTTTGGAAACAATATGTGGGAGGTTTTGTTAGCAATTAATTTGTCCACAAGAGTCCATGACATTGAGAAGTCTTCAGGAAAATATAGAAGACTATCAGAGCATATTCTGATCAGAAAACGTCTAGCTTTCTCAATGCCATGAGTTCTTCTCAAGAACCGACAATTATTACAAATCCCCATAAGAGATTGTTTCCATGGTGCTACTACAAACCTTATACTACTGCTAACGAGGGTTAGTTCAATGTACCAAACAACACTTGGAGGCACCATGCTTTTTCAGTCACCGCCGAGCGTGAGGTATTTTTCATGGCGAGGCCATTATGTGTAGGGATCTAATTCTGAGCAGGGAGGGAGCACCAGGGAATGGGGAGGCAGTGAACAGAATTTCCCCTGTATCGCATCGCAAAATGCGACGTAATTTGGACAATCTGCAAAGGAATTTCAAACAATGCATCACAGATTTTGCGATACAAATTTCAACAGATTTATAAACATTTTTGAAACCATATTCACAAACCTTTCCCGAAATAACGTTTACATGTATATTTCCGATCCAAAAATATCAAGCTATTCGTCCCGACTGGGTTTGTTTCCGTGTGTCCAGACCACGCCTGGGTACGTCCGTGCGACGTACGTGGTCAACGATGACTTCACGCCGACGCGACGGCGTTGATGCAACAGTAAACACGTACACTTGTTTTACCTATATGCATCTGTACATGCAACTTTATTTCCCAGCAATCCGTAAAAGTTTTATCCGCAATGCCTAAAATTCTATGTGCATGCAATATTTTTTCTGCTGATGAATTAACTACGGGCAAAATTCCCGAAATGTTAAACACGCAACAACCGCCCAATTTTTTCTTTAGCTTCGCACGTGTTTATTTTTTCTTCTCCTGAGTTTGGGGGTTGGAACATTGAGCAATTGAACCACCCCCTATACACAATAGTACCGTGTTCAGTTCACATGTGCGCTTTCATACGATCACTACGGCCGTATTCAACAAAGGAACTCTAGAAACGTTACTAACTTCGTTTTATAATAAAAGTTTTTGAAAATTAACAAAATGAGCATGCATTTATATGTAGTGGTGAGATTTAGAATCATTTCGGCACACAATATGATCGCGCTTTCAACCACTCATTTTCCTGACGAATTTTAATAATCAAAATCAAGCTTGATCATACCACAAAGTAACGTTACACTCGGCGAAATTCACTTTGAAAAGCACCCGAAACTTGTCGCAGTTGGTAATTTTTTGTGTGATATTGCCTCTGTTTTGCGATCGATATAATAATGTAAACAAAAAAGAAAATGGACGGAGGACTAACTTTCATAAATGACTGCAATTTGGCGAAAGTAGTTACACGTGAGTTTTTTTTATCACATGAGGCTCAATTTCCGGACACTAAAAATGATTATTTCTGGTAAAATTTGGACATTCATTTTATGAACCAAACGACAGTAACGCCTTAAAAAAACAACCGTCCTATGCACACTACCACATAGGCTACTGTAATTTTAAGCATTTTAAAATTTGCTACACAAAATTCACATATTGCTATACAAAAATTGTTGCTCTGCAAATTCATTTTTTACATCGCAAAGATTTGCTATGAAAATTTTTGAACGAAATCGTTCCTGGAGGGGCGGGCCTTTGCTCCTTCCCCTATATTCACTGAGCATGTGCCATTCCCCGTCTCTATAATATTCTGACGGGCCGCTACAACGCACAATTATTGTACATATGTACACTGTCTCTTCATCCTTACTAATTGTTTTCATTTGATCTTTTCTGATCATTTCCATTCATCCTAGCATAGCGTTGACTACTAATACAGTTATGTGTATTTGATTGATTACATAACAGATGCAGAGAAAGACATCGATGATGAACCAATGAGCCACTGTCACACTTATACAATACAGTAAGAACTATGTTTAAAGATTTAAATATAAGGTATACAATTACAAATTCAAAAATATTCAAATGGTATAAAGCTGATGATTGTATAAAACTTCCCAAGAAGTAATTTGTCCGGGGGCTTTCACTTAGAAAAATGTAATTATTGGTAATTAAGAACAAAAAAGTTTGTTTACCGGGAATAGTACTCTTTCCATGTTAGAATAGTTGGGAATATGAAATATCTTAATAGTTTACACTTTTCATAATGACATTACGTCATAAGGTGAAATAGTTACAGGTTGGTTGTTAGATGTATATTTTTAATTAAAAGAGGATAAATATACCCGTAGGGTATAATCATTAAAATTCACATTCTGTTGGGGTTCAATCTGACACCCCACCCCTCCACCCACCCATGACTACGCCACTTTGAAATATTGCTTTTCGAACATTTCCTATTCCTGGTAATAACCAAATTGTGTTTTGTTTAATTATGAAAAACTTCCAAAAAGAATAATCTATCATTCTATCAATCCCATTTTGTGGAATTTTAAGGCTGTGTGTCCCTTTAATGGAAGGGGACTTCTTTAGTTTCACACATACTCGTGCAATGTATGGGGTAGGGCGTAAGTGCATAAAGCCAACTCAAAACTAAGGGTCAGTCTTGGTGTGGTGGTATGCAGAGGACGGCGTGGTCGGTACATTCACAGTCACCGGGGAACAAATGGCTTTGTGCGTACAAGGTGCGGGAGTAGAAATACAAAACTAAAGACACGAAAGTGGGTGAATCCTTGACGGATGATAGAGTTTACATAAGACATGGCAATGGTATACAAATAAATGTATGTGCTAAGACGGATAGTCAAGGGTGACGTAGTTAAGTTGAATTTGACAGGTTGGCAAACCTTGTGGTATATAGGCATCCAAGAATGATACTTTCCCTTTAGAATAATCAAAAAGTGGCATCACAAAGGAGCAATATTATATTTTCAAAGGTCAAGCACCGCATCCATTTTTAAATAACTTTCCATGTAAACTAAGTTGCTAGAGGCCAAAAGAGGTGTGATAACTTGATTTTTCAAAACCGTTCACTTTTGGTTTAAAAAATGCATCATAATGTACACTGTACACTGATTATAACATAACATTGCAGCTCAGTTTGTCTACGTATTTACGAGGCAGGTACAAATATAAGATCATAAATTTTACACAAATCATGCAGAATAGAGTTCGCAAGGAACCTTGTATTCGCAAATTCACTATATTTGCGCAACAATAATATAGTTACGCATGAGTTAGACGGTTTATAGTAGAAGGATCTTTATACCGTCACCCGAAATGATTCGCCACGAGCAGGTTCCATATAAAATCTCGATAACCTAGGCCTATACGTCTGGGATAATATTTTGGTTGACCGTAGTAAATTGGCCTAAATTGATTATGGAACGTATTTAATAACCCTAGCTCCTACTTTCAGTACAAATCTTGCGGGCGTTTGTGGGACCTTTCAAAACTATTTATGAATGGTGCACTCTTAGAACTAAAGTGTTGAATCAACGTTTATGCAATGAAACCGGCCTCTTTGCTAGAGATTGCCCAGTACGAGGTCGATGTTTCGTGTGCGGCAGCTACGACAACAGAGCTTCCTGGCACGAACAAGAAGACAACCACGAGGACCAACAAACACCTGTCATCGTGATACCCAATGAAGACAAACCAGACAGCATTCACGACGGCGATGAACAAGAAGAAGGGGTGAAAAAGTTAGCGAAGGTGAAGAAATCGACGACAACATAACCTCTCCAAAAACAACCGAGAATGAGCAAGTCAATTCTGAAGAGAAGACCGAAAAAGGCGAAGAGGAGAGAAGACAAGAAAAGGTGAAGAGAAGACGGAAAAAGCCAGGAGAAGAAAGATAGTAAAAGATCAGAAAAAACACAAAGGAGACCAGCTAACTAAAGTAAAGAAGCAGAGTGGAGAACACAAAAAAGCAAACCAATAGAGAGAAATCATCGAATGATGGGAAAATCAACGATGCTTCATGCCCCAAACAAAAACCAGCCCCAAAGCCAAACCCCACTGGCTACTGGAATGAAGCCATTGCAACGGCCGAAACAAGGAAACGAAAAATCCAAGAAGACGAGAACACCGAAGATGACGAAGAAAATCAACAAATGTCTGACATGGAGTACGAGAAAGAATATGATTCTAAGGAAATGAACCCCTCCCACGATCAAGAACCCAGAATATATGTCAAAGAGGAAGAGGACGCGGCAGAAATACATCTACATAAAGTATTTTATTTTGAGTAAGTTTTTTTCTCCCTCTCTGACTTTTATGGACAGTTTACATTTCATCTCCACTATGATTTTCCTTAACACGCTTACAATGCAAATGTAAATGGGATGAGAGATGCAAATGGGATGAGAGATAATTTTAAACATTGCTCTCATCCAAAAAAATCATAGTGAGGAGGAAGACGAATGTTTGTGGCGTAAACAGTGGGCAGGAGAAATTCATTTTAGTTACGGTACCCGCCATTCTAAAAGAGTACCGGTAGCTATTTTCATTTCTAACAAATGTGGATTACATTTCACCAATATTACCAAAAACCAAAAAGGTAGATGATTTATGGGGATATTATGCGGAATGAAAAAAAAATGTTTCCCTTGCTTCTGTTTACGCCCCCAATGCAGTTTACTTCAGAGTGGATTTTTCAATGATATGTTGGAACGTATTAATGAAAGCTATCAATGGATTATTGGAGGGGATTTCAATTGCAACATCGACAACAAACACACAAAGGATACAAGTAAATTTATATTCTCTAACCTTCTACAAGAAAGAATCTTTCTGATATTTGGCACAAACTATACCCAGCAATCCTGGATATACACATTTTCATCATGTGACTAAACAACCTAGTAGAATTGACTACATCGTTATATCTCCTACCATGTGTGATCAAATTGAAGAAATTTATAATAATGCCACGGGTCTCACCGATCATTAAGCAGTTGTTGTCAAACACAAAAATGTTGAAAATTTTCAAGGACCTGGCCGCTGGATTTGCAACAATATAAAATTACTCACACTTTCAAGGAAGTCAAGGAACCAAGGTCATGATATTGGGCCACTTTTACACAGTCCCTCAAACGAATATAATTGTGGACAAAATAATTTACAGCATATGAATTTGGTCACCATTTCTTGTTATTTAGTGACGTGCATCCATAATACCAATTGCTACAAGTGTTACAATCATGACTCGCCAACGCTTCATTTGTTATTCCTTATACTACAGTTTTAATACGTAGTTAATAATTATAGTCATTTTACACCCTCGTAATCATTTACGTCATGTGTCAATACGGTAATTATTTTTCGACTTGCCAGTGCAGTATTTTTAGAGTTTGCAGGGGGGTGAGGAACAAACAAACTTTTCGGTCAAATTTACCGACCAAACAAACACAAATTTACCGCAAACAAGTGTGTAATCATTAATTAAAAGACAATTATAATGGAGTGGAATGCATAGCATACACAAACTAATGGGAGTGGGCCTACAATTATACCACTTAGCAAAGTTGAACACCTCGATCAGTCAAAACACTCAACGAGGGGAGGGGTGGAGGTATGCGTGAGAAATGTTGAGGGGGAGGGGTAGTCGTGAGAAATGTTGAAGGCAAGGTACGCGTGAAAAATTTCCCCGCCCGTCAATATGACCATGTTACTGGTCAACAATTTTATCTCCAGACGCAAGAATTTCACCAATGATCTATATATCGCGGAACCCGCTACTATATAGGATTCTAGCCGGCCAATCGTCATCGGGCAAGCTCGGTGGTCGAGAGGTAAGACGTCTGCACTAGTAAGCAGGAGGTCGTGGGTTCGAATCCCGCCCGAGTCGCCTGTGTAGTTTTTTCACAGACACTCGGAAAGCACTGAGCATACAGTGCTATACACACGTCGGTGTAGGGCAAAATTCAATCAATTGTTTATCTCCCGACGCAAGAATTTCACCAATCTATGGTTCTATGTGTTCGAGGAAAATGTGCAGGTAAAATAATTATTTTTGAATTTATCCAATCAGAAAACAAAAAGAAAATTGAAAAAGAAAAACTTTTGAGTTGTTCATATATTCATTGTATCAAAATTAAAAACAGCACCTAAGTTTGGGATTTCAGTTTGTTTCAGTGCAAGATTATCTTGTATTTGTAAGATGCTGGAACTCAATGCGTTATCATAATTATTCATAGAGACTATTGTAGCGTAAATTTATAGTGAGCGGCGGGGTGCTAAACTGAAAGTTAGTCAAGTGAGGGCGCGCTTCGAGCAGTGCGTGCGCAAGTCCGCATGCCGGGTATAAATAGAGCGGCGGCGCATGGATTAGTTTTAGTGCAGTACCGGTAATACCAGGTGAGCAAGCACGCTAGGTAGGCACTTGAGGGGAGATTGTGGAACGCTGCGGGAGGCCCCATAGCATACGTGCTAATTGTTTAGCGGCGGGAGGCAGCGCAATCGGTGTGCCCTGTGATACTGGGATACCTATAGGGTACAGAGGTCCAGGGAAAGGGGGAGGAACCTGTGGCTCTGTGTGTGTTCTGTCCGTAATAAATAATTGTAATAAAACAGTATCTTGTCTCGGTGTAATTTGTTGTCTGTGCCTGCCCCTGTATTGTTAGTGAATTGAATAGAGGCTCTGTGCGTGAGGCGGTATACTTCCACCTAAACGGATCTGCTCCCGGACCCTGATTTTAGGGCACGCCCGCTTACCAGCGAGTGTCGCCGGGGACGATCGTCCGTGGTGACCTGGATGTGTAATTAAAAATTCCGCCACAATATCAACGGTAGTATGTTGCTACACATTTCAAAATTTAAAAGTAGGCCTATGCACTTTTTGCAAAAATGTCAATCACCTTTATTGGTCTTTCAAGAATGTTAATTAAAAGTTTTCAGAGCTTCTAAAATTTATATCATTTTATTAAACAAATATTTTTTATGTTCAATTCAAGAATAAAAAACATGATCATGATCATGTGTGGAAAAGCAATCTCGATGTGAGGGCAAAGTAAACAGCGCCCTCAAGCGTCTGTGCATATGCACGTATATTATATACACATGTGTATGTGACTGTGATTGTCGCCCACTATAAATTTCCTAATTTTGTGTGTTTTTAATGAACGTGAGTACAACCAATGATTATTTAATGTTTCTAATATATATATTGCTCTATTTCGAAGTCTGTGAATTACCAATATTTTAGCCTAGAAGTTTGTGTTCTAATTAGTGAACTTATTTGATATCCGATCGTCGTACGTGTAACTAGGCTAGCTGTGTATGCACCATTGGCATTGTGTAGGTATGTGAAGATACGCATCGATCGCGGCCGATATTTTCTGCCCGATTTCTGTTCCGCATCGCGTCATGCACGCTGGGGAAATCCCCATAAATTCGCATTCTGATTGGCTGTAGACGATGATGACGTAGTGGAAAATCCCCTCTTACATCCGCCATGTTTGATTTTTTTATTTTTGGAATGTTTTGACCTTCGCTGGAAAAGTTTAAGAAATCACTGTTTTGACGGCACAAATACCACTCTAAGGCCCAATCCTACATTATTGAAAGGTTAGTCTACATTATTGTTGTTATTTCATCTTTAAAATCCCAAAGTTTCATTGTATTTTATGGGTCCCCAAAAAAATTGACTTACCCGGAGTCTGACGCGGCCGGGTCGACGCGACCCGGTCGCAGCTGATTAACGAAGGAATCACAAGCGTTTTTGTTCAAACCACAATCGTTTTTATTCAAAAAAGTCGCGTTTTCGGTCACAAAATTCTAATCAAGTACCTGTCAGAGAAATGACGCTAATAATGAGCTCCAAATGCGTGTAATTTCCTTATCAATTAAGATATCTCAATAACTTTGGTACCACTGTGTAGGATTTTTCAAACTCTTTCCAGTGGTACTAATTGCATTGGTATTGGTTCACTTTGAATATTTTCTTCACATACAATGATTGTGCATGTATTCCTCATTGTATTTGTAGTACTAGTCTACTAGTACTACGGTAGTAGTAGGCCTAGTAGTAGTAGTAGTAGCCTACATTGGAATTATGTAGAGTGAGAAGGAATCACAATCAGCAGTATGGTCAGCAATACACACACACACAGTGCGTATATTGAGGTACATGTAGCTGTAGTGTAGTGTAACTAAGTCTCACAATCAGCAGTATGGTCATCAGCAATACACACACACAGTGCGTATAAGCCTGAGCTATGACTATGCTGTAAGTCTCACAATCAGCAGTGTGGTCAGCAATACACACACAGTGCATATTTAGCCTGAGGTATCACTACTACACTAGTAGGCATGTTACGGGAAGCAGTAAAAAATCCTGAAATGGCGAAATGATACGTCAACACACACACACACGAGTGCAAAACCATACTCTTTTCAAAAATGTCTTAAAAATACTAATACTCATATATTTGAAAATATCTTGGCATTTCTGAAAACAGGAATATATCTCCTTTAATATGAGCCCGTTTTTGTTACAAACAACTTCTCAGAAAGAGCTGATAACACTGTTTAAAAATTGTGAAAATGTTACCGCTTGCCGCGCAGCGGACGGATCGAGGGCCAGCGAAGTGCACCGCGGCACTGCCCCGTATCAGCTGCTTTGAAAACTCGGTCGATGTCGGGCTGATCCGAAGGTGATCCCGGTCTGCTACAATGCCCATATTTGGAGAATCCATTCATACCGATGTTAACCGAACACAGATCCGACGATTACCGATACAAGCCACGTTTTTTAAGCATGGGGATCGGTTGAAATCATGCGCCCAATCCAAGCCTAATATTTCATGTTTTCGTAAGTTTTTTGTTAAATCGTTACTACTGGATATTTTTTGATATCTCTTATACAATTTCACCAAGTTTGCGATCGACTTTCAGTCAGGATCACCTTTTAATCGACGCATTTTTAGGGGGCTCCGTGTCGATTCTGACGGTACGCGGTGGACGCCATCTTTAACGATGTTTATATCCGTGCACAAGATTTAGCAGTCTGTGGCGATTTTACGCTGAAGATTTGTCAGTGAAAATGTGGTCCTATGAAGAAATTTCGAGACTTGTGACGGAATTGGAAGCTCCAGGTAAATATGACATACTTTAATTTGTGTATTTGTCGATAATAAAATGTGAAATTTACAAGATTAAAAACGGAAGATTGTAAATCTAAATAGCTTTTACAACGGGGAGTAATACATCTACATGGAACAGCGGGATTTGTATCACGTGATCTATAGCACGCACTCTTTTATTGCATGCAGGGGCGGTTTCGGCTGTTCCATCAATTAAACCTACTCCATTTGTGAATGGCTTGTGGAATATGGATGAAAACATACTGCCCCAAATTAATTGTTGATTTGTAAACATAGCTGTATTTCATGGAAACTGTGACACTACAGACTTGGGAAAAATCAAATGAAGAGCAGCTCGGCATTTGGTTTGTTGTAATTTTTCCTTGTTTTTTTTATATACATGTACATAATTAATTTTTCTCCTTTGATTTTTTTTTTATTTTTATTTTTTTTATTTTTTATTTTATACAGATCATTGGACTCCAGATGTGAGTGTAATCTCCTACAGATTATTATCAGAAATAATCTTGGCAGTTGAGAATCACAGCTTGGTTTTCAAAGAAATTATTAACAGGAGTTCTATGCCATGTGTGGTTACAGAGTTATGACAAAGAGAAACAAAATCCCAAAATAAACAAAACCGTCAATTTTTGGCTTTGTGTTACCATGGTAACTATTTGCTTTGACTTAAATTTACTGGTTTGGGATATGTACTGTTGACAAAAATTGTCTGGTAATGTTGACAAAAATTGTCTGCTATTTTCTGCTCTTAATTTGAGTTTTGTGCCATGTATAGTTATGGGGTTATGACACTTTGTAAATAGTTATATGTTGCGCTATTTCGTTACCATGGCAGCTAAATTTAAAAATGATTCCAGACTAGATGTCATGTCCTATGGACGTGCAATATTGGCAAATCATGTCTTGGAAACTTGGCATTAGTTGAGTTCTACGCCATGTATGGTTACAGAGATGACAAAAACCCAAAATATACAAAATAGTAAATTTTGGGTTTTGTGTTACCATGGTAACTAAATTGTTTTACATAAATCTACTGGTTTTTGGATTTGTACTGTTGACAAAAAGCGTCAGTAACTTTTGTTCTTAATTGTACTTCAATGCCATATATTGTTATGGTGTTGAGAAACTTAACAAATAGATCAAACATGCTAAATATTCAATTTGGGGCTGTTTTGTTACCATGGCAACCATAATTTCCGGCTTATATATATTCTTCAAAAATCTTGATGTCAAAGAATACTTACCCATATAATTATATTTGAAATTTTAGTATTGTATCATAAAGGGTTTTCAAGATACAAAAGATTAAAAATCACTCTAAGTTCACAGCAATTACTTTGGACTTTGTTTTAATTCACTCATGGTGCCATTCTTCTACAGTAAAATGCCATTGTATTATTTCAGGAAAGACCCCGAAAATTAAATAGTCAAAAATCTGTAACTTTTGAACCGTCAAATCGATTACTTTCATTTTTTTTCCCTTCAGTTTGATATTTTTTTATCTATCCACCATTATGAATTTGGTGCTGAGATAAGCAACTGCAATTTTTGGTCTAACATCCCTAACACTAGGCTGTTTGAAGGCTATGAGTTAGAAATTTTTTCCAGTGTAAACTGTAAAATATGCACACATTAACCTAGTATAAATGCAATTTTAAAACATCGTAAAAAAATAAGCCCCCAAAAATGTCATGTGAAAAATTACCATAGGACCTTTAAGTCTCACAATCAGCAGTGTGGTCAGCAATACACACACACACAGTGCGTATAAGCCTGAGGTATAACTATGCTGTAAGTCTCACAATCAACAGTGTGGTCAGCAATAAGCCTTATCGGAATTGAGCACGCAATGAATTATGGGGGTTGGGCTTTTGGAAAAAAGTTGTAAACAAACGCACACGTTTGTGCACAAGAGAAAGGTGATCGGCAAGAGGTTTTTATGTTTTATAGCAAAATTGTGGAGAAAATTATTAAGAAATCATTTAAATTATAAATAGAACATTTTAATAATTAACAAAATAATAAAAAAATTCTGCGGAAACTACACGAATTCTCAGCTGATTTCTGATCCCCATGTGCGACGACCAATCATTTTTTTTTCATTCTAAAAAAGGGGAAATTGCAGATACATTAATTTCAATGTATTTAAAAAACAAATTAAGCGCTGGTCAAACCGTGGGCAAACCCACAATAGATTAAAAATAATAATTATTATAAATTGGTTTGTGTCGGCCAAGGTAGTCGTACATACACAGGCACCCTTGACTCCAGCGTAAAATTAAAAACACAAAATAAATACAAAATTACTGCACCCAAAAATCAAACCGTTAAAAAAATAATTAAAATCAAACAAAGTGCTACTTGAGACAAGAAACTATGATATCAAGAAAATATGATATTATCAATAATCTTATTCCTCAGTGTACAAACCTGTACATTTTAGTAAACTCAAGATTTCCTCTATTTTGACTACAACACGTAGTAACCCAGTCACACCCAGTAAATAACATCAATACCATTGTCTGTACAACTAGTCTCTGTGCTACCCTTTGAGCTATTCCTTTAATTTAGCGAATGAACCCATCACTTCTTCACATGAAGCATGATTGAACTGTTTTTTCCTTGGGTACATTTATTTTCTGTGCCCCCATAAACTTTTACAGTTTGGGGTATGAGTCATTATACCCGCATCATTGTGTTGATGACCACAGTTCTGTGCATCTCAAAAAACTGCTCAAGACGTCCAGGATGCATATGATCTTGCATTTAATAAGATTCAGCATTTTACAAGAGAATCCTTCACTGAAACAACAAACTTGTAATTTCATTTGTAAGTGACCAGTTGATTATACATGTATAATTGTAGCCTTAGGTGCTTCAATTAGGGTACATGGGGGAGATGGGTTTTCTTGCCCTAACATCCTGTGGGAGGGGTAGGCAATAAATCCATGAATTACAATAACAAATAAAAGACAACCATCTTTAAGTAGGCACTGCAGTATAAAACATTATTTTGATTCTTGCATATAACCCTTGTGTGACTGCAAGGGTCAAAATCAGTCAAAAATCTTGATACATGTACATGTACATGTATACTTGCCGTATATCTAGCTGCACTTAACAGTCGAACACTGTTAAACCTTACTTGTAGTAAATACATTTACAGGTCAAAATGAGTCAAGCATTTGACTGGTAAAAAGCATTGTCTTGTATTTTTTTAAATTAAAGTTGAATCATTGTATGTTCAGGCTCAAGACTGAAAATTGCCACTTTTCACATATTTCTGATATTCCATTTTAGGGGCGAAATATTGTCCAACCTAGAATGTCACAGACTTAAAAGGGCACTTATCGTCACGATAAGACTAGACTTTCGACGGGGCAAATAATCGGTGTGCTAGTCTATGATGAACACAGTGACTGAAAGTTATTGGCTCATTTATGCAGCAGCAACGGTAATATGACCGTATCATGTGGGTTATAATGGCAGTCACTGTGTTAATCTATAACTAACATTCCGATTCCATGCCCTGTTGATCGTGACAATACTGCCCCTGTAATTCTTACTGATTTTACATGACCACACGTCATCATCTTGTTGCACCATTTAAAAAACTGTGAAGTACCCATCCATCATCGAATTTACTGAAGTTGTTCCTATGATCTGATGTGGAGTAGTGTTGGATGAAACTAGTGTTGGTCAAACATTGCAAAGATTTTGATTATGTTTTTTTTTATGAAAGTGTGTTCAAAGAGTAAAAGATTGGGCTAGAAAAGACCTTTAAAATGATATAAAATCTCTTTACGTACTGACAAGAGATACATGCATAGTATGTTTGAAGTCGCACGGTAATTACATGTAGGCAAAAGTTGATTAATTAAAACCCTCCTACTGTCAGTGCACTTTTATACAGAACTGATTTATTCCACAAAATTCCACAGAATTCTACTTGTGTGGAATTTTGAAGAATGTATACTACTCTGACAATGTAGTTAGGTTCCACCTAATACCACGGCAGATTGTGGAATTTTGAAGAATATCTTGGCAGAGAAAAATGTGGAAATTTGGTTGTGGAATTATAATGGAAAGAATCTGAGCCCACCAAAAAAAAAAAAAAAACACTGTACAAGAGTTGAGGGAAAAAAGTACAATGTGTGTGAAAAAAAACTTATTTATTCCACATACTACCTTGAATAGACAATAAATTGTTGCCAGTAAGACCCTCAGCAAACAAAAAAACAGACAGATTATAATGTCAGCCTAGCAGGACAGTTCTACATAGTACCATGGCCTCTGAAAAACAAACAACATGTCCAGTATACATGTATGCATAGCAGGCCAGTTCCACATATTACCATGCAGTACTCTGTGGAACACTCAGTAGGTGACCAGTACGAGGGACTTAGGTTTTTTCACAGTGGAACTTTGTGGTACTGATATGCCACTGAAAAAAATAGTATGCAAAACATTGTGGAACGCATGCAATTAAAACACACATGTAACAGATGGGCTAATTTGTGGAATTTTGTGGAACACACATGTAGGAGGGTTTTTAATCCACATCTCTAAAATAAAATGATACTAGCTGATGGAATGTGATAATTTTATTTTTTACATGTACAGTGCATGGTGTCTTCACTACAAAGTCTTTCAAAGACGGGATTTTTTGCTTGATTATCGAGGGGCGTGTGTGTCTCATAAAGGTCTTTGAAGGGAGAATCATTCAAACTTTCATGGACAACATGGTACAGAAGGTAAGTACATGTAACATAATGTTGTATGTGATATGTTGCATAATTGTCTGTACTGGATTAGTTGCCCCAGAGACTGAAGGTAAATTTGTTTAAAAAGCAGTACCTCACATTATGGTAGTTTCATGGTAATCTCACAAAATGTAATTTTGTCAACTTGTTTTTCATTTGTTGGCTCATCGTACTTTTTAAATAATTTGTTTGCCAGTGTTGATATGCTACCATATCCACTGGCTATGGTTGAATGATCAATGATAGCACATGGCCTGAAACTAAACTGCAAGGTAATGACTTTACATGGCTGTGTAAAAGTGGGCACGCCGCTCTGCATATTTGTATTGTGTATCTACATGTACAACTGAAATTTGTTGCAATTCATCTTGCCATCAAATAAATGGAATCTACTCTCATTGAAGAGTTGACAAATATCAAAGTCCAGCTTTCCAGTTTAAATGCCCAGTACATTTGTTTGTTTTCTTAATAGAAAATAAAGCCATACATGGAACTAAAGCAATTCAAAGAGGTGAAACAAAGTGCCCTTGACCAGCTAATGTTTTGTGGACTTAAAAATGTAAGTATTAAATTGTAGTTTAAGTCATTAACCCTCCTATGCCCAGGCTGAAATTTGGCCCAGTAAGCACCGCACCCACAGACAGTCACTTGAGTATTTTTGGTTGCATTGCCAATTGTTCACACATGTGTATAAGAGTGCTGGAGATAGTGGCAAAGTCAAACACACTTGTGTATGTCTTACAAGTTATATGCAGAGTCACACAGAGCTGTGTACATGTATGTACTGCATAAGTTACAGTTGAGTGGTTTTGGTTTGACCTCCTACCATAGCCACATGTCCTTGCATTTATTTGAGTGCACTGCACAAAGTCAATGGGTTGGGAGTTACATACAAATTTTTGAGCGTCTTTGATTGTTAAACCTATACAGTAGGAGGGTTAACCCTAACCCCCTAGGCTCATTTTCTAGAAACCTTCCAAAATCCTACAAAATCAACCGGTGTTCTATTTTGTGTGGTGCCCACTGCCTAAATCCTACAAAATCAACCGGTGTTCTATTTTGTGTGGTGCCCACTGCCTAAATCCTACAAAATCAACCGGTGTTCTATTTTGCATGGTGCCTGGCTTTGCAGGTGGCATAGTACCACAGTGTTAATCAACCTCGAAAAATTTTCTAACCTGCCAAAATCAACCAAAATCAACCAAAACCTCCGGTTGATTTTTTAATGTAGTTTGAGCCATTATTACTGTTATTATTTTTTATTATTATTTTTTAAAGTAAGTTTGATGCCATTTTTATTATGTACCATTAGTGCAACTCTCTTAATTCACTCTTTTTTCATTAACCCTAACCATACTCGAAGCAACAACTGTAAAATGTTGCATCTTGTTGCCCTCAACAGAGAACAAAAGAAACCATTGTTCTAGCTGATGGAGCTTGTTGCATTCAGCAGCCTGCACACTTTTCTGTTGTTGCATCGTGTTGCCTTCAGCAGTGTGTCTGGGAAATACCTGTAGCGGGTTATTTAGGGTTAAAGGTCATTGTTTATTTCAAAGCACTCAATCTCCTTTGCCCAATGTCACACTGGTAAAAATTGAAACTATCAAGTGTCAAGTGCAGTAGTTTATCCTTTGTGTTCATGTAATATTCAATAATGTTCTGGGGTCTTTTATATTTCTCTACCGATTTGTTAGAGAAATGTTAATGTTATTATGATATTATCTAATTAAATATAGATGATCCCAACACTTTGCCTATGGTGATTGGTTTAAATAAATTTGCAAACATAAATTAATCATACATGTACTACCGGAGGTTTATGAATAATTCAGTAGCGTCCACAGAACAGACTGTAAAGGCACTTGTAGCTTTTTTGGACATTGTGCTTTGGGGTTGCTGCGTGCACCTTGACTAAAGGCTACTCAACATTAGGCTGCTTCTATTGTGTCATAGTGAAGGTCAGGAATGGAAATAGATGAGTAAACTTATGCAAATTTGTATGGTATGTGGTTTATGTGACGTGATGAACACATTCATATAATGTTGCTTCCCGATCTGCCACCAATGACAACATGTTAAAAGCTACATGAATATCATCTATCACATCACTAGAAAAACCCTTAACAGTTGCCATTGAGGCTAGTAGGGAAGTTTGTTCCTGTCAACTTTTTAATATTTATTATAGTGGGCGAGTTTGTCAAGGGGTGAGTTTGCTGGGGGGGGGGGGGGGTGAAAGTTTGTATTTTCAAGCAGTCTTTGATTTTTTTTCTTTTTTGTTAATAAATCTATTATTTTTACAGGTAACCTGGTTTTGTACATCTACATGTATGTATGCTATGTACCTTTGCTTACTAGCAGACTTGTATGATTCAGACTTTAACTCAAGTCCAACTCGAGTCGCATATTATAAAGCCCCTATATACACTTTGGTATTCTTGAAAAAACATCAGTGTTAGTGATACATGTACTGTAAGTAGTGATGAGAAAATAATAAGTTTGTATGTGAGTACTGATTATGTGAAGCTATACATTTCATTCACCTCAACAGGACTCGTAGATAATACATTGCTGTCTCCAAGACGGACATATCCACCTGATGATTTGATGGATCCAAGCAAAGGTGTGTACTTAAAAATGATGGATCTGAAAACATTTTCTATTTTATGCATGTCATTTTTCTAAGATAAAAACCATTTAAAATGCCCAATTTGTTAATAAATAACAACAAATGTTCTCCAAGGCTTTCTTTGCCAACCATAGATTCACTATAATTACTTTCCTTAATTATTCTTATAAAACAAACTTTGGTGATCTTTAAAAGTTTGTTCTCGGTGCAATGCACATACTTAAAGGGAAGGTACATCTTTGGTAATTGCTAAATTACAAAATTATTATACAAAAGATACTTAATGTGAAGTTAGTACTTCTAGTCAGTTTGAAGATTTCTTGTCTAACAAGAATACATTTGGAGGGAGACCTGTCTGTTCCCTTTATAGCCAAATACAAATTGGGTAAAAGTTCATACCCCTATGTCGTGTAAAACACAGAATTCCAATCAATCCAGCAATTTTGGCTGCAGCTGAACAGTTTTTATAGCAAAAACAAAGAATAGAAAAAATAAATAAACATAAAAAAGCTGACTCACGGGTCTGATGTGACACGCGCGAAGACCAGAAACCGGAAAATGAGTTTATTTTGGCCATACTGCCCAACCATTACTAATGTGATGAGGATCCCACTATAACACCTGTTCTGTATTGTTTAAAGTATCCACAAGCCAATGGATAATTGTTTGGAAAGTTATTACAACAACAATGGGTACAATAGAGGTCCTTGGTTATCAATAATACACATGTATTAGAGTATGGTCCAAGGACATAACAAAAAGAATAATAGGTCCTTCATCAGTTATTTGTTCTCAGAGTCCTTATAGAAGCTCTTTGTGTACAAATCCAATGAAGATTGCTTCAAAAAGTCCAACAATAATGGGAGCAGTAAATGTCCTTGGCTATGCAAGATTGTGTTCCTAGGACGTCTGAGAACAAAGATTAATGAGGACATATTGTCTCTTTTATCATTTTGTCCTTGGATGATACTTGAAACCATGTTCAATATATCCTTGGTTCATCCATAAAGTATAACTCTCTGCCCTGGCCTACACCATGCCGTGCAGACATTTTCCTATTGAGAGAGGATTTAAAAAGGCTAAATGGGGACTTCTTTCTGTCCACATCATTTTTTTTTGTCCCCACAATTCACCATCTATGGGACTTGTGTGTGGTCCCCACTACTGGGTAACCAGTATTTGTGTTCAAGAGTTTTCATTATGCTTGGTCAGTTATTTAAGCTTCTGTCTTAACTTCTTGTTCAGGTAGAAGAATGGATTTAAAGGAACAACCATGCAGAGGTACATGTGAGTAGTCTAAATGAAATTAGCATGGGGTTTATGTACTGGATACTGATGTACTACACAACATTGAGTATTACATGTACATGATATTGACAGCATTTTGTTTGGATTCACCTCAATATAAACAATAATGTCTATAGAGAATGAAGTATAAGGTACTGTTCTTCAATGCTGGAAACTCTGTATCATATGACTCACTTATAATGATTGTACTGTTGGTATGCAACAAAATACAAAACTGTGAAAAAAACATGATAAATAGGAAAAAACAAGGCAGCGCCACTAATGACGGGAATTTTTCAAATAAAACATTATTGCAAGAAGAGCCATTGTATGTTTTTTAACCAAAATGATATTAACCAAAATATGTACCAGTGTCCCTTGGCAATCAGAGAGATAACATCAGTGGGCAAATAATGAATACCATAGATGGAACATCAGATAATAAGTGGTTTACATTTTTCACATCATAACAGTGGGTTGTTTTCTAATCCAACTTTTCAATATTTGTTAGCGCGAGAAATTATATCTTCCGAAACATATGAAACATTTTGAATGTGACTAAATAAAGTGCTATCGCAGCACTGTCATTTAACACATAATTCTGCAATGTTATATTATTCAGAAGGAAAGCTACCTTGGGATCTGCATCCAACCCTGTTGGTAAGCAAAAACCAGCTGTGCAGTCATTATCAATAGGCTGCTGCAACTCTTCTACAGGTAATACCATTTTTCACATTTTGATTTTGAATTATTTCAGCAGTTTATTTCAATAACTTATGGATCCTTTGCAGTAAGTGCATAGTAAGTTAACAGAAATGAAGTCAACCAAGAAGTTGTTATACCATGTGCTGTTATGATTTTTTTTGTTTCTTAAAGAAATTATCAAATCAATGTTAATTTCTTACCATTAAAATGAATAACCAGTGATGAATTTATGGTAAATCCAAACATTGTTTGCTGCCATCTTTGGGAGCTAAAATGGTAGGAATCCATGTGAATAATTCCATCATCAGGGTACAATATCTCAAAAATATAGTGTTAATTGACGAACAGTTTTAAATATCTAACTTTTGTGGATGTTTTGGGAATATTAGTATTTTTAACAAATATTGCTGAAATCCAGAAATGTTGTCCTGGTCCTTTGAATCTCATTGATGTCAACAGTTAGTTTGTGTTAAACATTTACCCAAGAAAAAAAACTTTCTTTACATCAACTCTGCATCAATTTCCTCTTTATCAACTGCACTGTGATCATAGAGCTATTGCATGCTGTGATCATAATAATAATAATAATGTGTGGACTTATATAGTGCACGTATCCACCAACTGAGTGGTGCTCAAGGCGCATTATATCATTACCCCTGGTCATATACGGCTCATAAGGCTCATAAATCATTCCTGAAACCATCTCAGCTCCCTGGGGAGTATAGAGCTCAATTGCTGCCATTACAGCGCATATAGGGCTAATCAACCAACTCTGCCCTCACATGTACCCATTTAACCCTTGGGTGGAGAGAAGCAATTATGGTTAAGTGTCTTGCTCAAGGACACAAGTGTCACGGCCGGGATTCGAACCCACATTCTGCTGCTAACACCAGAACTTGAGTCCGGTAAGCTAGACCGCTCGGCCACGACACTCCACCATGAACCAAATAGACACACAACCGTAACATGAATAGATTAAACTGCCTTATTTTAGTTGATATAACACTGTGATTATCATAGAAATAATGGCTGCTTATACACAGTGAATAGCTGTTGTATTAGAACTTCAGATACTTTCTGTTAATCTTTTTGGTTATGTGGCTTGCTTCAATTTCTTTCTTTAAGGGAAGGTGCAACAGTGGTCCAGCTTGATTCAAATAATTCAAGCATGTACATGTATGTTAAAGCAGATTTGCCCAAATTACCAAATACCACTGCTGTACCTTCCCTAACAATATCTGTGCCAAATTGGATGAAGTAGACTTCATTTAAGTTATCAACCCTTTTTCCAAACAAGTTCCCTGGATATCTGTTAATTGTAGCCTCCCGCCATGTTTGCAGAAATTGTGCTTTCTCAATTCTGACTCGGTGTCTCAAATTCAGCTAAAGAGAGCAAACATGAATGTGTCCTTGTTGTTAGGTTGCTGCATTTTTTTAAACTAAATTTTGTAAATTTCATACATGTATTTTTTTATTCTTTAGGGTCTGCATCCTGCGCAGTTGATGATGAGGAACCTTTGAGATCTCAATTCTGTCCTGTTGGTAAGCAACAACCAGCTTTGAAGTCATCATCAATGTGCAGCAGCATGCGATCTTCTACAGGTAATACCATTGGAATGGAAACTTTGATGACATGTTTATAGTTGTGTTTACGTCCTTCAGATCAAAACATTAACGATGATGAGCACATGTTGTTATAGTTTGAAAAAAATAGAGTATCTCTTGATTATTGTTGCTGTTGTATGATGTTGTCATGGGGGGTCCCCCTCCTGAACAATTAATACCATCTTGCCACATGGGGGGATGCCTGACTGTGGTCATGTTGGTGTTCTTGAGTCATTTCAACTCTGCAAAATGATACATGTGCAACTATCATAAAATAATTCCTTAATTAGCCTAGTATTGTCACCTTCACTTCCAATATGCAGTGGGTATATACATCGTCACTCAGGCTTGCTCTTTTTACTACCTGTGACCACTTAGATCCTTTCACTGGCTTTACATGGACTTTGTTTTAATTTCCAATCAAGATCACTGATTCCCATTGTCATGGCAACCATGCCATGTCTTAATAATGAAGTTTTAGGGGCGGGGACTAGCCCTGAATAGGTATAGAGAAAACCTACGTAGTCTGGTAGGGACTAAAAAGCCAACCTACATACACTGTACATGTACATTGGTTTATACATGCTAATGCTATACTTAATTCTGTTTTTATTCCGTTTTTTTCTAAATGTTGGTTTCCCACATTACCTACCTGTAAAGACTAAAATGTGTGCTTTTTTATTTAACTTATTAGAAAGGTCATTCACAAGATTGAAACCAGCAGAAACATGGCTTGTCAAACGGGAATTTAGACACTACATCATGGACAAAAGTGGACACAAGGATCACTCCCAAGTAAGTAAAGCAATAACTTGTTTACACTTGTTTAATCATGAGTGATACAGGATTTCCATCCATCCTATTTCTTCTCCCTTTTCCTCTGCAAATCCTACTTAAAATTAGTGTGCAGATGTAAATTAGACAAGTAAATCTAATAAAATTGAACAATTCATTTCCATGACACTTTGTAATTATTAATTAAAGCTTCACAAGGGGAAATATACTTTTGTGATTTGTGTGTGCGACTTGTTGTGTGAAGGCTTTAGTAAACCCTACAGAGCCCTTCTTTTGTCGTACCTTTTTCATCCAATTTTCTTTCTTTTGTCCCACTTTTAATTATTTCTTGAAATCTCTGGCCAACTTTTGTCCTACTTGGTCATATGAGTCTGCTGAAATGCCTGAAATCACATTTACATTTGTATTTTGTTTAAGTATGGGTTTGCTAGAAATCCTGCCATTGTTATACATTGTTCATTATATCCTTATAATCATCTCAAAACTGTTTTAAGCAGGATTGTTTTTAGATATGAAAACCAACACTTTAAAATTCTTAAGAGTTTGAAAATATGACGGATAATGTTATTGACCTTCACCTGACTGGTGTTGCCTTGATCCCCAAATGTGTATCATCTGGGGACCATCTGAGGTTAACAAATTGTCTGAGACATGTGTAAACCAGAATTGATTTGTATTGAATCACAACTAAATACAAACATTGCAATTATGTACAGTGAGAAGGAATCACTATGCTGTTTAAGTCTCACAATAAGGAGTGTGGTCAGCAACACCACCATGCCTAATCAATGGTTTGTGTGGATGTCCATTATTTGCTTCATGATCTGTGGCAACCATTTAACCATTTAGTGTTGGAATCCTTTAATAGTCTTAGCTATTTGTAGAACACTTGATGAATTTAAAAAAATGCAGGAATACATAATTCATTAAGCCTCACAATATTAGCATTGCTATCACAGGATGCACTTGCAGGGATGAGAAAATCATTATGCACTAAGATATGAAAACACTGAACTCAACAAGTCATAATAATATATTTATTGTTTTAACATTTTGTAGCCAAGCAGACTGTGGAGACCTTTATTCTAAAACATCATATACTTGCTGTCATCCCACTAAAGGAAAATATATCAGAGCAGTCAAAACCAAGATATTCAACGAGAGACAAAAATAAATAGGAGAACAAGTGAGTAAAAGTTTGTTTTGTTCTTTTATAATATTCTACAACTGTTATGGGTGCCCTTTCCTTTAAAGAAATAGTTTATTGTTGGTGTTGCAAAAGATTCAGTGCTCTGGTTAAATCTACTCATATCAAAATTCAAACCCAAGTGAAAATAGTTAGTGAGAAGTATGGTTAGCTAGCACTGCTAAATGTTGCATGTTCATTTGACTACAATAATGGGCTGTTGTAAACAGCATTGTTCTATTGTACAAATGTATCTTAAAGGAGAATATTAGGCACAGAAGAGCATTAAATATGAGAGCATTTTACCATGAATCAACTGTAGAGGTTTATCGGCAATGTATACTGTTGAAATCACTTGATTAGAATTGAATTGTCCTGCGCTTGTAGAAAAATTACTTGCTTAATGTGTTTTCTTAGCAAACAATAAAAACTACCAATATAACATGTAGACTAATACACATTACTACAGGCTAGTGGCACACTTCATACAGGTAATAGGCTTCTTATTTTACATATCGAATTGACATGCATGACCTTTAAAGCATTTTGGTTGGTAGGCGGGAAACCACTAAAAAGTAATAGCATGAGTGACGTCTTTCTAAGACTTATCTGTAATTGTCTCTTTACAGCATTCATGTACGTCTAGGTAGCACACCGTATCATACTGTATAACTCGTGGATACGATAGGATGTGCTACCCACTACCTAGACTGAAGATCTGACGTCACACTTTGAGGCTCATGAATTATGCCAGATACTGGAGATTCAGTTTTGATATTGGGTGATGGCTAGTGTGTGAGCCTCAAAGCGTGATGTCAGATCTTCAGCACAACGTATCCAATGAAATCCCTTGAATGGTACAGCCAAAGCCTGTAAATTCATGCACCATGTTGCTTATCATAATTTGTACATGTATTATGTCCTCAAATTTGTCTGAAAAACAAAGAGTTGAGGCTCACACATTTTGTGTAAAAAATGGTCCAATATCATGACCTGGGGATCCTTGACTTTCAACTTTGAATTGTTTGGATACACAATGCCCTGAAAAAGTGGTCCTAATTTGATTTAGTGTAAGGCCTTTCTCCAAAATGGATACTTTTAGTGTTGGCATTTTCACTAGTGTAGAGGGTGGGTTCCATTGGGATGCGAATAACTTGACAGGCCTCTGGACAATCCACATGTAATTGAAAAAAATAAAAATAATTTTGTTTAATGATTTATTTATTATTTTATATTTAGCATTGGTTGCAATGGGAGTTTATTTAGTGGACTGCACCCTATATAATCAAAATGGTGGCGTCCATGGTTTGTGTTGACCATGGGATTTAAACACATGTTTTTTTTTTACAATATCAGTAAGCCTGGTTATAAATGGAAAATTTATAAACAGAAAATTTATAAACAGAAAATTTACTCATTGTATTTCAGGTCTTTATTGGAGGAAACACAGAACAGTTTCAGGACAGTTACAATAAAAAAAGGTATGTGGATTAGTTACAAAATGACGCAATTGATACTGTGGCAGTAAATCCCAAGATTACTTCTCAGACCGGAGGTGATCCTCAGAGCAATCTCAAGGCCAAGGTGCAAGTCTGTTTTGGAGGAACTCTACCGTTGATTGATAATTGATTGGCAATCCCTTTGTCGGTCCACAGTTACCTTAATTAAGTCCACACAGGTCTGATCAGTATTTGTCAGCACAACTCATATTAATTGGTTTAACTGATCGAAGAAGGACATAACAAAAGTGTGACTGGCAAAAGGTTGTAAGCAATTAATGTTCAAAATTGTATTTAAAGAAAACTGAGTGTGAAAGTTTGGTCGTTTTTCTGCCATTTATAAGTCATTGTAGGAAAGTTAAATTCCATGAGGGAATGGAAAAACATGTCTTGGGAGTAATTCGAGCAACAAATACACATAAAGTCTCTACTTTTTTTCAATGGAGCCATTTAATTGCTTACAACCTTCTGCTGACAAAAGTTGTTCTTTGTGTGCCCGGAATAAGGTCGAGAGCCTTACAACCTTCTACCTGGTGCTGGACGATATGGGGATGCAGGATTGGGATTTTTCTATTCCTTTGTAGTCTATTTACGCCATGAAACAACTGCAATTTTATAGTTTTCCCAAGAAATGTTCACACATTATGAGGAGGAAGGTTGGTTATTTGCCCAATTTATGTTTCATTATGTATATGAATATAGGCCCCTTTTTCTGTCAATCCGGATCCGCCCCTAACAGGGGTAACTTTGTAAAACTCTTATATTGTCATAATAAGAAAAAAATAAGTATTTTTGAAATGTTCATGGAGCAAACACATTTTTATTTTAGAATCATTGAAATGAAAACACTGAATACTAGGAATAAACTGATATATGCATGATGCCTGGTTATCCATTTGAAACTGCACATAACATGATAGATGAACAAAGTATGTTTAAACCTGTCATTTTTCAGTGGGGCAATATTTTTACATTTTTCCCAGAAATATTACCTCTGGAATACACTAGATGTCCTGAGTGTTTCCCAAGTCAAATTAGAAAACAAAAATTGTTTCTTTAAAGGGTGCACTCCACTAAATAGTGAGAAATTCTTGTTTTTCTGAAAACAAAGATTTTAGCCATACATTTGAGATTGTGTAAAAATGGTTCAATATCATGACCTGGGGATCCTTGACTTCCATTTTTGAGTATTTTGACACAAGGCCCCTAAAAAGTGGTCATTATTTGATTTTCAAAGTAAAGCCTTTCTCCAAAATGGATGCTAGTCAGTGTGGGAATTTTCACTAGTGTAGAGGGAGGTTTCCATTGAGATGAGAATAACTAGACAGGCCTCTGGAAAATCAACATTTAATTGAGAAAACAAATAATAAATAAAAGGTCAGACATCAATCAATATTTTGTTTTTTTGATTTTAAACATTTTAAGATTTCTAAGTATTTTTTAATGAATTTTTAATATTTTGTATTTAGAATTGGTTGCTATAGCAGTTTATTTATTGGTGATCACCATATATAATCAAAATGGCGACGTCCATTAAGTGTGTTGACCGTGGGATTTAAAGAAGTTTATTTAGTGGGATACACCCCTGTCTCTTTTCTTGAGGACAGGGTACTAGTCTAGCCACTACCCACTAGTCTTAAGCCAGGTTCATCCGAACGTAAAACAAATAGTGATGTCAAAAAAGTTGAACACATTTCAACTTGCACGAATCATTTGTCGCGAAAGATGCATACATCACACTTTCTGCAATTACTTTTAGTCATGAATAGGTGCATTGCTCCTATTTTATGAAATGTATTGGAAGATTTAACCATTACTTTAAAAAGTAAGTTTCTCATAAGAGACCCAATGCCGTCTTTGAGCGGTTAATTTTATTTAAAAAATGATTGAATGTCGGCTCTAGCCTCTGATTACAATATTGAACTTGAGGTTTACAAATAAAATAGAAATGTGAATTCAAAAGAAAACAACCCATGTTGCTCGTTTGTTTTGTTTTGGTTTCTGGTATTTACATATTTGTATTTTAATAAGGGCAAATGAAATTGATTGACCATGTTTGAAAACAAAATAAATATATAAAGATCAGATTTGGGATTCGCACCTGTAACCTCTCCGCTACCATTCCAGTGTTCTTCAGTGCATGCTTTGTGACTATTACCATACTTGCCCAGGAGGGGCTAGCCCCCTACAAAAAAATAAATAAATAAATAAAAATAACAACCTGGAAAACGTATATCGCCGATTATGAACCCCTAGTTGGGCTACATGTATGTAAACATACCTCCAGTTGTAATTGTATGGGTGCGAATCCTAGGGGATGGGGTTAGGGTTAGGTATTTACTTAGATGCCTTTTAGCCCAAGTATCTATTTCGTCAGATCACCCAAATATTGTACAAATGTAAATTGAGCTATTTATTTTATGAGAGCATTGGGATAGTTCAAGTTAAGTACTGACCATGAAGCCCATTAACACAAGTTGGTGTAAAGATATTAAACAAAGCTCAATAACTTTTAAATGACTATTTATAAGCATGTATAATTTCAAGAAAAGAGAAATAAATGCATATTGTTATCATATGATCATTTTACAGTTATCCTTCAAATTACATTGTGTTGTCTCTGTGAAAATTGAAACAGTTTAAACTTGAGTTTTTATTTTATTGTTTTTCATAGGATTCTTAATACATAGAAGGCGTGCTTATCTCATCAGACCCGGAATCCAGGTTATATTTGACCGGACACTTTTCGTATCAAAAGGACTCATCAAAAGTGGTCATGACTAATTTTGACCCGGAATTAGATCAGCCGATATGATCCAATTCCGGGTCAAAATTCGTGACCCGGGTCATTCTGACAATGAAAGTGTCAGCATCAGATTTGACTTTGTGCATAACTTTGTGCATAACTTTGTGCATAACTTGAAAACGGTAATCAAAAAGACGGTATGTACACGGACCCTAGTCGACGTATTTAGTATTTTTTGTGCAGCACAGCACGGAACTAGATCATAATAATTGTACACTCCGGTCCGCCCGTAAAAAACCACTGAGGATAGGGCGACAGTTAGTGTTAAGTTTATTTTTGCTGAGGGCCCCTGGATCTTTGTGAGTTTTACCTATAGTCTTTATATACACTCACTGGCCAAAAGTATTTTCAAATTTCAAAAGTCTTTGGTGTGAATTTCAATGTTGCAATACTTATTGCCAGTGAGTGTATAGAAAACAATAGTGTTTTTCATTAGTGTTAATAATTTAAATGAAAGGCGCAATATCGTCACGATCAACAGGGCATGGAATCGGAGTGCTCGTTTCAGATTAACTCAGTGACTGAAAATAATACCCCACATGATAAGGTCATATTACCTTTGCTGCTGCATAAATGAGTCAGTGTACTCTCAGTTACTGTGTTCATCGTAAACTAGGACACCGAATCCATGCCCTGTTGAAAGTCTGCTCTGATCGTGACAATACTGTCCCTTTAAGCTAGAAAACAATAATGCCATCTACAATGGTGACCAAAACTGTTGGCACACCTTGACACAGTAACATAACTTTATGAGAATAAATCCCCCTCCCGTTGTCCACTGTTTGTTGTTAAGTGATATCACACTGTGAAATGTTTCCAATAAAAATTTGGTTTTACCTCAACATTGAATGGGGGTGGGGGGGTGGGGGTGTGTTGTGGTGGTGTGCCAACAGGTTCTGCACACCATTGGTCTCTGTTTTGAGCTTGTATATCATGCACCTTCAAAATCATTTCATGGGTGGCATGTTGCTATTGTCGGTATTGTTTTTACCATTTTTGGACTCTGATTTTAATACTTCACTATTTCAGAAGTATATTCATTGATATAAATACTTCATTGATACATAATAACCTCAACTATACTAGGTTTACACAGCATAAACTGATTCATTGCCAACACAATATCACATTATTTGATTAACAGAAAGGCCTCACAATCATACATGGTCATTCCTGTGAGAATAAGAGATTGTTATCCTAATATGTATTTTGTGCATCAAGCAAAAAGATCACTAATTCATTGAGCCTTCCATGAAGATGGGTGCGATTTCGACAATACTATCCTTTAAATAATTACTTGGTAGACCGTTCATCTGAAGTTTGGTAGATAGGGTTAATCGTGACATTTGATAGGGCATATTATTTTAAGCGCCTGTATTATTCAGTAGATACATGTGTGGGGAAATTTGAATTACAAAATCATTCGATAGAGAACACTTGAGTGCATTATAATGTATACAATAATAACAAAAATATAAAAAAAACACTTTTATGAGTATAACTCATTTACCTATGTGCACGTGTTCAGTTTGTTTTGTGAAATAAATAAATAAAAACAATAAAAAATTAATAAATAATTGTGGGCCCGCTTATTTTGGTGTCATCAATCGGTTTGTTATGCTACCTGGATTGCAATGGACCATTAAAATATTCCTATGAGGCCAAAATGAGGCAAAAATCACTTTTCCACTGATGCCAATGATGCCAATGATGCTAGATTCATTCAACCGGCGTGTTCCTCTGAACAACAAAAGACACCATTGTCATCGCCACATGATGACGTGACAGGACACTATATAATGGAATATTCCTCATGGTGTGTATTTTCAAAATAAAATATTGGTGGATTTGAACTTGGTACCCCTTTACATGAGCGGCGAGCGTGACTGTTGACAACGTGACTATTAACTATGCTAATAAGCAATTAGTTATTAGTTATTTAATTATACAAGTCCTTTTTGTATATGATAATTTAAAAAATACTTAAAAATAAATCATAATTTGGGCACTTAATTACTAAAACCAAGATTCTGACAAATATTTTATGAATAGCCGATTTCAAAGTATACGTTTTTTTCTATAATATAAATTTGGAATGTTTTGCAATTGCCAGAAATTACGGGTAACATAACTAATACAGCGATACATGTTTAAAGGGCAATAACGTCACGATCAGAGCAGACTTTCATCAGGGGAATGGAATCGGTGTCCTAGTTTAAGATGAACACAGTGACTGAAAATTACTGTCTTATTTATGCAGTATCACCAATACCATGAGACCTTGTCATGTGGAGTAATATTTTCAGGGACCGAGTTAATCTAAAAACGCACTCTGATTCCATGCCCTGTTGACCGTGATGATAATGTCCAACAATAAGTTTAAATTTTGCCATCTCCGTATTTAAGTAGATTGATTTCCTAACTCATTTTATATACACGTTTTTGTTTGTTTTATATATTGTGATATTTACTGATGCTAGTGATAATGACTTATTTAATAACAATAATGATACTATTTCTAGATGTTATAATAACTGTTCTTAAATTTGATATCACGGTTTGAATTATTTAACCATTAATCATCCCTTGGTGGTTGTTCAATGTGTTACTTACTGTAAATGTCAGGAGTCTCTGTGTTTTATTATTCTTTAACATCCATTAATACCTCGTGCTCACTCAAACATTCCTTCTAGTACACATGTAATGACAAGTACCCACTTTAAGTTTGAGTAAGTTCACTTAGGAGCCTATACATGTAAATCCAGTTTGATGTATTATTCATTTGGGCTACGTCATCCACTTATTCTTCATAAATTATGTAAATAATCTTCAATTAAATTCAAATTACAAACGATTAACCGAGCACACCATTGATTGGTGGGTTTTCTTCGGATCATTCAAAATAGTTGACCGAAGACGACAGAGCATATGATTATACCATTCTCTCCGTTGCCTTATCTCTACACACATCTGTTGTATTTATAACTTAAATTTGCATGTATGCAGTCCAAAGAAATTAGTATACAGATTCCTTCAGTTAAACCATATTTTTATGATTATTCGATGATGATTGTTGTGGTATTCTTGTTAAATGTTGTCCTCGAGGTTTCAGAAAGTAACAGCCACCCGTTTAACCAATAAATCTCTGTAAATAGTCCTATAGTTATAAGTTTATCTAAGGTGATGTCATAGGTGTTTTAACTTTAAATGCATTCATTTTACATTTCACATTGCATTTAATGTACATTTCACAAGATGGTGGTCGTCACCAAAGTTTTGGCGGGAACCGCTGCTTAAAGCCTTTGATCGTGCCATATTTCATGTATCCCTGGTTACAAGCGGTCCTAGCTGTCAGGCCTGCACGTCATTATTTTTCATCGAGAACATCCCCAGATGCCTCTGCAGAACGTCACAAGGCTGATCTTTAAAAAAAACATAGAAGCGGTACCATTCTATGTTTAATCATCACATGGGGCGGCAACCAGGAATTCTGAACTCACAACTCAAGAATGTTGGATTGCATCATGGTCACGTGTCATGTGCCATGTAAAATAGACCAAAAGCACGTGTTATACATTCAGATATTTGTAGAAAAAATTTAAAATAAAATTATGTTGAATATTCACACGAATTCATATAAGTTGTCGACATCGAGGGATTCTCGTGTTGGTCGGAACCGCTAACACGGTTTCAGTGATAACTACTAATTAGTGAATATTCAGGTTCCATTAATAAATTGGCTAGTGTCGTCTTTCTTCCCAAAGGTGATTGTGCAGAAAATAATAAACAAAATAAAAGTATTTATTGTGTCAACATTATATCAACAAGCTAATTTTCAAAACACAAGGTTTTACAGATAATAAAAATAATTTAAAAATGTTCAAAAACATCTAGTCGAACCAGTGTCCCGTCTTAAACGAACCACTAAAATATTCCTGAGTTCATGATTAGAGAAAAGAAAACAATGTACAACACACACCGGACATAAGCTTAGTCAACAGAGGGCTAATACTGCTTATGTCGTTTCTTGGCTGAAGACGCAGTCGCTAAAATGGACTTTTTCCAAGGCAAGGAGGCACAGGCAATTTTATGGGCGATTTCTTTTAGAAGTCATATTACCCAACAATATGAACACTTGTTATTATACTTGATTGGAAACTATCTCCAGACAGCTGAACAGGTTGGAAGCAAAATTAAAAAACTGTAAGGAAATGTCTGGGTTCATCCAACTGTAGTTGTGGCATAATCAACAGTGATGTAGTGCCTGATGAGCCTGGCCTCAAGGCCGTTTGCTAGCTGATTTAGGGCTCGGCTCAGCCTTTGCTGCTTGAGGGTGTCTGGCCTTGATGGTCAAAGCCTTAGAACTTTAGGCCTTGCTCGTCCATCGATTTTTGGAATTTTCTTCAGGTAAAATTTGTTTGAAATTCTTGTTTTTCACAAACACACACAACTTGAGTCAGCTGTCTGCAACGTCTGGGTAGCATTCACATAATCATGTTTTACCATGGCAAGGAGGGAAACACTTAATATTTGTGTAAGGACATTACTACCCTTTACAGCATCACATTTTTGTTACCACAGATAGTAACATTTTTGCTGCTTCCCCAAAACGAAGTTTATAATACCTTTTCTTTATACTTGTACTAAATAGGAGATATACTATACTTAATCCTCGCATACAAAGAGCGGGTAGACAGAATATCATTCGATTTGTGTTGTGATCAAGTTTATTTATTATTTATTTATCGTAATGACCAATTTTGCTGCGTAAGCTCCTTGTCCATACTGGTGCATAGTATTTTGCAACAGAGTACAACAGTTAACATGAGACGAAGAACGCTGTGTCTCACCTCAGAAAGGCCTCAAGTTAGCTACAACAAGTTAACATGACATTATAGGGTTATGATCCAGTTTAATGACAGCCACCGGTCGAGTTTCGCTTGTATAAATTTCTCCAGATCAACATTCGTCAATAATACAGCCAACCGGATACCGCACGTTCAGCACCGTCTGGTCACGATGATCAGGCAATATTTAGGCGTTGTCACTAGTCCCATGAGAGCATAAAAGAGTGTCCAATCGGCCATGGCTAAAGTTTCCTGTCTGCTTGACCCAGCAGTGGCGAATGTAGGCCAGTTGGTTCACGTCCTGGATTTCCCGATTTCAAGCCAATATTCGCCACGTGCTTAGTGCCCGCCTTGGTGCGATCCAGTGCTAATTTCTTAGCAGCTTGTGTTGTTGATGGAAAGGATTTCTGGATGGCAGTCGCAGTTGTGGTGGGGGGCTTTTGATTGGCGTTTGTCAACAGTTGAGCGAAGCAGATGGGAGTTCAATTCCAGCGGCACGTCGCGCAAGAGCAAAGGTGTTGCTGCTGTCGTCTCAATTTCATAAGGAGCAATTTCACCGACTACCGGAAATACTGAGTGGGAGTTGACTCGACACATCCTGAGATGACATGCGCATGGGGTTGTTATACATGTCAATTTTGCTGGTGTGGGTGTTCCTCGCCCATACCGAAAGCACAGTACTCGCAACAGAGCATACTAAGTTTTGCTTGTTGATATTCGAAGAACGTGTTGTAGTCTGCAACCCCAGGAAAGGCCCAAAGTTGCTCCACGAGACAAAGTTGCGAGCGTTGGCTTTCAGTGCGAGTTGTAAGAGATGGTTTTTGCATGTTAGAGATCTGTCCGGGGCACACCAAGATATTTCTGGGGAAATCATCATACGGGATGGTTGTGCCACAAACGACCTTGATTTTGTAGTTAGACAGTCTAGTTGCTAAACAAAGTTTTGCGATGTTAAGTCGGAGTCGCGTTTTTGAAGCAAAGGCTGGCGATTCCATATCGGTGCTGCGTTGCTTCAAGTTTGTTAAACTTTCTTGGCAGGAGGTTATGCGTTGTCATCTGCGCAGAGATGTATTTCTTTTGGAGACAGTGGTTGGTAGGTCGCCAGTGCAACTGTTGAATTAAATCGGTGAGCACCGAGTCTCGCGGATCCCGCGGTTGTAGCTACTTTTTACCGGTTTTCGCCAAACGTCATTGTAAAGCTTCGGCAGACGGTCATGAGAAAGTTTACCAAGGTTTTACTGTGTACATTTTTGTGGGTTTAGGCGTTGACCTTGCTACAATGCGTCATATGGCGCGTTGATAGATCGACCAGCACAGCAATCGTTTTATATCTTTTGAAGTTATCCGCATGAATCTGTCCTCTGGTTACTGGTCTGCCAGCAACGTCCTGTACGGAAGACGGCCTGCTCAGGTGGGAGTTGAGGATCCACAATGGGCTGGATAATGATTGTATATTAGTCTCTCCATCACTTTGTAGATTATGGCAGTAGGCTTTATTGGACGGTAGCTGCCTGGCCTCGGCGGCCTTGTCCGGTTTGAGAATTCTGGCTGCTTTAGTATGTTCTCTATTTTGGGATTTTCTGAACTTGATACAGGTGCTGAAGTAACTGAAGCTGGTCTAGTGGATTTTGGTCCAAGATTTTTATCAAATTTGGGTGAATATAGTCTCGTCTGTTTTAGGTAATGCTAATATTTCTAACCATGATGGCCCAGAAAATAAAATTACTCTATACAGTTACATAATAACGAGGTAACATCAGTTAAAACAGCCGTTCTTAGATCCCCCTTTTGTTATACTCGGTTTAGATTAATGCATCAGCATGGAAGCAAACCATTCTTTGTTACATTTAAATGGTATCCACGAAGACCTGGAACTTCTACTCAGTCAGATATTTGTACGTGAAGTTTTATTCTACTTTGGAGCGATCGTTGCGATGTGACATGTTTTATATTAGTAGTAACCTTATACTAGAGGGCCTTGGCCTTGGCCTTGAGGGTTAAGCCTTGGCCTTAGCCTTAATGCTTGAGGGTCAAAGTTTTGGCCTTGAGGGTCGTGCAGCCTTGGCCTTGAGGGTCAAAGCTTTGGCCTTGAGGGTCAAAGCCTTGGCCTTGAGGGTCAAAGTTTGCCTTGGCCTTTGGAGGATCAAAGCCTTTGTCTAACACTGATATTTACTTGTTATGGTAAATGGTCATCAGGCAACTGTGGGAAAAAAACAAGTAAATATGTCTGGTCATTAAAGTTGTATCGGTAAATTCTACCAACACAGCAATTTGCGCCTCCCACCCCAGATGTCATTCGGCAAATTAGCTCCACCCCTTCCCCAAAGAAAATGCCTTCACATGCCTCTGTGTGCATCCACCGGCAAACCTGCAATCAAGTTATGGAGAGGGCTATGGCTGAGGCCAATGGCACAATAAGCTTACTTCACTGACCATATTCCACTCTGCAACAGCCTGTAACTAACATCACTATTTACTGTAAGTTTTAAACCAATATGTTTGATTCTTTAAATAGCTTGAATGAAATAATTACAATTGATTTTCTAGAAACGAAGTTTTCTCCTTATAGCAAATTTTCATATTCTGTGAGATGGTGATTGCATACGATTCAGAGATCTCAGACGTTGATATGCTAGTTATTTTATGTTCTTTTGTAATACAAAGTGTTATTGGAAAGATATTTGGACACTGGTAATTTTGTTCCCAAACTTTGTTAAAGTTTATTTTCATTTGTTTTGTATAACCTGTGTCATCAGTAGTACCATGGATGTTATTATGTCTGCCTTTATTGTACTTTGGTTTTAAAGAAATTGGGGTCAAAATATTTAACAATCATGTTTTGGGAAACAAATTGACCCAAAATATTGCTTAAAGCGCCTCTAGTTGTATTTTAAATGTTGTCACATTGTTGCCACTGAAGACAACATTTGTGCAAATGTCATGGCTAACGGACAAAAAATAAGGAAGTTATGGAAAAATACTATTTTGACCGAAAATGGTATATGCCACCAACGGTGACCTATGAAAGTTTTCAAAGTCTCATTCGATAGATCGCGTCAAACCAATCATGCCTCGAAGTTGAATCGGCTGGTTGAATACAGAAAATATGGAGGGGGGGCACAATGAGGCCCCAGGTTCTGAGAACGAAAGAATAGCATAGGCTTGATAAGAACCATAGAATTTTGTTTGCAAATGCCATTGAGAAGGAGTTACAGTATATCAGACTTATACGTTCATATATAAATACTCTGCTTCCTCGTATTCTGTGTTTTTGTAAATAATTGTAAATAATAATTTGTGTTGAATTAAGTTTTAACAATTGTTCCACGTTAAAAATTGTTTCCACCATGTCCTATTTATTTTATTTATGTAAAATATGCTTCTCGCATTTTTATTTATTTATTTATTTATTTTTGTTTGTTTGTTTGTTAAAGTGCCATTTAAAGCAATCGTTTTGTTTCCGTGTTAAATAGTAACGTTCCGATCACAAATAAAATTACTGATACAAATATTGAAAACACGGATGATACAACTTAAAGCAACCTAACATTGAGTTTTAGTGACAATCTAGTCAATGAATTTGATGTATCGTAGACTGGTACAATGTAGATACTATGTCACGTGTTTACACTGGAGTGTAAGCAAACAGTATGTAAACAATCAAAGATAAATAATATTCGAGATGCACAGTGGTTTATGCTTTAGGAAGATAATACAACACTGGGAATGTTGACAAGTATACTTCTGTTTGATTCAATATAAACATAAACAAACCAATCTGTGAAAGCTAGGATCAGGTTGACGCAGTGGTATACTTTACTGCCTTTCACCTCCGTGGACACGGGTTCGAATTCCACTCCAACGAGAGGATTGGTTTTCGGTCCCAACCTGATAACGTGGGTTTTCCAACAGAATATTTGTCCGGGTTTTCCTCCCACATTTAAATCTTAACATCTCTTAATCGTCTTCTCAAGATCTTCATCACAGGCCTTATTCAGCCAGTGCTACTGACACTTTTGAGGAACTTTATTTCATAAACCATAAAAAATACATATATAATATTAACGTGAAATTTAGGAAATAGTTAGTATTTCCTTAAGAGACAACACCTCAGACACAATCATTTTTAGGGAAGAGATTGATACGCATCATCAGCTTTACACCAGGTAAGTGTTAAATAAAAATGTTACTATTTGGTTAGTGATAACATGAGGATTTTAACATGATATCACAGGCGTAGCCAGGAATTTTGAACAAGGGCCACTCAAAAGTGTTGATAAAGACGGGCCATGTCCCACCTCCCCCCATGAAAAGCCTGCATGCAACAGCGGCGGACTCATTTTGAAAGTGGTAGGGGTGCGTAAATCGAAACAAGCAAGCCAGCGAAATTTTTCGAACTCACGGCGTGGAGAGCGATGGGGCCCGCTTAAGGGCTCAGGGACACTGTTCATTCAAGAGGATTTAGAGAGCATTTATGAGCTATTTCAACGCATAAAATGTGACTTTATTGAATCCATGTTGGAAAACGATTTGTTAATATAATTGTGTAATTAACGGATGAGTCCAATGTTGACCGAAGACAAGAGACCATCTTACCGTTCTCTCCTTTGCATTCTTATCTTCTACATTTACAAAATAAACCATAATTTTACCAAGAAAGTAGAGAGCCGCTGTCCCCAAGTATTTTAAACCCATATTTTAATAAAACTTTGGTTCAAAGAAACTCATCCTTCCTATATTCACATTAACATTGTCATTTTGTAGACACGTGACTCTGATGTCAGTCAGCAAATTGACTCCACACCCCAAAGAAAATGCCTTCGCTACGCCCCTGATTGAGGTTTAATCATATTTTTATAAATAAAATAAAAATACCTTCGATTATATAAAGTTGATTTCAACGTTTATTATGTTAATATATTGTATTGTCAGTTGAGACTTTTATAGATACATCACCGGTAATTTCTTCCGTTTCATAGAACATTTATTTCAGGACGGATAATAGGGATTTACATCAAATAATGTCCTGAAATTATTTATGGTTTGTCCCTTCATAAAATCATTGGGGCACTTATTGACTGTAAAACAAAATTTCTAAAAAATGATTTTGTAAAATATTTCATTTCATAGTATTTGGATTTCCTTCTAAAAGAAAATTAGCAATGTTCCGATTAAAACAACACTTGCCGGAATTTATCGGTAAAAATAACGTAAAACACTGGCGATACATATTTTGGTAAAATTGTGATTTCTCCTCATTTAAGTTGATTCATTTCCTGACCCATTTGGCTTTATATTATGATTTTTACTGGAAAGTAGTGAGAAGCAGTTATCTAATGAATGTATAATTAATCATGTATCAATCATGTTTTTGTCTCAATTATATCCAGTTAATTTTACCCCTACGTTCAGTATACCAGACATAGAGCAAGTCCTTGCTCTATGGTTCAGATTGTTTGTGTTCAAATAATAAGTCAATCACTAATTTGTGTAAAGATATGTTGCCCATGTTTTGTTATTTTTCATCGAAACATTGCTGAAAATATCCTACAAAAGAAAAACAATAAATGAATAAATAAACCCGGCATTACATACGTGACGGCTTAGAAATTATTAACTGAGAATTTAACACCCAGCAGTTTATTTGTTAGTTCATACTTACCTTTACTACCTTTACTCAACTGCATTATTCATTCAATTGAGGAAGCGCCTCTACGATTGCATTTCTATCGCGCGCTTCCACCTTCACACTGTTTTCTGTCGAAGATCCATTTACATGTCTTCGTCTTCATATCATTTTCAATCATATTTTAAAAAATATCATTTATCTAAACTCAAATTTACACTTTCATTAACATTATTACTTTCATTTAGTGATTATTTGCTATTATTTCGTTAATTATTGTTAATTATTGATGACATAGCTTACAATTATATTGAATGTCCTTAAGACAGACTTATTTCATATATTTCACAATTGATAATGTTAAGGAGATTCACAAGTGCTTTATTATTTAAACAGTTACCTCCTAAGACTTATTCTTGTTTCATTTTCCTTAGTTTGCATTGTTTATGATATATTCAAGATGGCAGACGCTGCCTAGGTTTTTGGCGCGAACCGCTGATAATTAATTGTGTATTACGTGTTCCTATTATTGATCTTTGTATTTGATACTTTTAGTTTATTTGTTAAATTTTGTAAAATGTTGTTAAATTTAGCCCTTCCGCATTGAAGTTGATTGATTTCCAACTCATGTGATATAGTTTGTTTGTGTGTCTTTTATATTGTGATATTTACTGAAGCTAGTGAGAATTATTTATCTCATAACAATGATGATACATGTTCTGTCGCGTGGGTTTACACTAAAAATTAAACAGCTTTGAAGCAGTTGGACCAACGCGCCAGTCATGCTCCCTATTCACTAACGCGCAGTTGTAATTGGCGATAAGCGGATATTCCCAACAATGAGGTTATCGTTCTCATAATGCCCAACAATGAATACCGTACATTTGAGTTATCCAAAAGTTGTAACAAAAATACCCAACTTGAATGACTCGATGTATAGCCAACTTTCAGCTAGAGCTTAAAGTTTACCCAACACCGAAAACATCACACATTTGGAAAACACGACTCAACAATAATTGTGCGATTTAATTTACCCATCACATTTGCCCATACTGTTTTAAACATCTTTAAGTACAAACTATAGACTATAGAGCATGTGCAATACGAAATCACAAACAAAAGATCAACATCCAAATAAATCAAACTAGCGATATGAATGGACGGACCAAACGATTTTGAGATTATCAGTTTGAAGATTTACTATTTGTTTACAAATGAAATTTGGAAATATGGTCCAGTCCACCGTAAATGTAAACAACAAAATATGTCTATATGTGGCGTTTAGGAATTCAGTCTATAAAATATCTAAATACAATGTTTTTCAAAGAGTAGTTAGAGTAAGAAGACAACTTGAAACATGTGGGTGAGAAAGGGTGCATCGGATTTTGGGCTGTTGATACTCAGTGATAAATCCATTCTCACCAGCGCGGTCTGCAAGAAACCTACTGTATAATACACACACACACACACATGTGACTTATATAGCGCACGTATCCACCAACTGAGTGGTGCTCATAGGCGCATTATATTATTACCCCTGCTCATCAGGCTCATAAGGCTCATAAATCATTCCTGAAACCATTTCAGCTCCCTGGGAGCATACATAGCCCAATTGCTGCCATTACAGCGCATATAGGGCTAATCAACCAACTCTGCCCTCACAGGTACCCATTTAACCCCTGCGGAGAGTATAGCAATTATGGTTAAGGTTGTCTTGCTCAAGAAACACAAGTGTCACGGCCGATTCGAACCCACATTCTGCCGCTGTAACACCAGAACTTGAGTCCGGTAAGTTAGGCTGCTCGGCCACGACACTCCAAATGTCATGGATTAGTTATAAGCAGAATTTGTATTGGATTTATAGTCTCAGGGACAAATGGCTGAAAGGATAAATTTGATCAGTGAGGGGAACAACTGCTATCATTTCATTAAATCGCAATCATTTTTGCCGATTTAAACATCTTTTCTACCAGAACAAGTAGCATGGTTTCTTCTCAATATTGGTGTCTTCCAACTTCATTGTTCCTATATATGTTTCGCGTAACGTTAGTTGGTTTTCGTTGGTTTGGCTCGGTATATCTGGTATATCTGCTCATTTTAAACATGTATAGCACGTGTTGTATTGGTACCTCCGGAAATGTTTATTTTCATGGGAACATTGATACTTCCTTTTAGAAACGAAAATAAATACTTGCAAAGCCATATTTCACTAAAAGCTTCAATATGAATTTATGATGGGACCCATCATTAATTAATTTCGGTACATATTTACTATAAACCATGTTTGTCACGATTATTTAGAGAAGTATGTAATTTTACAGCATTTATATTCACTTCTCGAGTAAAATATCAATGTTTCAATGAATTGTTTAATTTTTAGTAAATTGTTGTTAGAATAGTGAAACAACAAAGTCGATACAATGATTTGTTTTTCTTATATTATTTTCGTTAATGTTAAAGGCTTTCCTTTATTTGGCTTGTTGTGAGCATGCCTCTATATTCTCACACACGTTCCTATTTTTCTTGTAATTTATTAATCGGCAAAATGGTGAATATGTTCCAGAATCGATATTTAATTAAAAATTAATCTAATGTTGATGGTATTAAATTAGTTAGCAATCTCAGTTGTAAATTTTCCGATGTCCTTTAACGACACGGAGTAATGAGTTACTGGTTGTTTTCTGCATCTAGAAAGAATAATCTTGACTACCCCGATATTAAAATTGTCTGGTGGTATACTGCCCAGTTACAGACAAGTGCTACAGTGTGGGACAAGTAATTAATGATTAAAAACAAACTATCATTATGCATATATATAATATTTAGATTGGCAAACATAAAGTTCGTATTTCATGATTTTAGATTTCAGATTGTTTTTGTTGGCCGTCTGACGTAACTCATGTAACGATAAATCGGTGGATTGATGTTATGTGATTGAAATTCATGACATTATAACTTACAATTGCCCGAGTCCTCGTAGACCGTAAAATGTTCCTGGTGCAAGTTCACTGATTCTGTTGCTCTCCAGATTTCTAGGATAGGAACAAAAAGTAGGGATTGACATTTAATTAAAGCCCATTTATTTTGTTATTTTCACCAATGTTCTTAGATTTTCCTCAAGTGATGTGTCAAATAATATGATAAATGTTCTGCCTGCAGTTCAGTAATACTTGAATGCATCAACATTAAAATAAAATAAATTGCCCTCCATTGACAAGTGCGACATACTGTGACGAATAAACTTATTTAAACAAACATGATCCCAATCATTGAATACTAAAACAAAACGTTTAATAATTGGTTACATTGATATGTTAAGCCTATTACGTTGTGGTGTTAATGATCAGCAAATGAAAATACAAAACAAATATATGAATTGGCAAACATGAATCTGTACCTTTTAATTTCTTTTCGTCATTAGACTCATAGCCGCCAATTTAAAAAACAATTTGTTGCGGTCTTCAGATCGATTAGAATTGAAGACACGTTAATGAGCATTGCCAGGCACCATCAAATGTTCTGGGGTGAATAGTTTACTGAGACAGTAAACGAAGTAGGATAACAAACATTTTAAGGAAGCATATATACATCGGTAATATTCATCAATGAACTCATATTTCCTGAAAGCAAACAATATGGAATGTTGCTTACAGCAAAACACAAATTTGACCCTGGCTGAGGTTCAATTATTTTAGAAGAAAGAAAATCGGTAGACAACTTGCATCGATATAAACATGTTCTGGTGGCAATCTTCCATCTTTATTGAGTGTTACACTGTGGGACAATATTTTAAATATAAAAATACATTTTGCACATGTTCTTCTTATAATACAATCCATTCTATAAGCAACATGTTGTTAAATCCAGATATACATTCATTAAATGATTTGTAATAATGTTTCTAATCAGGTTGTGTCGTGTCGAAACTGCGCTATATAAATCCTATTATTATATTATCACTATCGGGTCGTAAAAGAGAAAATAGTGAAAAAAGACCACATAATTGTTTCGAACTCCAAACAGGAAGTACTGTTACAGATGGTGATTAGTTCCTTTAAGACATCTTCGGCTGTGTTTCTATTGGTTCACCCAAGGAATATTCAAGAAGCATCTTAAGTCTTGAGCAATCACACTGCCGGAGAGTATTTAATACATAAAGATATTATTTACATTGTTGTATACTGCTCTTTTAGCACCAACAATACGGAAGCGGAATGCGTTGGTTTGGTGTAACTTCTATTTAAGACCTGTTCGCCCCATATATTTTCACACTCATCTGAACACGAGGTCAGCCAGAGGTTCTGCTCTACTTCTCCTCTGTTGATATGTTTGTCGCCTCCATCAGCCTTACCCTGTTATCACTCCACATGAAGAAAAACAGGCGTCGGCCCTACAACTTGACCAGCAGAGGCAATGAGTTACACCTGTTATGTTATCTCCTTCTTCAAGTTGATGGTTTGAACCAGCTGGTTCTGTACTTCTTCAACTATGGCCTAAACCAGACCAATTTTGAAACTCCATAGATGGCCTAAACCAGACCAGTTGTTGACACTTAAAGATTTATTTTGATGGGATAAATTATTCGCTCTTTGTTTGTGCTGTGCCCTCTTATTCTTTAGTGCTCAGAATTAGCTTGTCCGGAATTCATCGAATTCCGTAGCCACTCTAAATCTTCAAATGATTCATTTGATAAACAGTAGTGATAATTACTATTGTTATGCCCACTTGGTACTGTTTGTGTAATAATATGGATATAGGTGGTATAGGTTTCCTTCAAAACTTATTTTTAGAGCTGCGTTCAGCTTGCAATATTTCTGCTGGATACTAAAATGCAAACTAAGGCAAATGCAGGCAACTCTATTTCCAACAGTTTTCTGCATTACAATTTTACATAACAAGTGTATTAAACTGATTTACACAATGTCTACAAACGCTTAATAATGAAACTGCAGTACGTCATATTTGTTTGTTTTACCCATTCTGATTCTCATTTTCGGCCTCACAACTGAAAACCCTGGCTGTACTGTATCAAACAAGTTTTCAGTCAAGGGGTCTTTGTCCGACCTTGAGAGGAATTTTCGCCTTTATAACTAATTTGTATCTCTCGATGCGTTCTTGATTTACCGATACGGGGAGTGTAATAACTCATTATGTGCTATGGTTTCAAATACTAGGTTACTAGAGGAGGAGTTACCATATTCCCCACTTGTATTACACAACTCGATCTATGAGTAAACTTAAAGGCGCCAGTTAATACTGATGCAAATTCTACACCTTCTGAAACTTGTATGTCTAGTCTACTTGATGAAACATAAAGGGTTTCTTTTCATAATGATTTTTTTCCAAATTACTTTGATGATGAGATGAGTACTGATCCCCGTGATACTAAGGGTTCAGCATTTATGGTATATTTGGGCATTTGTGGACCGCTCTGTGAAAAATGTGGAGTCACAAGTCGCAAATTTGAAAATTGAGATTTCTATGCGGCTTTAATTGTGATTTTATTGATTGAAATTGATGTCAATTTTAATTATTAAAATATTAAAATCAATGATTTTTGTGAGTAGGTTGTTTCATTTCTATTATCGGTTTTCTCCTTTCTGAATGTTTGGTTTTCCTAAGATGTCGTGGAGTGTCGTGGCTGAGCGGTCTATACAGCCGGACACAAGTTCTGTGTGAGTGCAGAATGGGTAAATTGAATCCTGACGTGACACCATTGTGTCCTTGAGCAAGACACTTAACCATAATTGCTTCCTTCCACCCAGGGTTGGAATGGTACCTGTGAGGGCAGAGCATGATTAGCCCCAAAGGCGCTGTAATGGCAGCAACTGAGCTGTATACCCCAGGAGCTGAGATGGTTTCAGGAATGATTTATGAGCCTTATGAGCCTTGGCGAGCAGGGGTAATAATATATAATATAATGGAGAGGAGATGGTGCCACCGTAGTAGTATCACCCACAGCAACGACTATGAGTTATCAAGATGTCGCCCCAACGGCCTCCAAGGCTATGGGATACATGACATACTATACATAATAATATAATGCGCTTTGAGCACCACTCAGTTTGGTGGATTACGTGCGCTACAAGTCCACATTATTATTATTACATCTTTGATCAGTTAATTATGCAAATTATTGATTACTAAAATGGCATATCTACATAATGCAATACGTCACACACCTCAATATATACCAAACTAAAACTGAAGATGTACTCTTTCCAGTCACATGTGAAATTACAATTTTTCAAATTTATGCGATTTTTTACGACCATTTTCACAGAGGTCACATTGAGCAATGTTAGTGTAGATTGTAGGGCTTTTTCAAAACTAGGTCGGGTCATGAATACTAACAAGTGTACAGAGAGGGACCACTAAAACAGGCACATTTTAATGAGGAGATAGTTACATATAAATACACTGATATTATAGAGGAAAGTGACAGTAATTGAGTTCACCATTGTATTTTGCAAATTAAAACTGATTCTTTTAGATTTTGAATTCGAGACAAAATCTGATTACATGTCCACCGTCAAGAGTAGATGATTGTATTGATCTTGCTGATGAAGCTAAGTTTGTGAGTACTGCTGATTTGTTAAAAGGGATATTGGCAGGTCCCTCTCACCCTGCAAAACAAGTTTCTGATTTTGACTCTTCAGGGGTTATAGAGCAGTTGCAAGGTAAATTAGGGCAGGCTGCATTTGCACACGTGCTGGACAAACCCAGCCATGCAATGTATGGTAGGCCTAAGTGCATACTAATGTAAATATAGCCAACCTCAAAACTAAGGGTCATCTTTGTGTGGTGGTATGCATAGGACTGGCGTGGTTTGTACATTCACAGTCATAATATAAGCAATGGTATACAAATAAATATATGTGCTAAGGGTGGCGTTAAGGGTGGCGTATATATAGTTTGACAGGTTGGCAAACCTATATAGGCATCCAAGGATGATAGTTTTAGAATAATCAAAAAGTGGCATTACAAAGGAGCAACATTATATTTTCAGCCAAACCACATGTATCAAACTGTTCACTTTGGTTTTAAAATGCATCATAATGTACACTGTACACTGATTATAACATAACATTGCAGCTCAGTTTGTTCACGTATTTACGAGGCAGGTACAAATATAAGATCATTTACACAAATCATGCAGAATAGAGTTCGCAAGGAACCCTTGTATTCGCCAACTAATTCACCATATTATACCGTCACCCGAAATGATTCTGCATGAGTTAGACGGTTTTAGAAGGATCTTTACACACCGTCACCTGAAATGATTCTCCGCGAGCAGGTTCCATATAAAATCAATAACCTATACGTCTGGGATAATATTTTGCTGACCGCGGTAAATTGCCCAAATTGGTATATGGATCGTATTTAACCCTCAGCCCTACTTTCAGTACAAATCTTATGCAGGCAAGTCTAGGACCTTTCAAAATGGCAACTATTTATGAATGGTGCAATTTAGAACTAAAGTGTTGAATCAACGTTATGCAATGAAACCGGCCTCTTGCTGGGAGATTGCCCAGTACGAGGTCGATGTTTCGTGCGGCAGCTACGACAACAGAGCTTCCTGGCACGAACAAGAAGACAACCACGAGGACCAATAAACACCTGTCATCGTGATGATACCCTAATGATGACATTTCATCAAGTTCTTATGAAGACAAACCAGACAGCATCTGACGACGCAGTGAGTGAACAAGAAGGTGGTGTTAACATGAAGGTGAAGAAATCGACAACATAACCTCTCCAAAAACAACCGAGAATGAGCAAGTCAATTCTGAAGAGAAGACCGAAAAAGGCGAAGAGAAGACAAGAAAAGGTAAAGAGAAGACGGAAAAGGCCAGGAGAAGAAAGATAGTAAAAGATCAGAAAAAACACAAAGGAGACCAGCTAACTAAAGTAAAGAAGCAGGTGAGGAATACAAAAGCAAACCAATAGAGAGAAATCACTGAATGATGGGAAAATCAACGATGCTTCATGGCCCAAACAAAACCAGCCCTAAAGCCAAACTTCACTGGCTACTGGAATGAAGCCACAATTGGCCAGAAACAAGGAACGAAAATCAAAAGAAGACGAGAACACTGAAGATGACGAAGAAATCAACAAATGTCTGACATGGAGCCGAGAAAGAATATGATTCTAAGGAAATGAACCTCCCACGACTGCAAGAACCCAGAATATGTCAAAGAGGAAGAGGACGCGGCAGAAATACATCTACATAAAGTATTTTATTTTTGAGTAAGTTTGTTCTCCTCTCTGACTTTTATGGACAGTTTACATTTCATCTCCACTCATGATTTACCTTAACACGCTATGCAAATGTAAATGGATGAGAGATGCAAATGGGATGAGAGATAACCTTAAACATTGCTCTCATCCAAAAAAATCATAGTGAGGAGGAAGACGAATGTTTGTGGTGTAAACAGTGGGCAGGAGAAATTCATTTAGTCACAGTACTGCAGCCATTCTAAACAGTAGCTATTTTCATTTCTAACAAATGTGGGATTACATTTCATTAATATTACAAAACCAAGAAGGTAGATGGATTCATGGGGATATTATGCGAAATGAAAAAATGTTTCCGTTGCTTCTGTTTTTACGCCCCTAATGCAGTTTATCAGAGTGGATTTTTCAATGATATGTTGGAACGTATTAATGAAAACTATCAATGGATTATTGAGGATTTGATTGCAACATCGACAACAAACACAAGAAGATAAAAGCAAGTAAATTTATATTCTCTAACCTTCTACAAGAAAGAATCTTTCTGATATTTGGCACAAACTATACCCCAAACAATCCTGGATACACACATTTTCATCATGGACTAAACAACCTAGTAGAATTGACTACATCGTTATGTCTCCTACCATGTGTGATCAAATTGAAGAAATTTATATAATAATGCCACGGGTCTCACCAATCATCAAGCAGTTGTCAAACACAAAAATGTTGACAATTTTCATGGACCTTATCTCGGATTTGCAACAATATAAAAATACTCAACACTTTCTAAAGTTAAGTCAAGAAACCAAGGTCGCGATATTTGCTCAAACAAATATAATTGTGGACAAAATACCCATATACAGCACATTAATTTGTCACCATTTCTTGTTATTTAGTGACATGCATCCATAATACCAATTGCTATATGTTACAACCATGACTCACAACGTTTTAATACGTAGTTAATTATAGTCATTTTAGACCTCGTAATCATTTACGTCATGTGTCAATGGTAATTATTTTTCGACCTGCCAGTGCAGTATTTTAGAGTTTTCCAGGGGGTGAGGAACAACAACCGGTCAAACTTACGGTCCCACTGACCAAACAAACACACAAATGTGCCTGCAAACAAGTGTGTAATCATTATAAGACAATTATAATGGAGGAATGGCCAGCATACACAAACTAATGGAGAGGGCCTACACCATAAATTACCACTTAGCAAAGTTGAACGCCCTCGATCAGTCAAAAACACCTCAATGAGGAGAGGTGGCAGGCGTGAGAAATGTTGAGGGGAGGGTAGTTGAAGCAGAAAATGTTGAAGGCAAGGTCATGCGTGAAAATTTCCCTGCTCGTCAATGTGATTCCATGTTTAATAACACTGGTCAACAATTTTATCTCCCGACGCAAGAATTTCACCAATCTATATATCGCAGGTCCCAAGCTACTGGTAAGCAGGAGGTCGTGGGTCTGAATCCTCGCCCGAGTCGCCTGTAGTTTTTTTTTCAACAGATACACTGGAAAGCACCGAGCATTGAAGGTGCTATACATATCGTCGTGTGTAGGGCAAAATTCAATCAATTGTTTATCTCCCGACGCAAGAATTTCTTACCAATCTATGGTTCTATGTGTTCGAGGAAAAATGTGGTGCAGGTAAATAATTATTTCTGAATTTATCCAATCAGAAAACAAAATAGAAAATTGAATAAGAAAAACTTTTTGAGTTGTCTCATTATTCATTGTATCAAAAATTAAAAACAGCACCTAAGTTTTGAATTTCAGTTTGTTTCAGTGCAAGATTATCTTGTAAGATGCTGGAACTCAATGCGTTATCATTATTTATAGAGACTATCAATGCAGTATGTTGCTAGCACATTTCAAAATTTTAAAAAGTAGGCTTCATGCACTTTTTGCAAAAATGTCAATCACCTTTTATTGGTCTTTCAAGAAATTGTTAATTAAAAGTTTTCAGGAGTTTCTAAAAATTTATACTGGCATTTTATGACAACAAATGTAAAAAATATTTTTTATGTTCAATTATCAAGATTAAAAACATGATCATGATCATGTGTGGAAAAGTTATCTCGATGTGAGGGCAAAGCAAACAGCGCCCCTCAAGTTCGTGCATATGCACGTATACATACGTGTGTAGATGTGACTGTGGTTGTCGCCCAAATTACCATAAATTTCCTACTTTGTGCGGCTTTTAATGAACGTGAGTACAACCAATGATTACTTAATGTTTTCTGGGTTATATATTGCTCTATTTCGAAGTCTGTTGAATTACCAATATTTAGCCTCAGGTTTGTGTTCTTAATTAATAGTGAACTTATTTGATATCCGATCGTCATCAACATGGAGGGTTGAAACCCATGGTCACGGTAACTTAGGCTGTATGCACCATTGACATTACAGAATGTAACGTTATTACTCATTGTAGTACTACTCAGTAGCTCACATTGGAATTTCCCATTTGTATGACCAGTTGATTATAATGTTACATAACTACACCAGCCTTAGGTGCCTTAATTAGGGTACATGGGAGATGGGTTTTCTTGCCCCAATAATCCTGGTGGGAGGGGTAGGCAATCAATTCATGAATTACAACACAACAAATAAAACACATTTGTACGGGTATGCAGATTTTATCCTTTGTGTTCGCCTTAATATTCAATAATGTTCTGTGGTCTTATGTTTTTTTTAATGTTTCTCTACCGATTTGTTAGAGAAATGTTAATGCATTAATACTAACTTGTTGTGATATTATCAAAATTAAATATGAATGATCCCAACACTTGCCCTTTGGGCTTACTCAACGATAGGCTTCTTCTATTGTGTCATAGTGAAGGTCAGGAATGAAATAGATGAGTAAAACATAATTCTATTGTGTGTAGTGAAGGTCAGGAATGGAAATAGATGAGTAAACATAATTCTATACAAAAAGAAACTGTGCATAGGAAGAAAGTTAATAAAATTTAAATCAATGGACTTATATTAGTCAATGTAGATTGACATGATGAAGGATATATAGACTATCCCATAACAGGACTTTCATTGGGAAAATTTTTCATAATGTAAAAGTTATTAATCCCATTGTGTGAAGAAAAAAGGGTCCTGTATGGAAATTACGTAATAGGCGAGAGTACGCCAGTACCAGCCACAAGTAATTCCATTTACCCCCGTGGAGTATCCGTGACGTGGCGGGTAAATTGCGTGCCGGGTACGGGGCGCCACACGCAGCCCACGCGGAGTGGTGCCGTGGGCCCTTCGAGCGAAGCTCGTGGCGTGTCAGGTAGCTTTGCGTGACGCTGCAACTGCATACACAGCGCATATGATACGCGGCACCCGCACGGGAAGCCCACGACACAGACTGAACGTCATTCAAGGAGCATAATGTAGATCGGGGCCCGAACGTCCATTTTAAATATGGGTAATTTTAAATGAATGAAATGAGGATTTGCAACGTTGAGCTTCATAGCGGGGTACATACCAAGGAAGATTTGTTTCATTTAAAATCCTGTTAAAACATGTCTTGCTTATCTGCGAGTTTTATTAGCATGAGTCAATAAGTGTAGTAAATGGCGTTTTGCGGCTAATGCCTCATTAATCACCAAGGTTTAGAGTTTTAGGATACAGTCTGCTTTAACAATACATGTATTTATTAGAAAACTACTGTCTGTTGTTAATTTTCTGATGCCGCATGGTGTTGTTACTGTAAGTTGGGTTCCTATGACAAATTGCATTTTAAACATTTCTCTTTGTATTATTAAATAATTAAGGCCCTGGATTTGATTTACTGATAATTTCTCCGTTTTCACAGTTGGAATGTGTAAGATTGGTTTTGTCCCGTTCCACCGTTGATTACCTCTACATGACAAGTAAAATATTGTAGCATATGCAATAAAACGTTACAGTTGGGTCTAGTAACGGTGTATCATTATGGGAGTTCAATAACATTCCAACGAAGTGTTTACCTGTAGCATGTTCCTCCACATTTCTGTTAGACCGGTTTATTATTTTGTCAAATTAAATAACATTGATATGTTTGTTTGATGGCACGGTTGGTCTTTTTGTAATAAATATCGTCGATTTAACGTTTTTAAACGTTTTAGGGAATGTTTGCATGACGTTATTATCATAGTTGATCCATCCAGTCGAAAACGTTCATGTGGTGCTGCAATGCAAACTTCATTTACGGAGCCAAGATTTATATTTGTGGATAATGTAATCTAGTTTCTGGCGAGAAAGCTGTGGGATTGAGGGAATACAGATACTGCACGTTTGCCGTGGGTGGGGACGAGATTATATAGTCGGAAGATCACAGTACATTTCGAGGGCTTGCAAAGACGCCGTCACTGGGCACCGGCACGACAGCAGAGATCAGAACTTATTTAAGTGATAAAGAGTGACGTTAGTTGGTAGGGATGCCAGTCAACTCGCCCTTACAAGGTCGCCCTCAGCAAACCTCGCCCCGGCAAACTTGCCCCTCTACAAACTCACCCCTTTAGTAAATTTTTAACGCAGTTCACGCTGTTGATTGAGACTGGTTTAACGTTCATATAATGTAATTAAACATTATTATAATAAAGGCAGTTCTTTTCAGAACTAATTACTATCTCAATTGAGAATTAAATCACATGGTGTCACCACAGTCTTACTTATCCTCTTCACCATGCAAAGCTACAAGTTTTACCTAATATCATTTCAGTTGACGTTTTTAACGAAAATAAATATTACAAGAAATAATTCATTTACAGTTACAATTAAATAGATTAAAGAAACTAGCTAAACAAAATACTGAGTAAAATAAATAAGTATAATAAAAATAAATAATTAATTACATACAAAATACAAAATACAGATAATTAAAATGTAATTAAATCAAACACATAACTTTGTAAATTTTCATAGTATATACATAATACATAATATAGTATACATCGTATAAATCATAACTGTTTTGTTTAGCTAGTTTTATTATTATATGTATTCTAATTTAGTTGTAACTGTTGAATTATTTTGTTAGGCCCTATGTTTGATTTTCTCTTACTAAATCAGTCTCAATAGTGCCTAATAATCCCATTAAAATATTTATGTCCCGTACATCCTGCCTTTATAATTAATAATATTAAACCAGTCTCAATAGCGTGCGTGAGATGCGTCAAAAATTACAGGGGCGAGTTTGTTGGGGGCAGTTTGTCCAGGGCGAGTTTGTCAGGGCGAGCTTTCCGAGGGGCGACTTTGTGAGGGGCGAGTTTGTACAAGCAGGGGCGAGTTGACTGGCATGCGTTGGTAGATACGCCAGGCGCTTACTCCACACTGGTTCCGTCTGTATCACATACCGCATCATAACTTATCAATTGAAATCCATTTAACGTATGGGCCACAGGCCAGGCCTGAGGGGATCAGTCAGTCTAGTCATTTTTGTTCAGAAATTGAGTCCCCACGGTCTACCTCGTGCTTCCTCCTAGACCCTCGTGGAAAAAGCTAATGTGTTACTTTGTACTTCAGGTACGAAAACTTAGTACCTCTCTATACTATAATGCCTATATCATGGATATGGAGTTACATGTAGTAATTTTACCGATGAATAAATTCGGATGGCCTATACTAATAAATAATAATGTAATAATAATGTATGGTTATATAGCGCAACGTATCCACCAACTAAGTGGCGCTCAAGGCATATATTATTATCCCTGCTCATAAGGCTCATAAGGCTCATAAATCATTCCTGAAACCATCTCAGCTCCCTGGGAGTATACAGCTCAATTGCTGCCATTTTCTAGCGCATAGAGAGCAAACCATCTCTGCCTTCACAGGTACCCATTTTACTCCAAGGTGGAGAAAAGCAATTATGGTTAAGTGTCTTGCTCAGGACAGGGTGTCAGCCGGGGCTCGAACCCACACTCTGCTGCTGGCAACACCAGAACTTGAGTTCAGTGCGCTGACCACTCGGCCACGACAATCCACTTTTCGTGCATTATACAACACACGGGACCTACGGCTTTACGTCCCATCCGAAGGACGAAGCAATTATGGTTAAGTACCTTGCTCAAGGATACAAGTGTCACGACCGGGCTCGAACCCACACGCTGCTGCTGTCAACACCAGAACTTGAGTTCGGTGCGCTAGACCGCTCGGCCAAGACACTCCATACCCCGGCTTCCTACTGAATGCAGCACACGCTTTTCTTACGAACCGTATTTAACTATCGAAATCCTGGGGACGAGGTTAGGGTTGTTCCCCCCATGCATGCAATATCGTGTGCAACACACTGATCACTATAATAATACTCAGTATAATAGATTCAGTGGAACAAGATCGAGGTTACTCAGTACATACAGGTTTTAGTCTTGCGCAAAGACGTTTGTTGCAGATTTTTTGAAACCGCAAAAGACTACTACGGGGGACTATATATACTTAAGTACATTCACTTAATAGTCACGCGCAGAGATCACATTCTCACGCCTTGGCACAAGACTCACTAAGCAGGTCAACGATCGGCTGTGCGCGTGTATGTACATGTATATTGGACATGTTGTAATGGTTGTACGCGTCAAGTCGAGAAAAATAAAACGTCGATTGTTGTCAAGTGTGACTGATTGACCACAGAGTTCATGCAGTATAATCCGTCCTTCACGTCACAAAGATGTTTCACAATGTTTGCGCAAACATGTTTGTCTTCCTGGCATTACATGCGGTAAGAACTGAAGTTTACAGCAGTTTTTGTATTGATAATTAAACAGATGTCGTCCGCCCAAATAAAGAGTGTAGTCATACCCCCCGTTAATAACAAATCGTTGTACGAATCAGTGATCCTCCGCTGGGCAATGGTTGTGAAAACTAACGTTGCTTAGCTGCCTTGGTTTCTCGTGGCCACGCAGATCCCCCGACACGGCCCGCAAGTTTTCCGTGGCTCCCCGTGCTGCCGCGGGTTTTTCGCGTGGCTACCCGCCACGCACTCGATGGCGCACGCGTGTTACCCGCGAGTGTTTGGAATTACTTGTGGCTGGTACTGTAAGGCCTACATTTGGAAAGCAAATGGTACACTCTCCTGGAAAAACACACTGGGCACAACTTCAAGCAGGCGGTGCACAACGGGTACCGTGCCAAGATTGAGTTTTGCTGAATGCCATCAGGCTGTTGGAATGTTGGAGGCTGGCATGAGCCAGCAAGACGTCGCAAGAAGATTTCATTGTCATCGAAACACCATATCTGCTCTCCTCAGGCATACAGACAGCACAATGACATCAGTGACCGCCCCCGTTCTGGGCGCCCGCGTCACAACGCCCACGTCAAGACAGATGGATGAGAAGACACACATGCGAAATCGACTGACAAACTGCTGTAGAAACAGCCGATCGATGAGACCTCATTTTCAGCACGACCCTCAACTTCATGTCACAGCTTAACATACGTGTACACATACATAATTGTAGACCCACGCACCAAATTTCTGTCGCTCCTGTATTTTCAAATAGTAAAATTTTTCAGTTTCACCCTTTGGAAACCAATTACATACGCTCTTCTCAACTACATTTGACTTGTTCTTAGGACAAAATCCAACATTTGTGAAACTATAAAGACCATGAAGTGGAATTGACCTCAGCCATGTTAACATAACTGTAGTGCTAGTAGGATACCTCGTTACCATCAAGTGTTTTTTCTACTGCGTTCTCGCTCCAGGCTACCTCTTGCTGTATAGTGACTGGCACAAAGGGCACATGGACTGCCAAAAGTGCCATTAATCTACAACAACAACAACAACAACAACGACACACATGCGGAATCGACGGCAAACTGCTGTAGAAACAGCTCGATCGATACCAGACCTCAGGCGAGTCCACCCAAACACTGTCCGGAATCGACTGCGTCAAGTAGGGCTATGTCCGAGAAGAACAGCCATTAGGCAAATTTTACAGCCTTACGTCACCGTATGGCAAGGTTGGAGTGGTGTAGGCGTCATATGCGGCACCCATTACGATGATGGAATGCCAATGTAATCACAGATAAATCAAGATTCAACGTTTCACACTCAGATGGACGTGTACACATGTACGTGTATCGCCGTCAAGGTGAAACGCTATGCACAATGCTGTGTGGTGGAAAGGGACCGTTATGGTGGTGGTTTCACGTCGCATGGTATGGGCGGTATTACTGTACATAACCGTACAGATCTGATCACCATTAAACGCAACCTCACTGGACAACACTACCGAGATGAAATCTTAGCGCCTGTTGTGCTACCGTTCCTTCGACGTCATGGCCCGGCGTCATTTTCCAGCAAGACAACGCCCGACCACATACAGCTCACATTGTCCAGGACTTCCTTCATGAAAATGACGTTGATATCCTGCCTTGGCCAGCAATTTCACCTGATTTGTTACCAATAGAGCATGTTTGGGATGAAATGGAGCGTCGCCTGCGCCTGCTGCCGCGTCGGCCAACAAATGTCCAAGAACTGTCCAGGGATCTCCTCAGGGTGTGGAATGACATTCCACAAAGGTTCCACAGCAACCTGATTTCATCAATGAGGCGCCGATGCACTGCAGTGATCAACGCAAATGGAAGACACACTCGTTATTAATCTTTGTGACAATCCATTTTGCCGCTTAACTTTGAGCTCAAAGAAAAGGCATAAACGATAAAGCCAATGAGTTATTGTCAAGTGAGAATATTGGCATACATGTCAGACCAACAAAAACATTGAAGTGGACATTTTCAACCTCATTTTAAAAATATCATGACATTTGTATCATGCACAGTTTCTTTTTGTGGCTAGTATAGATGAGTAAACTTATGCAAATTTGAATGGTATGTGCTATATGTGTCGTGATGTACACATTCATATATTGTTGCTTCCCGATCTGCCACAAATGACAACATGTTAAAAGTCACATGAATATCATCTATCACATCACTAGAAAAACCCTTAACAGTTGCCATTGAGGCTAGTATCCAAGTTTGTTCCTGTCAACTTTTTAATACTTGTTATGTAGGGGGCGAGTTTGACAGGGGGTGAGTTTGACAGGGGGTGAGTTTGCTGGGGGAGAAGTTTGCCAAATCTGTGGACTTGACCATTTGTATTTTCGATCAGTCTTTGAAGGTCTTTTTCTCTTCTTTGTTAATAAATCTATTATTTTTATAGGTGATCTGGTTTTGTACATCTACAGTACATGTACGTACATGCGTACATGTATGCTTTGTACCTGTGCTACTAGCAGACTTGTATGAATCAGACTTTAACTCAAGTCCAAGTCGAGTCACATATTATAAAGCCCCTATATAAACACTTTGGTATTCTTGAAAAAAAAAACATCAGCGTTGGTGATACATGTACTGTAAGTAGTGATGAGAAAATAATAAGTTTGTATGTGAGTACTGATTATGTGAAGCTATACATTTCATTCACCTCAACAGGACTCGTAGATAATACATTGCTGTCTCCAAGACGGACATATCCACCTGATGATTTGATGGATCCAAGCAAAGGTATGTACTTAAAAATGGATCCGAAAACATTTTCTATTTCATGCATGTCATTTTCTAAAATAAAAACCAATTAAAATGCCCAATTTGTTAATAAATAACAACAAATGTTCTCCAAGGCTTTCTTTGCCAACCATAGATTCACTATAATTACTTTCCTTAATTATTCTTATAAAACAAACTTTGGTGATCTTTAAAAGTTTGTTCTCGGTGCAATGCACATACTTAAAGGGAAGGTACATCTTTGGTAATTGCTAAATTACAAAATTATTATACAAAAGATACTTAATGTGAAGTTAGTACTTCCAGTCAGTTTGAAAAATTTGGAGATGTGACACGCGCGAAGACCAGAAACCGGAAAATGATTTTTTGTTTTTGTTTGTTTGTTGCTATACTGCCCATACCATTACTAATGTGATGAGGATCCCACTATAACACCTGTTCTGTATTGTTTAAAGTATCCACAAGCCAATGGATGATTGTTTGGAAAGTTATTACAACAACAATGGGTACAATAGAGGTCCTTGGTTATCAATAATACACATGTATTAGAGTATGGTCCAAGGACATAACAAAAAGAATAATAGGTCCTTCATCAGTTATTTGTTCTCAGAGTCCTTGGAAGTACTTTGTGTGTAAATCCAATGAAGATTGCTTCAAAAAGTCCAACAACAATTAATTGGAGCAGTAGATTGTGTTCCTAGGACCTCTGAGAACAAAGATTAATGAGGACATAATTATTGTCTCTTTTATTATTTTGTCCTTGGATGATACTTTAAACCATGTTCAATATATCCTTGGTTCATCCATGAAGTATAACCCTCTGCCCTGGCCTACACCATGCCGTGCAGACATTTTCTTATTGAGAGAGGATTTAATAAGACTAAATGGGGACTTCTTTCTGTCTACATCATTTTTTTTTGGCCCTCAGTATTGTTTTGTGACAGGACGGAATTTGGTGTACTCTTCCCTATGCAATTAAATAGATGTTGTATTTACAAAGACTCTAATATGTCCATGCAAACAAGTGACCAGTTGACTTTAACTAGCACCAATAAAAGTTTAAAATCACCAGCATGTTGCCATAGTAACACAAATTTATTGCTGCGACAGGACGGAATGATAGAAAGCATACATTTTAGCAACACGAACATCTTTTTGGTTTTTAGCGAAAGTAAAGTAACCAATTTTAAATATGTAAGTTAACATCAACTATAAACTTCTTAATTATATGTAACAGGAAGCTACTTAGAATTGTGGTATTCTTTCTTTGGAATTCTTTCATGAATAAAAATATAGCAACGCGACAGGACGGAAATGTGACAGGACAGAATTTGTCCACATATTGTTTTATGTAATTACAGAGTAGATCATTTTGATACAAAACTGAAATAATTGCTTTTAGACATTATCAAGCTAATTTATGATAAGACAATAGAAATTACAATAACCAGTGGTAGTGCCACATGGGGTAATGTGTCCCCATTTACTATCACTGCCCTCCCCCACCCCCTATGGGTCCCCAGGCTAATCCCAAAATCTGAAATGTTCATTATTTAATAAATATGTATGTGTGTGTGTGTGATGTGCATGAACATTGTTGGTTCCATAAACAATTAACTGAATTACAGTATGACCCCCTCCACCCACACAAAAATTAAAAGGATAAAGATCAAATTGTAGCTTTCTCCCCTGACTGCACTGTGGCCCACAAATGAAAAATTGACAGTTTATGGTTTCTATATTATGAACACTGTCATTCAAAGTGAAATTAATACTGCCACATTGGGGGTATTCCAGGTGTGGGGATTGTGGTAAATTATAACTTGATATTTTAAGGTCACTTAAATGATTTAATTGATCATAAATAGCAAATACTCTTCACTTACAGGTCAATGCATTTAAACTGGCCTCTTGACCCAACTGGAAAACAATGGGATTTATTTTCCCCTTTACTTTGTCAAGAGAATACCACAACAGATCCTTGTTATATTCATCTGGCCACTTCCAGTATCCCCCAGACTTGGTTAGCGTACTGACTTCAGTATTTGTTCCTACAATGGACACTACCTCCCCAGGATAAATGATACCTTTATATTCCACTTTCACCCAATCTCCAACCTCCCATGGTAGCTTCATCTCCTCCTCCATGCTGCCCTCCCCCCATTATCATCCAGCTCATCCTCATTCTCAGCCATTGTTGGCTCACTCTTAGCACCCGAACTATCTTCAACATTGTCATTCTGCTCAGAACTTATGTCATACTGTTGCTCACGACAGGCTTCCCTGGATGCATAAGCCTCACTAAATTGGCTATTAAATTTACGCCAGGCTACAACACAGGATTATGGTAGGGGGGGGGGGCCTGGACAACCCTGAACCCAAACCCCTTGTATGGCCTTGTAAATGTTTAACATTACATTAAACATGAAATAATAGCATATTATTTGTACACAGCCTGATTTTCTATAACACAATTGCAGCTCTCGTAAATTAATTTCCGTCCTGTCACACTTTTTTCCGTCCTGTCATGAAAATGTCAGATTATTTTTTTAAGTTAATGAGAGGAGCTAATTGAAAACAAATATGCTTAAGGTGTGAAGCACACATGCCATTGATACTTTGGAAAGTGTCACATAAATAAATAAAATTAAGTCATTTACATATTAATCATTAATTAATCGAAAACTGCGACAGGACGGAATTTAACTGACTTAATTTGCATTTTTGCATAAATTAAATGGCTGATTTAAATATTTGGTTCACATATTATTACTTCAGGATAAGTAAGTTAGTAATCAAAAGAAAAGTCAGATCTCTCTCTCCTTAACTAGTTATACATAATTTTGATAATTCCGTCCCGTCGCACTCTGCAGACTCATTTCTCGTTAAAATCACCCCATAATTAGCACATTTCGCATCATTTGTGTAATAAAAAAAATTATTCCATAAACTTCAGTTATTACTCTATAATATTACATAATTAGTTCACCAATTTGAAAGACTGGAGCTTAGGTTGACCACTTTTGGCTTTGGCCCTGTTGTCATGGGGGTCCCCCTCCTGACCAATTAATACCATCTTGCCTTATGAACAAGAATATATACATTTGTTCCCCAATTCCAAGATTGGAATGCACTGCCAAACTTGATTATCAATATTTAGAAAATATGAACATTTAAATCTGAAGTCCCAGGACACTAAAGACAGTTGGATATGGGTCTAGATAAAATGTACATGTAGATGTGACCACTTACATGTAGATCCTTTCACTGGCTTTACATGGACTTTGTTTTCGTCTGTCAATCAAGATCACTGATTATCATTGTCATGGCAACCATGCCATGTCTCTAATAAAAATAATGAAGTTTTAGGGGCGGGGACCAGCCCTGAATAGGTATAGAGAAAACCTACGTAGTCTGGTAGGGACTAAAAGTCAACCTACATACACTGTACATGTACATTGGTTTATACATGCTAATGCTATACTTAACTCTGTTTTTAATCCATTTTTCCTAAATGTTGCTTCCCACATTATCTACCTGTAAATACCAAAATGTGTGCTTTTATATAACTTATTAGAAAGGTCATTCACAAGATGAAACCAGCAGAAACATGGCTTGTCAAATGGGAATTTAGACACTACATCATGGACAAAAGTGGACAAAAGTTGTGCCAAGGATCACTCCCAAGTAAGGATATAAAGCAATAACTTGTTTACACTTGTTTAATCATGAGTGACACAATTTCCATCCATCCTATTTCTTCTACCTTTTCCTCTGCAAATCCTACTTAAAATTAGTGTGCGGATGTAAATTAGTCAAGTAAATGTAATAAAATTGAACAATTCATTTCCATGACACTTTGTAAGTGTTAATTAAAGCCTCCATAAGGAAATATACTTTTGTGATTTGTGTGTGCGACTTGTTCTGTGAAGGCTATAGTAAACCCTACAGAGCCCTTCTTTTTCATCCAATTTTCTTTCTTTTGTCCCACTTTTTATTTCTTGAAATCTCTGGCCAACTTTTGTCCTACTTGGTCATGAGTCTGCTGAATTTGTATTTTGTTTAAGTATGGGTTTGCTAGAAATCCTGCTATTGTTATACATTGTTCATTATATCCTTATAATCATCTCAAAACTGTTTTAAGCAGGATTGTTTTTAGATATGAAAACCAACACTTTAACATTTTTAAAAGTTTGAAAATATGACGGATAATGTTATTGACCTTCACCTGACTGGTGTTGCCCTTGATCCTAAATGTGTAAATGATCATCTGGGGCCATCTGAGGTTAACAAATTGTCTGAGACATGTGTAAACCAGAATTGATTTGTATTGAATCACAACTAAATACAATCATTACAATTATGTACAGTGAGAAGGAATCACTATGCTGTTTAAGTCTCACAATCAGGAGTGTGGTCAACAACACCACCATGCCTGATCAATGGTTTTGTGTGGATGTCCATTATTTGCTTCATGTGCTGTGGCACCATTTAACCATTTAGTGTTGGAATCCTTTAATAGTCTTAGATATTTGTAGAACACTCGATGAATTAAAAACTGCAGGAATACATAATTCATTAAGCCTCACAAGATTAGTGCTCATTGTTATGTTAACCCTCAGACTATAGCTGCACTTTGGTGGCAAGTAGCTACAGAGGTCAAAACCAGTCAACTGCCTGTTTTGACTGTTGACCAAAATATTGCACACAGGGGCATTTTTGACTGGTTTTACTGTCATTTAAACCACCCTGAACAATACCAGACAATGCTTTTACCAGTCAAAAATGGTCAACTCATTTTGACCTGGAAATGTAGTTACGTGCTTGTGTACAAATTTCTTTCTTACTGTGTTTTCTTGGTAACCAATAAAAACTACCAATATAACATGTAGACTAATACACATTACTACAGGCTAGTGGCACACTTCATGTAGGTAATAGACTTCTTATTTTACATATTGAATTGACATGTATGACCTTTAAAGCCTTTTTAGCTGGTAGGCAGGAAACCACTAAAAAGTAATAGCATAAGTGACGTCTTTCTAAGACTTATCTGTAATTGTCTCTTTACAGCATTCATGTATGTCTGAGTAGCACACTGTATCATACTGTAGAACTCGTGGATACGATAGGATGTGCTACCCACTACCTAGACTGAAGATCTGACGTCACACTTTGAGGCTCATGAATTATGCCAGATACTGGAGATTCAGTTTTGATCTTGGGTGATGGCTAGTGTGTGAGCCTCAAAGCGTGATGTCAGATCTTCAACTGGTATCCAATGAAATCCCTTGAATGGTACATCCAGAGCCTGTAAATTCATGCACCATGTTGTTTATCATAATTTGTACATGTATATGTCCTCAAATTTGTCTGAAAAACAAAGAGTTGAGGCTCACACATTTTGTGTAAAAAATGGTCCAATATCATGACCTGGGGATCCTTGACTTTCAACTTTGAATTGTTTGGATACACAATGCCCTGAAAAAGTGGTCCTAATTTGATTTAGTGTAAGGCCTTTCTCCAAAATGGATACTTTTAGTGTTGGCATTTTCACTAGTGTAGAGGGTGGGTTCCATTGGGATGCGAATAACTTGACAGGCCTCTGGACAATCCACATGTAATTGAAAAAAAAAAAAAAAATGTTTTTAATGATTTATTTATTATTTTATATTTAGCATTGGTTGCAATGGGAGTTTATTTAGTGGACTGCACCCTATATAATCAAAATGGTGGCGTCCATGGTTTGTGTTGACCATGGGATTTAAACACATGTTTTTTTGTACAATATCAGTAAGCCTGGTTATAAATGGAAAATTTATAAACAGAAAATTTACTCATTGTATTTCAGGTCTTTATTGGAGGAAACACAGAACAGTTTCAGGACAGTTACAATAAAAAAAAGGTATGTGGATTAGTTACAAAATGACGCAATTGATACTGTGGCAGGAAATCCCAAGATTACTTTCTCAGACCGGAGGTGATCCTCAGAGCAATCTCAAGGCCAAGGTGCAAGTCTGTTTTGGAGGAACTCTACCGTTGATTGATAATTGATTGGCAATCCCTTTGTCGGTCCACAGTTACCTTAATTAAGTCCACACAGGTCTGATCAATATTTGTCAGCACAACTCATATTAATTGGTTTAACTGATCGAAGAAGGACATAACAAAAGTGTGACTGGCAAAAGGTTGTAAGCAATTAATGTTCAAAATTGTATTTAAAGAAAACTGAGTGTGAAAGTTGGTCGTTTTTCTGCTATTTATAAGTCATTGTAGGAAAGTTAAATTCCGCAAGGGAATGGAAAAACATGTCTTGGGAGTAATTCTAGCAACAAATACATAACAGTTATGCCCTACTTTTTTCAATGGAGCCATTTAAATTGCTTACAACCTTCTGCTGGGACAAAAAGTTGTTCTTTGTGTGCCCGGAATAAGGTCGTGAAACCTTACAACCTTCTACCTGGCGCTGGACGATATGGGGATGCAGGATTGGGGATTTTCTATTCCTTTGTAGTCTATTTACGCCATGAAACAACTCAATTTTTATAGTTTTCCCAAGAAATGTTCACATTATGAGGAGGAAGGTTGGTTATTTGCCCACTTATGTTTCATTATGTATATGAATATAGGTCGGTTTTTGTTTCTGTAAATCCGGATCCGCCCTTAACAGGGGTAACTTTGTAAAACTCTCATATTGTCATAATAAGAAATAGGAAGTATTTTTGAAATGTTCATGGAGCAAACAATTTTTTATTTTAGAATCATTGAAAGGAAAACATTGAATACGAGGAATAAACTGATATATGCATGATGCCTGGTTATCGATTTGAAACTGCACATAACATGATAGATGAACAAAGTATGTTTAAACCTGTCATTTTTCAGTGGGGCAATATTTTTACATTTTCCCCAGAAATATTACCTCTGGAATACACTAGATGTCCTGAGTGTTTTCCAAGTCAAATTAGAAAACAAAAATTGTTTCTTTAAAGGGTGCACTCCACTAAATAGTGAAAAATTCTTTGTTTTTCTGAAAAACAAAGATTTTAGGGCCATACATTTGAGAGATTGTGTAAAAATGGTCCAATATCATGACCTGGGGATCCTTGACTTCCATTTTTGAGTATTTTGGATACACAAGGCCCTAAAAAAGTGGTCATTATTTGATTTCAAGCGTAAGGCCTTTCTCCAAAATGGATGCTAGTCAGTGTGGGTATTTTTCACTAGTGTAGAGGAGGTTTCCATTAGGATGAGAATAACTAGACAGGCCTCTGGAAAATCAACATTTAATTGAGAAAACAAATAATAAATAAAGGTCAGACATCAATCAATATTTTGTTTTTGATTTTAAACATTTAAGATTTCTAAGTATTTTTAATGACTTTTTAATATTTTGTATTTAGCATTGGTTGTTATAGCAGTTTATTTTGAGGGATCACCCTATATAATCAAAATGGCGGCGTCCATGAAGTGTGTTGACCGTGGGATTTAAAGAAGTTTATTTAGTGGGATACACCCTGTCTCTTTTCTTGAGGACAGGGTACTAGTCTAGTCACTACCCACTAGTCTTAAGCCAGGTTCATCCGAACGTGAAACAAATAGTGATGTCAAAAAGTTGAACACATTTCAACTTGCACGAATCATTGTCATGAAAGCTGCATACATCACACTTTCTGCAATTACTTTTAGTCATGAATTGGTGCATTGCTCCTATTTTATGAAATGTATTGGAAGATTTAACCATGGATAGCCATTTTATGAGACTTTGAAGGTCAATAACCTTTACTTTTAAAAAGTAAGTTTCTCATAAGAGACGTAATGCCGTCTTCGAACGGTTAATTTGATTAAATAATGAATGAATGTCGGCTCTAGCCTCTGATTACAATATTGAACTTGAGGTTTACAAATAAAATAGTAATATGAATTCAGAAGAAAACAACCCATGTTGCTCGTTTGTTTTGTTTTGGTTTCTGGTATTTAACTATTTGTATTTTAATTAGGGCAAATGAAATTGATTGACCATGTTTGAAAACAAAATAAAGAAAGATCAGATTTGGGATTCGTACCTATAACCTCTCCGCTACCATTCCATTGTTCTTCAATGCATGCTTTGTGACTATTACCATACTTGCCCAGGAGGGGCTAGCCCCTCCAAAAAAAAATAAAAAATAAATAAAAATAACAAGCTGGAAAACGTATATCGCCGATTCTGAACCCCTAGTTGGGCTACATGTATGTAAACATACCTCCAGTTGTAATTGTATGGGTGCGAATCCTAGGGGATGGGGTCAGGTATGTACTTAGATGTCTTTTAGCCCAGGTATCTATTTCGTCAGATCACACAAATATTGTACAAATGTAAATTGAACTATTTATTTTATGAGAGCATTGGGATAGTTCAAGTTAAGTACTGACCATGAAGCCCATTAACACAAGTTGGTGTAAAGATATTAAACAAAGCTCAATAACTTTTAAATGACTATTTATAAACATGTGTAATTTCAAGAAAAGAGAAATAAATGCATATTATTATCATATGATCATTTTACAGTTATCCTTCAAATTACATTGTGTTGTCTCGTATCTGTGTAAATTGAAACAGTTTAAACTTGAGTTTTTATTTGATTGCTTTCCATATAATAATACATGGAAGGCGTGCTTATCTCATCAGACCCGGAATCCAGGTTATATTTGACCGGACACTTTTCGTATCAAAAGGACTTATCAAAAAGTTGGGTCACACTAATTTTGACCCGGAATTAGATCAGCCGATATGATCCAATTCCGGGTCAAAATTCGTAAACCAGGTCATTCTGACAATGAAAGTGTAAGCATCAGATTTGACTTTGTGCATAACTTTGTGCATAACTTGAAAACGGTAATCAAAAGACGGTATGTACACGGACCCTAGTTGACGTATTTAGTATTTTTGTGCACAGCACGGAACTAGATCATAATAATTGTACACTCCGGTCTGCCCGTTAAAAAACACTGAGGATAGGGCGACAGTTAGTGTTAAGTTTATTTTTGCTGAGGGCCCTGGATCTTTGTGAGTTTTACCTATAGTCTTTATACACTCACTGGCCAAAAGTATTTTCAAATTTCAAAAGTCTTTGGTGTGAATTTCAATGTTGCAATACTTATTGCCAGTGAGTGTATAGAAAACAATAGAAAATAATACCCCACATGATAAGGTCAAATTACCTTTGCTGCTGCATACATGAGTCAAGAATTTTCAGTTACTGTGTTCATCTTAAACTAGGACACCGATTCCATGTCCTGTTGAAAGTCTGCTCTGTCCCTTTAAGCTAGAAAACAATAATGCCATCTACAATGGTGACCAAAACTGATGGCACACCTTGACACAGTAACATAACTTTATGAGAAGAAATCCCCCTCCCCTTGTCCACTGTTTGTTGTTAAGTGATATCACACTGTGAAATGTTTCCAATAAAAATTTGGTTTTACCTCAACATTGAATGGGGGTGGGGGTGGGGGTGTTGTGGTGGTGTGCCAACAGGTTCTGCACACCATTGGTCTCTGTTTTGAGCTTGTATATCATGCACCTTCAAAATCATTTCATGGGTGGCATGTTGCTATTGTCGGTATTGCTTTACCATTTTGGACTCTGATTTTAATACTTCACTGATTTCAGAATTATATTCATTGATATAAATACTTCATTGATACATAATAACCTCAACTATACTATTATGGAACACAATATCACATTATTTGATTAACAGAAAGGGCCTACAATCATACATGGTCATTCCTGTGAGAATAAAGATGTTATCCTAATATGTATTCTGTGCATCAAGCAAAAGATCACTAATCTACCGAGCCTTCCATGAAGATGGGTGCGATTTCGACAATACTCATCCTTTAAATAATTACTTGGTAGACCGTTCAGCTAAAGTTTGGTAGATAGGGTTAATCGTGACATTTGACAGGGGCATATTATTTTAAGCGCCCTCTGTATTATTCAGTAGATACATGTGTGGGGAAATTTGAATTACAAAATCATTCGATAGAGAACACTTGCGTGCATTATAATGTATACAATATCAATAATAATAATAATTTTTAAAATTAAAAAATAAAAAACATGAGGTATAACTCATTTACCTATGTGCACGTGTTCAGTTTGTTTTGTGAAATAAATAAATAAAAAACAATAACAAATAAATAATTGCGGGTCCGCTTATTTTGGTGTCATCAATCAGTTTGTTATTCTACCTGGATTGCAATGGACCATTAAAACATTCCTATGAGGCCAAAATGAGGCAGAAATCACTTTTCCACTGATGTTAATGAAGCTGGATTCATTCAACCGGCGTCTTCATCTGAACAACAAAAGACACCATTGTCATCGCCACATGGTGACGTGACAGGACACTAATGGCATATTCCTCATGGTGTGTATTTTCAAAAATGAAATATCGTGGATTTGAACTTGGTACCCTTTACATGAGCGGCGAGCGTGACTGTTAACAACGTGACTATTAACTATGCTAATAAGCAATTAGTTATTAGTTATTTAATTATACATGTCCTTTTTTGTATATGATAATAAAAAAATACTTAAAAAATAAATCATAATTTGGGCATAATTACTTTAAAACCAAGATTCTGACAAATATTTTATGAAATAGCCGATTTCAAAGTATACGTTTTTTTGTAATATAAATTTGGAATATTTTGCAATTGCCTGAAATTACGGGTAACCATAACTAGTACAGCGATACATGTTTAAAGGGGCAATAACGTCATGATCAGAGCAGACTTTCAACAGGGAATGGAATCGGTGTCCTAGTTTAAGATGAACACAGTGACTGGAAATTACTGTCTTATTTATGCAGTATCACCAATAATATGACCTTATCATGTGGAGTAATATTTTCAGGGACCGAGTTAATCTAAAACTAGCACTCCGATTCCATGCCCTGTTGATCGTGATGATAATGTCCATTTAAGTTTAAATTTTGCCATCTCGAAACGTCGAGTTGTAACCTCCAGTTCTTTTCAGAACTAATTACTACTCAGTTGAGAATTTCACATGGTGTCACCGCAATTAGTCTTACTTGTCCTCTTCACCATGCAAAGCTACAAGTTTTACCTATCTCCGTATTTAAGTAGATTGATTTCCTAACTCATTTTATATACACGTTTTTATTTGTTTTTATATTGTGATATTTACTGATGCTAGTGATAATGACTTATTTAATAACAATAATTATACTATTTCTAGATGTTATAATAACTGGTCTTAAATTTGATATCACGGTTTGAATTATTTAACCATTAATATCCCCGGTAATTGTTCAATGTGTTATATACTTTCATTGTAAATGTCAGGAGTCTCTGTGCTTTATTATTCTTTAACATCCATTAATACCTTTGCTCACTCAAACATTCCTTCTATGTACGTCACATGTAGACAAGTACATACTTTAAGTTGAGTAAGTTTATATACATGTAACCAGTTTGATGTATTATTCATTTGGGCTACGTCATCCACTTATTCTTCATATGTAAATATTCTTCATTTAAATTCAAATTAAGCAACAGTCAACCGAGCACACCATTGATTGCGGGTTTTCTTCGGATCATTCAAAATAGTTGACCGAAGGCGACAGAGCATATTATTATACCATTCTCTCCTTTGCCTTATCTTCTACATCTGTTGTATTTATAACTTAAATTTGCATGTATGCAATCCATAGAAATTAATACAGTTTCCTTCAGTTAAACCATATTTTATGATTATTCGATTATTCTTGTTGTATTCTTGTTAAATGTTGTCCCCCGAGGTTTCAGAAAGTAACAATCTCTGTAAATATTCCTAAAGTTATAAGTTTATCTAAGGTGATTTCAAGGTGTTTTAATTAAATGCATTGATTTTACATTTCACTTTGCATTTAATGTACATTTTCCCAATATGGTGGTCGTCACCAAAGTTTTAGCGGGAACCGCTGCTTATTAAAGCCTTTGATCGTGCCATCTTTCATGTATCCCCTGGTTACAAGCGGTCCTAGCTGTTTATTCGCCTGCATTGTCATTATTTTCACGAGGAATAGCTCACCCTTTCATAACGTCACATAGTTGACACATAGAAGCGGCATTTTCATTGGGCGTTTGAATTCATCAGATGGGGGCGTAGCCAGGAATTTTGAACTCATAACTCAAGAATGTTGACAAACAAGGGTCACGTGCCATGTGTCATGTAAAATAGACCAAAAACACGTGCTATACATTCAGATATTTGTAGAAAAAAAAAATAAAAAAAATAAAAATAAATTTAAATTATGTTAAATATTAAAGACGAATTGATAAGTTGTCGACATCGGAGGGATTCGTGAGTTAGCTGGAACCAAGCAATAATGGCTTCAGGTGATAACTACTTAATTAGTGAATGAGCCCAGGTTCCACATTAATAAATCTCTGGCCAGTGTCTGTCTTCTTCCCCAAAGGTGATTGTGCGAAAAAAAAATGCTTAATTTTCTAAAACATAATTATAGTTTCATATGATAATAAAAATAATTAAAAAACCTGTTCAAAAACATCATCGAACCCACCTAATTAGACATTGAATTTCATTTGGAGTTCATGATTAGAGAAAGAAAACAAGGGCAAGTACTTGAACACGAATTTACTGCACCGGCGTACAATGTATACAACACAGACTGGACAAGTTTATTCAACAGAGGGCGCTAATTACTCGTTTATGTCGTTTCTGGTTGAAGACGCCGTCGCTAAAATGGACTTTTCCAAGGCAAGCAGGCATGGTGGCAATTTTGCGGGCGATTTCTTTTATAGTCAAGTATTTACTCAACATTATGAACAATGTATTATTGTTACTTTGTTGGATTAGAAACTATCTCCTTAGATACAGCTGAACAGGTTGGAAGCAAAATCTTGAAAAAAATTCGTATGAAATGTCTGGGTCTTAAACAACTGTGTCATGGTATATTATTTGTTATGATAAATGGTCACTAGGCAACTGTGGGGCGGGGGAAACAAGTAAATTTCTCTGGTCATATTAAAGTTGTATCGGTAAATTTACTAACACACATTTTGCGCCTCCCCCAACTCTGATGTCATTCGGCAAATTGGCTCCACCCCCCTTCCCCAAAGAAAATGTCTACGCTACGCCTCTCTGTGTGCATCCACCGGCAAACCTGCAATCAAGGCCATGGCAGAGGCCAATGGCACAATAAGCCCACTTCACTGACCATATTCCACTCCGCGACAGCATTATAACCAACATCGCTATTTACCGTAAGTTTAAAACCAATATGTTTGATTCTTTAAATAGCTTGAATGAAATAATTGCGCTAGGGCCTAATTGATTTTCTTGTGAAAACGAAGTTTTTCCTTTATAGCAAATTTTCATATACTTTGAGATGATGATTGTACGATACGATTCCAGATCTCAGACGTTGATATGCTAGTTATTTGATGTTCTTTTGCAAATACAAAGTGTTATTGGAAAGATATTTGGACAATTTCTTTGGTAATTTTGTCCCCAAAACTTAATTTTTAAAGTTTGTTTTCATTTTTTTTGCTCATTGTATAAATTTGTGTCATCAGTAGTACCATGGATGTTATTATGTCTGCCTTTATTGTACTTTTGGTTAATTTTTTATTTTTTTTAAAGTTAAATAGTAACGTTCCGATCACAAATAAAATTACTGGTACAAATAATTATTGAAAAACACGGATGATACAACTTAAAGCAACCCAACATTGAGTTTTAATCACCATCTAGTCACGAATTTGATGTATCGTAGACTGGTACAATGTAGATACCATGTCACGTGTTTACACTGGGAGTGGAAGCAAACAGTATGTATACAATCAAAGATAAATAATATTCGAGATGCAAAGTGCTTTATGCTTTAGGGAAGGTGCAACACTGGGAATGTTGACAAGTATACTGCTCTGTTTGATTCAATATAAACATAAAACAACCAATATGTGAAAGTTTGGGGGATCAGGTTGACGCAGTGGTATACTTTACTCGCCTTTCACCTCCGTGGACACGGGTTCGAATTCCACTCAAACGAGAGGATTGGGTTTTCGGTCCCAACCTGATAACGTGGTATTTCCAACAGAATATTTGTCTGGGTTTTCCTCCCACATTTAAATCTTAACATTTCTTAATCGTCTTCTCAAGATCTTCATCACAGGCCTTATTCAGCTAAAGTGCTACTGACACTTTTGAGGAATCCTTTATTTCATAACCATAAAAAATACATATATAATATTAACGTGAAATTTAGGAAATAGTTAGTATTTCCTTAAGTCAAACAAACAAGTGATTTTTTTCAATAATCAAATCAACCACAAGATTAGAAGTGGACCGCCAATATAGGGATAGATGGCTCAGTTGGTAGAAGCATACACGTTAACCCGAATTTGTCTTTATGCAATCCAAAACAATGTATATTTCCTAAAAGAGACAACACCTCAGACACAATCATTTTTAGGGAAGAGATTGATACGCATCATCAGCTTTACACCAGGTAAGTGTTAAATAAAAATGTTACTATTTGGTTAGTGATAACATGAGGATTTTAACATGATATCACAGGGGCCCAATCATTAACTCAAAAGTGTTGATAAAGATGGGCCATGTCCCCCCTCCCCCCTGAAAAGCCTGCATGCAACAGCGGCGGACTCATTTTGAAAGTGATGGGGGTGCGCAAATCGAAACAAGCAAGCCAGCGAAATTTTTCGAACTCACGGCGTGGAGAGCGATGCGGGGCCCGCTTAAGGGCTCAGGGAAACTGTTCATTTAAGAGGATTTGTGAGAGCATTTATGAGCTATTTCAACGCATAAAATGTGACTTTATTGAGTTCATTTTGGAAAACGATTTGTTAATATAATTGTGTAAATAACGGATGAGTCCAATGTCGACCGAAGACGAGACCATCTTACCGTTCTCTCCTTTGCATTCTTATCTTCTACATTTACAGAAAAAACCATAATTTTACCAAGAAAGTAGAGAGCCGCTGTCCCCCAAGTATTTCAACCCATATTTTAATAAAACTTGGTTCAAAGAAACTCATCCTTCCTACATTCACATTAACATTGTCATTTTGTAGACACGGGACTCTGATGTCAGTCAGCAAATTGACTCCACACCCCCAAAGAAAATGCCTTCGCTACGCCCCTCATTGAGGTTTAATCATATTTTTATAAATTAAAAAAAAAATACCTTCGATTATATAAAGTTGATTTCCTTAACGTTTATTATGTTCAGATATTGTGTTGTCAGTTGAGACTTTTTATAGATACATCACCGGTAATTTTCCGTTTGATAGGAACATTTTACTTCAGGACGGATAACAGGGATTTACATCAAATAATGTCCCGAAATTATTTATGGTTTGTCCCCTTCATAAATCATTGGGGCACTTATTGACTGTAAAACAAAATTTCTAAAAAATGATTTTGTAAAATATTTCATTTCATAGTATTTGATTTCCTTTCTAAAAGAAAATTAACAATGTTCCGATTAAAACAACACTTGATTCATTTCCTGACTCATTTGGCTTTTATATTATGATTTTTACTGATGCTAGTGAGAATTAGTTATCTAATGAATGTATAATTAATCATGTATCAATCATGTTTTTTGTCTCAATTATATCCAGTTAATTTACCCTACGTTCAGTATGTTCAGACATAGAGCAAGTCCTTGCTCTATAGTTCAGATTGTTTGTGTCAGTCAATAAGTCAATACTAATTTGTGTAAAGATATGTTGCCCATGTTTTTGTTATTTTTCATCGAAACATTGCTGAAAATATCCTACAAAAGAAAACAATAAATGAATAAATAAAACCCGGCATTATATACGTGACGGCTTAGAAATTATTAACTGAGAATTTAATACCCCAGTTTATTTGTTAGTTCATACTTACCTTTACTCTTTACTCAACTGCATTATTATTCAAATTGAGGAAGCGCCCCTACAATTGCATTTCTATCGCGCGCTTCCACCTTCACACTGTTTTCTGTCGAAGATCCATTTACATGTCTTCGTCTTCATATCATTTCAACTTATATTTCAAAAATATCATTTATCTAAACTCAAATTTACACTTTCATTAACATTAATACTTTCATTTAGTGATTATTTGCTATTATTTCGTTAATTATTGTTAATTATTGATGACATAGCTTACGATTATATTGAATGTCCTTAAGACAGACTTATTTCATATATTTCACAATTGATAATGTTAAGGAGATTCACAAGTGCTTTATTGTTTAAACAGTTATTTTCCTAAGACTTATTCTTGTTTCATTTTCCTTAGTTTACATTGTTTATGATATATTCAAGATGGCAGACGCTGCCTAGGTTTTTGGCGCGAACCGCAGATAATTAATTGTGTAATTACGTGATCCTATTATTGATCTTTGTATTTGATACTTTTAGTTTATTTGTTAAATTTTGTAAAATGTTAAGTTAAATTTAGCCCTCTCCGCATTGAAGTTGAGTGATTTCCCAACTCATGTGATATAGTTTGTTTGTGTGTCTTTTATATTGTGATATTTACTGAAGCTAGTGAGAATTAGTGGCCTATTTACCTAATAACAATGATGATACATGTTCTGTCGCGTAGGTTTACACTAAAAATTAAACAGCTTTGAAGCAGTTGTAATTGGCATTATCGTTCTCATAATGCCCAACAATGAATACATTTGAGTTATCCAAAAGTTGTAACAAAAATACCCAACTTGAATGACTCGAGGTGTAGCTAACTTTCAGCTAGAGCTTAAAGTTTACCCAGCACCGAAAACATCTCACATTTGGAAAACACGACCCAACAATAATTGTGCGATTTAATTTACCCATCACATTTGCCCATACTGTTGTAAACATCTTTTAGTACAAACTATAGACTATATAGAGCATGTGCAATACGAAATCGCAAACAAAGCATCAACATCCAAATAAACCAACCAGTGATTTGAATGGACGGACCAAACGATTTGAGATTATCAGTTTAAAGATTTACTATTTGTTTACAAATGAAATTGGGAAATATGGTCCAGTCCACCGTACAATGTAAACAAATAAATATGTCTATATCCTGTGGCGTTCAGTGAATTCAGTCTATAAATATCCCAATACAACGTTTTTCAAAGAGTAGTTAGAGTAAGAAGACAACTTGAAAAATGTGGTGAGAAAAAGTGTATGGATTTTGGGCTGCAAGAAAACTACTGTATGTCATGGATTAGTTATAAGCAGAATTTGTATTGGATTTATAGTCTCAGGGACAAATGGCTGAAAGAATGAATTCTGATCAGTGGAGGGGAACAACCAAGTATCATTTCATTAAATCGCAATCATTTTTGCCGATTTAAACATCTTTTCTACCAGAACAAGTAGCATGGTTTCTTCTCAATATTGGTGTCTTCCAACTTCATTGTTCCTATATATGTTTCTACATAACGTTAGTTGTTTTCGTTGGTTTCGGTCGGTATATCCGGTATATCTGCTCATTTTTAAACATGTATAGCACGTGTTGTACTGGCAATTTCCGGAAATGTTTATTTTCATGGGAACATTGATAATTTCCTTTTAGAAAGGAAAACAAATACTTTGCAAAGTGTCACAAACTATATTTCACTAAAAGCTTCAACAAGAATGTATGACGGGACCCATCATTAATTAATTTCGGTACATATTTCCTGTAAAACCATGTTTGTCACGATTATTTAGAGAAGTATGTAATTTTACAGCATTTACATTCACTTCCTCGAGTAAAATATCAATGTTCCGATGAACTGTTTAATTTGTAGTAAATTGCTGTTAGAATAGTGAAACAACAAAGTCGATACAATGATTTGTTTTTCTTATATTATTTTCTTATATTATTTCCCTTATTTGGCTTAATTGTGAGCATGCCTCTAGAGATATTCTCACACGTTCCTATTTTTCTTGTAATTTATTAATTGGTAAAATGGTGGAATACATGTTCCAGAATCGATATTTAATTAAAAATTAATCTATCGTTGATGGTATTAAATTAGTTAATTCAGTTTAAATTTTCCGATGTCCTTTTAACGACACGGAGTAATGAGTTACTGGTTGTTTTCTGCATCTAGAAAGAATAACCTTGACTACCTCGATATTAAAAATGTTCGGTGGTATACTGCCCTACACAGACAAGTGCTACAGTGTGGGACAAGTAAATTAATGATTAAAAACAAACTATCATTATGCATATATATAATATTTAGATTGGCAAACGTAAAGTTCGTATTTCATATGATTTTAGATTTCAGATTGTTTTTGTTGGCCGTCTGACGTAACTCATGTAACGATAAATCGGTGGATTGATGTTATGTGATTGAAATTCATGACATTATAACTTACAATTGCCCGAGTCCTCGTAGACCGTCAAATGTTCCTGGTGCAAGTTCACTGATTCTGTTGTTATCCAGATTTCTAGGATAGGAACAAAAAGTAGGGGTTGACATTTAATTAAAGCCCATTTATTTTGTTATTTTCACCAATGTTCTTAGATTTTCCTCAAGTGATGTGTCAAATACTATGATAAATGTTCTGCCTGCAGTTCAGTAATACTTGAATGCATCAACATTAAAATAAAATAAATTGCCATCCATTGACAAGTGCGACATACTGTGACGAATAAATTTATTTAAACAAACATTATCCCAATTGGAATACTAAAAACAAATACGAATATGATTACATTTTGATATGTTAAGCTCATTTTGTTGTGGCGTTAATGATCAGCAAATGTGAAAATACAAAGAAATATATCAATTAGCAAACATGAATTCCGGTCCCCCTTTTAATTTATTTCGCCGTCAGACTCCAGCTAAATTTAAAAACAAATTGTTGCGGTTCCTGATCGATTAGAATTGAAGACACGTTAGTGAGCATTTTGTGCACCATCAAATGTTCTGGGTGAATAGTTTACTGAGACAGTAAAACGAAGTAGGATAACAAACATTTTAAGGAAGCACATATACATCGGTAATATTCATCAATGAACTCATATTTCCTGAAAGCAAACAATATGGAATGTTGCCATAGTACAAAAACACAAATTTGTCCCTGGCTGAGGTTCAATTATTTTAGAAGAAAGAAAATCGGTAGACAACACTTGCATCGATATAAACATGTTCGGTGGCAATCTTCCATCTTTATTGAGTGTTACACTGTGGGACAATATTTTAAATATTAAACAAATACATTTTCCACACGTCCTTCTTATAATACAATCCATTCTATAAGCAACATGTGTTGTTAAATCCAGATATACATTCATTAAATGATTTGTAACAATGTTTCTAATTGCGTTGTGTCGTGTCGAAACTGCGCTATATAAATCCTATTATTATATTATCACTATCAGGTCGTAAAAGAGAAAATAGTGAAAAAGCACCACATAATTGTTACAGATGGTTAATTCCTTTAAGACATTCGGCTGTGTTTCAATTATTGGTTCACCCAAGGAATATATGTAAGTATCTTAAGTTTTGAGCACCACTGCCGGAGAGTATTTAATACATAAAGATATTATTCATATTGTTGTATATTGTTCTTTTAGCACCACAAATACGGAAGCGGAATGCGTTGGGTTTGGGTGTAACTTCTATTTAAGACCTGTTCGCCTCATATATTTTCACACTCATCTGAACACGAGGTCAGCCAGAGGTTCTGTCTACTTCTCCTCTGCTGATATGATGTTTGTCACCCTCCATCAGCCTTACCCCGTTATCACTCCATGGCTTAGCTAGTGCCATGGTGCGTCGGCCCTACAACTTGACCAGCAGAGGCAGTGAGTTACACCTGTTGTAATGATCTCCTTCAAGTTGATGGTTTGAACCAGCCGGTTCTGGCATTCTTCAACGATGGCCTAAACCAGACCAATTTTTGAAACTCCGTAGATGGCCTAAACCAGACCAATTTTTGACACTTAAAGATTTATTTTGATGGGATAAAATTATGCCGCTCTTGTTTGTACCGTGCCCTTATTCTTTTAGTGCTCAGCATTAGGGGTCTTGTCCGGAATTCATCGAATTCCGTAGCCACTCTAAACTCTTCAAAATGATTCATTTGATAAACAGTAGTGATAATTACTATTGTTATGCCCACTTGGTACTGTTTGTGTAATAATATGGATATAGGTGGTGGTATAGGTTTAATTCAAAAACGTTTTTAGAGCTGCGTTCAGCTTGCAGTATTTCTGATGGATACTAAAATGTAAACTTACAGCAAAATGCAGGCAACTCTATTTCCAACAGTTTTCTGCATTACAATTTTACATACCAAGTGTTTTAATCTGATTTACACAATTTCTTCAAACGCTTAATAATGAAACTGCAGTACGTTTCCATATTTGTTTGTTTTACCCATTCTGATTCTCTTTTCGGCCTACAACTGAAACCCTGGCTGTACCGTATCAAACAAGTTTTCAGTCAAGGGGTCTTTGTCCGACCTTAGAGGAATTTTCGCTCTTTATAACTAATTTGTGTCTCTCGATGAGCGTTCTGATTTACTGAATTACCAAGTAACTTTTGAGGATACGGGGTCCAACTCAATATGTGCTATTGCAAGGGAAGTTCATTTAATCGAAGGATCTTCATTTGGCACAGAATGTGCGTATTACGGGTACATGTAATGAATCTATTGATGTGCCTCTCCATCGTTTGTATTTATAGTCAGACTTAGTTTCAGGTCCCATGACCGTGGGTGCAATTCCACTTTGCCTCAAAGGGCTTAATGGTATAACACTACTGCTAGGTAACGAAGTAACTGATACTAGGGTATTTGTAGAACCTTGTATGACGGGTGTGCCATGTTCTGATAATATATAGGTTACTAGAGGAGGAGTTACCTGGTATATGCCCCACTTGTATTACAACTCGATCCATGAGTAGTAAACTCAAGGCGCCAGTTCATATTGATGCAGATTTAGAAACTTGTATGTCTAGTCTACTTGATGAAACCTATAGGGTTTCTTTTCATAATTATTTTTTTTCAAATTATTTGGATGATGGGATGAGTACTGATCCTCGTGATACTAAGGGTTCAGCATTTATGGTGTATATTTGGGCATTTGTGACCGCTCTGTGAAAATGAGTAACAAGTCGCAAATTTGAAAAATTTAGATTTCTATGTGGCTTTAATTGTGGATTTTATTGATTGAAATTGATGTCAATTTCAATCATTAAAATATTAAAATCAATGATTTTTTGTGAGTAGGTTGTTTCATTTCTGTCATTTGTTTTCCTTTCGAATGTTTGTTTTCTTAAGATTTCAATTGTGTTAATTTATGCAAATTATTGATTACTGAAAATGGCATATCTACATTTTGATTTGATAAAGGGATATTGGCAGGTCCCTCTCACTCCTCGTGCAAAACAAGTTTGTGGTTTTGTGACTCCTCAGGGTTATATCAGTATAAGGTCCTCCCTTTTGTTGTTGAAAAAATGCGCCTGCGTCGTTTCAAAGTTTAATGAATAATGTGATCAAGGGTTTGACAAACACTGAAGTGTACATAGATGATGGCTGTGCATTTTCTCGGCATGGCTGGGTAATATCGGAAATTTTGAAGGAATGTTTTGGATGTTGTTGCTCTTCTGACAAATTTGCTCAGCAATAAAAAAAAATTATTGGTCAGATGAATGCAACCAAGCGTCATTTGAGCTATAGTAAAAACCATTCCAGCTAACGAACCAGTTTTGATGGTACCAGATTTCACCAAGCCCTTTAAATTGTTCAGTAGATGCCAGTGATGTAGGTATTGGTTCTGTTTTCATACAAACATATGGTCAGTTTGTTATTTTTTCTAAGAAAATAAACTAAACATCAGCAAAATTACTCAACCATAAAAAAGGTGTCTTGCTTAGCTGATTTTGTATTTCAAGCATATTGAACTTGTTTTTAGTGCTCCAACCAGATCGATAGTTGTGTATACTGATCCGTTAGTTTTCATTCATAAAAAATAAATAAATAAATAACCAAAAATCCGAACCAAGAGTTTGATAAAGAGATCGTTCATATGAAAGGTAAAGATAAGCGCTCTCTTGTTTAGTACATGTATTTGTAATGAGTTCAGTTTCTCCACATAGTACAATCATGTAGATGATTGAATTATTATTATTATTTAATTGAATTATAATTTATTGGTCACTCATCTAAAAAGTCCATTTTTAAGACAACATTTTATTACAACAAGCCCATAGTCAATCTTTGTTTACATTGCTGCATAGCTGTGGGGGAAACAAACCAAGATTCTGTAAGACAACGTTTTAATTACAACAAGTTAGCTGATTTAGCGAAAAGAAACACAACAACATTTATTATTGGCACAGTACAGAAAAGGAATCCCCTTGGCATCTATTCGTCATCTATTTGAAATTTCCTAACGGTGAGAACTGTTGCCAACAACATACCATTCGTATGTAAACAAGTATAACATTTGCTGGCCCATTTCGAGCTCCCGAAATGGGTCCTTCTTTGCAAAACCGATGCAATAATTAACGAAAACATCGCCAGTCAGTTCAACAAAATCAGTGACCTGAATGTTTCCTCGTTGCAATATTACTCATGGGCATATTATTTAAATTATCAACGGTTTAACCTTTCATTACCAGCCAGTTATGGCGAGAGATTACCCTTCTTTACCACAGTAATTAGGAGCCCAATGTCACTTGAGCACCAGTGGGTTTACACAATTTCATTGAAGTGCGCCCTCACACGGCAGGAATACACTTTTAACTTTCTCATTTGTATGTAAAAATATGAGTATACAAAAGGAAGAAAACATTGTGCAAAAGCTAAATATTTGGATCAGTATTTACACTAAAGTAAATAATACAAATGGGTGATATTTCATGTTAAATACGGTACAGGTATAAGATTTTTTCCATGTGAAAAACAACTTGGATATGAGATTTTGGGGATTTTTTGTTATCTACTTGAAATGAACCATTTACTTGTATTCAGTGTAAATACATCACAATCCATGCTAACACCCCCACCCCAATTCAATGTTGGTTTGGACTAATCTGCAGATTTTTAAGTGTAAAAGCAAAACAATTAAATATTTGGATCAGTATTTACACTAAAGTAAAAGTAATACAAATGGGTGATATTTCATTACCAAATACGGTACAGGTATAAGATTTTTTCCATGTGAAAAACAACTTGGATGAGATTTTGAGGATTTTTGTGGTTATCTACTTGAAATGAACATTTACTTGTATTCAGTGTAAATTCATCACAATCCATATAACACCCCCCACCCCCAATTCAATGTTGGTTTGGACTGTAATCTGCGGCTTGTCCGACAATTCCCAACATTGAACAGGGGGGTTTGACAAACCGTAGTATAGATTTACAATCAAGTGATGTGGTATTTCTCAAAGCAAGGAACTATGCACATAGGTTGGGCACATTGTTTACAGATCATCTTTGTTTGTTTTCGCCTGCCTAATTTTCGGTTACTGCAAACAATGCAGTCGCGTTTCTTTCCATTGGGGTTTTGCCAGGATAGTGCTGTTGCCCTGTCAACTCAATAGAATATGGTATCTCAACTGACTTGTTGCGTTACGTTTAACGCAACATAAGCCCTGTACAATCCCTATACGAAAATCAAGGTTACTGACATTTTGTTCCCTCTTTATGCTGGTGAATATTACTCTGCTATTGACAATACAAATATTCAGCATATGGAAAAAAACTCTTTTCCACCATTTCAAGCTTCTGTGTGTATGATTGTAGTACTGAAAACATTGGTTGGCAAGATCAGTTCCACCCATGTTTTGTTGTAATCTTCAATACAATTGGGCTTCTAACATCACAAAATCCACTTGTGCTTTTATTACACTGAATTTGCTTTTGGACAAATCAGTGTTGCCTACATTAGTTAAAAGTGTTACAGATTTTTGTCTTGCCAAACGATACACAATTGCCCACCTTTCACCAAAAAAAAAATGGGTCATCTCCTTTCTTCATTTATGTTTTTTGGGTTTGCGGCCTGGGGTATTCCTGTGTGAGTGTAACGAACAGTTCCACAACATCCGAATCTAGTTTGTAAGTTTAGCTAAAAGAGCTGGGCTAGTATAGTAATTATCACAATATATTACGTGTCCCTTATTCTCTTAAGTCCATGGACCAGATCAATGACGACTTTTCCTGCAACTGTTGGGTTTTGGCGGATGGCAGTCTGATGACTTGAAATCTACGTCTGCATCATAAACAGTTTGGGTGTCGTCAGCTCCTGTCATGCAGTTCCAAAGCACACGTGTAGCCTGTTTTGGACTCGTTCAGGAGAAGGCTTTAATACCCCGTTTGATAGGTTTGTTAGGCATGTACTGAACAAAACTTAATCGTCCCTTAATTTCAACATACTCTCGTCTGGAGACAGATTCTGCGCAGGGTTATACAGGTTGAGAAACTTCTGGACGAGGACTTCTAATAAAAGACCGAACTTTGGAAAGTTTGTCCCGTTGGCCAAACTCTACGAGGAATTTGGTTGTTGAGATGTGGAGGAACCGAAGAATTGAACTGAACCGATTTCGGGACATGATCGACGAGTAGAATGGGATGCGAAGAACTGATGTTGACCAGTACATCTTGTATTGAGAGGATTTGTTTATGCCCATAGCAATGAGAAGTGCCACAAATGCCATCATTTCTGGAATGTTGGTTGGGTGCCAGGAGAATTGTTGACCAGTTTGAGTCTATTGTTTGCTGCGCATGGCGATTAGTCTCATCGACGAGCATATCACACGAGTTGACAAAAAATACAACTTGAAGATCTCCACTGCCGACAGTGTAGAAGTCATAAATTGAGGCCAAATTTCCATTGAACTGCACAGTCCCCGCTCGTAATGAATCTCGTCGTTCCCCAACCGGATCGGAAATCTAACTTTCCTGTCGTTTCTTGATCTCGGTCGGCTGTCACTGTAGTGGTAGGCTGCAACAGAAAAACAAGGCAAAGGAGGATTAATCTCGGTCCTTTGTAAATACAATATCTCAATGCTGCATGTGCTGAGGCCACAGGGGTCATGCGCAAAATGAATATTTTGCTGAGAAAAAAAAATATGGCGAATTCCATCCACTCTCCAAAACTCGTTATCGATAAATTTTTCATTGTGGGATTGTGAATGAATTCCCCAACTTCTTGCATAATACGACTTATGAGGTGCTTTCGAATACAAGGCTATTCTTTTGGAAGCTTGAGACTAAGAAGGTGCATTTTCAGCCTGTTAACGCTAAACAGCACGCCGGCTATGGGTAAATGTAAAAATTTCTATGCTGCCTATATCTATACATCAACTTGCTGTTTCAATGAATACAAATATTACCCCAACAAACTACTAATAATTGTACATTTTCCTTGACGTTTTTGACCCAGTCCGAGGGTGGGGATTTGGTCAATCCTATTAAAAGGGATCCATTTCTAAATTTACATTACTCAACTCCAACAGTTGTAACACTATTTACGCTATAGCCTAGGAAAATAAGTGAATTACGTTAATTTGCATTGGGCGATGTTATTAATATTAGTTATTCATTTTACTGTGATTTTGACACACTCTTCTTCCAAGTTCAACGTCGTCGTCGTCATCCGTTACTTCGTCATCTGATTCTGAGCCACTGTCTGCCAAAATCTCAGCCAAAAATCTCATCATTTATGTCCGTTTCCATCATGATTGCAACTAAATTCAACTGACCGTTGTGAGCCAGTGGACGCTAGCACCAAAAACCGCAAAGTGACGCACTTTTCTTTTCATAAACTTTTTATACACTTCATTCTGTCAATAGGGCGCCAACCCCAAAAACCTTCAAAAGCATTTTCAGGTGGTGATTTAAGTCGCCGTGGTCGTCAGGGCATGCCGATTTCCGGCACTTTTGAAACCACGAGAGGAAGCGTATCACAACAAAGGCTCTTTTAGAGCCCGTGGGATCGAAAGGGTTAAAGAAAGTTATATGTACACTGCAGGCAAAACAAGACCATCAATCTCCCGAACTCATTGTTAGACACCAACTGGCCCAGAGGCTGGAAGTGTTTGCTGGTAAGATGATCCGTACAAGCAGCATCGAAGCTTCTTGCAGGTCATTTATCACTAAAAGAACACGTACATACATACTGGCTCTTTGAACCTTGCAAGCATACACCGGTTTCTCAAGTATGATGTTGTAACATTTCCGCCCTGTATACATAATAAAACCTAAGATTTTAATTATCCTGCCACTGAGGAACATTCTGTGTTACGCGTTACGTTTACGTTTTTTTTCACTTTGGACTCTTTGGAGATAGGCTGCATGTGGCATTACACTCTCTTCCTTTGACACACTGTCATGTCCTACCGGCCAACTGGCCTGCTGTCGAAGAGTTGTGCATCGGTATATCTGACTCCTGGGTTCCAGGGCCGATATTCATAAAAAGCCTGCTAACTTATCAGCCAACTGGGCCTTAGCAGCCAGCTAAATCCGTAGTTTCCTCCTCCGCGGTTACCGCTAATTTTGTATTCATAAAATCTTGCTGAAATGTTGCCCAGCTAGTTGCCAGCTAGATATTTCTAGCAGGCAGCTAGGACGATCAAACAGTTCTGGCTTACAGTCGGAGAATGGCAATTTGCATTTCAATAGGGTATGGTGTTGTTTTGGACAAGACCAATGGGTCAAATGACTTTTAAAGATGTATCGCCTGTGTTTTGGTAATTTCGGATTGTTTCAATTTTCATTGGAACATTGATATTTATTTTATTTATTCATTTGTTGTGTATTATTTTGTGAGGAAAAACAAACACTTCACATGATGATGTCAGGGGCTTGGCACAACAGTAAACAAATGCCAACATTAATTTAAGACGTGATCCTTGAGAATAATTTCCGTGCTTATCACGATTATTTTTCGTACGTAACATGGTTCTTATCCTTTCTTCAAGTTAAAAAGCAATGTTCTGATGAACAAGAAAGTGTTATTGCCGTGACAATAGTCAAAGCCTACAGGCGATACGATCTTTAACTTCAGTATAACAGATTTTTCCCAGCGACTGACAGATCACGTAAACCCTCCTGGCAACAGGATCGAACAACATAAATTCCAAAGCCGTTTAAATACGATTGCTGCGGCTATTTGACATCGTTGCTCCTTACTAACGCTGAGCTCGACAACGGAGACCTGATCTTCCTTCCACCATTGGTTCACAGAACCAACAACAACGATGGAGTTTTGATGTTTGTATCGATGATGAAGATTTCCCATGTGAACAACGCCCTCTGCTCCCTCTATCCCATTCATGAAAGTAGGCATTAACAAGACGGGCTTATAAATTGTCCCTTATGCTCTGAACTGATCACTGCGCTAGATAAGAAATCGTTCCATCCACATTGAGAAATTGGGTCTGAAACAGACATCCAAGCTAAACAGCCTAATCCATGGCGAATTCCCTATACAATCGTCTACTGGAACTAAAAATATTGCAGAATAATCAGTGGAATTGAGATGATAAATACATAATGATTTCAGTCAGTGGCATGACGCAGCCAATGAGGGAGGGGTCATCGAGGGTTGAACACCCCCATGAGCCTGTTCATGTGAACAGCGCCCTCTGCTCCCTCTATCCCATTCATGAAGAAGTAGGCATTAACAAGACGGGCTTATAAAGATTGTCCCTTATGCTCACAGACTGATCACTGCGCTAGATAAGAAATCGTTCCGTCCACATTGAGAAATTGAGTCTGGAAACAGACATCCAAGCTAAACAAGCCTAATCCATGGCGAATTCCTATACAATCGTCTACTGGAACTAAAATATGTGCAGAATAATCAGTGAATTGAGATGATAAATACATATATGATTTCAGTCAGTGGCATGACGCAGCCAATGAGGGAGGGGTCATCGAGGTTGAACACCCCATGAGCCTGCTAGTTGATAATCAAAACATAAAACAAAATTTTATGTTTAATGTTGCTTTAGACGGTGTTTCGGCGGGGGGTGGGGATAGCTTATCAGGTCATGAATCAAAATTCAGCATCCCCCACCCCCCACGTTCCAGATCCTCCATTTTGGTGAAAATAAAACACAATCTAACAACCTCCTGACTCATAACGCGCCTGATTCTGGTCGAGGCTCACCACAGTGGAATCCCAACTAACACAAGCTAAAGCAGTAGGGTCAGCTTGGTTCATGCAAAATCAAAGATGAGAGGGATCGTAGACAGGCACACTGGGTCATTCAAATCATCGCGCGCACAATCAGCAGAACTCAACGCATAATAAAGAGTGTGTCTGCCTCAGTTTTATATATCTTCTGGTGTCTTGCAAGGCAGTGTTGAAGGACCCACCTTTCAACATCTTTTTCGACTCCGTCCTCAAACAATATTTCAACACGAGTGCAATAACAACACCTTGGCCTTGACATTCAATTCAATATCCCACAAGAATGCTCGATCCAAAAAGATGAGAGCTGTCGCTCTGACGCGAGGCTCAATTGGATGTTCTGAGCGGGCTACGCTGATGATTTATTCATCTTTGGTCGTTCGAAAAAGATCTGCAGACGTCTGCAGATATGTTGGTGTTTATACTAGAGGAATATGGTTTAGTTTTGAGTGTTGAAAAAAGCGAAACCATGGTAATAAATTGCTCCACGTCACCATTATCCAAACTCTGTTATCACGATCAAAGGCAACCAGCAAACAACTTTTCAACATTCAAATATCTGGGAACAAAAGATTGACTGGAACCTGCCAAAATCTCGCCAAACAGAGCTGAACTATCGTAAAAGCTCTTGCCTCGTGCTACACAAAACAAGCAATTCCCTTCAAAAATCACGACGTCGACCTGAAATTAGAACACAAATCTTTGACTCACTGCCTGACATACATTGAATTAACTGCACAAAGGAGGAAGTTTAAATTTCATCCCTGCACCCAAAAGCCACAAGGCCTCATATCATCCGCCAGTCGAAACTGTATTTCAGACAAAATGAGATTACTCATCAGGAAAGCTAGGCGTGTACAAATACATTAATTCCGCTTGTCATTAAAATTAAACCATTCGCCTACCGACAACGTTAACCCTAGGGTCAAACATCGAAGGTACAATGAAGGAAATATCAAACTTAAAATGAAACAGCCCAAACGCATAGCCTAATCTGTTTGGTGAAGGAAACTATACGCAATGTATATACTGACAACTTAATATCAGAAGAAAAACATCAGTTTCTCCTGCGACGTGCCATGACACTTATACGAACACCGCGGTTGCATCACGCTTAATTTTTCAGTAGGTGTGAAGGGCGCTATAACTTCTGTTGCGTTGAACACTACCAACTGCCAATGGTTTAACAGATGCCTAGGGTCCTCTAGACCCTAGACAACAATTTGAAGCAAAAAAAAAAATTTAAGGCCCCTTTGGGTTGATGTTTATTTTAGTTCTGATAACGCTTTTCCCCACCACAAATCGACATAAAAATATACCCTATTATGTGTACCACAGTTATAAGATAAACATCTCTCATCCTCTGGCTGATGGCTCCAGCCTGTCTGGAATCATGTTCTGGCACACCATAGTGGGTAACTGATAGCTTTTGATAAGCCGCTCCAGAGCCGAAGTCAATGGCCTTGTGTTGAAAAT